>JAVLUX010000017.1:36648641-37096141 GCA_032164185.1 Moxostoma hubbsi | reverse complement strand
CCACGATGCTAAACCGAGCCACTGCTATGGCCGAACCTTACTCATCTCCTCAGTGCAAAACCTGAATGGACAGACGCATGATTCCCTCCTTTTATACCCGTATGTCCAGGAGAGGGACCTGCAAATTCTGTCTGCCAATTTCTCATTGGCCTTTTCTCAAGTTCAGAGGTAACCAAGGTCTTCAAAGAAGTCCCCTAGTTTCGCTTCACTCGACACAACGTCTTGTTCCCTCCATCAGGGAACGGAGGTTACAACAGTAACCTAGACGGTCTCACACAAACAGCACTCAGACGCTTCATTGTGTGTATCACTGTGTTCGTGCCATTCTAAACTAAAAAGTGAAAGAGATGTGCGGATGTGTTGAGAGCCATCTGACTCTTTACATTTAATATTGTGACATTACATATATTTGCCAGCAGGTGGAGGTAAAATACCAGTTTTGTATGTAAATATATATACATACAATATCACAATATCACTATATACAATATCTGTCTGACATATATATATATATATATATATATACACATTATATATACACATACATATATATATATATATATATATATATATATATATATACATTATATATACACATACATACATACATATATATATATATACTGTAACATATATATATATATACACACAGTATATACACTTCATGTAATTATTTTTTTCACATCAATCTACACTCCATACCGCATAATGACAAAACAAAAAGCTTTATGAAAATGTGATATTTCAGTTTTTCTTTTTAATACATTTGCAAAGTTTTTGCTTTGTCATTATGGTTGTATGGAGTGTAGATTGATGTGAAAAAAATTAAAAATTCTAAGCATTTTTGTTTAAGGTTGCAACATAAAATGTGAGGAGTGAAAACATGGAGGGGTCTGAATACTTTATGAATGCACTGTATATATACACTCACCTAAAGGATTATTAGGAACACCTGTTCAATTTCTCATTAATGCAATTATCTAATCAACCAATCACATGGCAGTTGCTTCAATGCATTTAGGGGTTTGGTCCTGGTCAAGACAATCTCCTGAACTCCAAACTGAATGTCAGAATGGGAAAGAAAGGTGATTTAAGCAATTTTGAGCGTGGCATGGTTGTTGGTGCCAGACGGGCCGGTCTGAGTATTTCACAATCTGCTCAGTTACTGGGATTTTCACGCACAACCATTTCTAGGGTTTACAAAGAATGGTGTGAAAAGGGAAAAACATCCAGTATGCGGCAGTCCTGTGGGCGAAAATGCCTTGTTGATGCTAGAGGTCAGAGGAGAATGGGCCGACTGATTCAAGCTGATAGAAGAGCAACTTTGACTGAAATAACCACTCGTTACAACCGAGGTATGCAGCAAAGCATTTGTGAAGCCATAACACGCACAACCTTGAGGCGGATGGGCTACAACAGCAGAAGACCCCACCGGGTACCACTCATCTCCACTACAAATAGGAAAAAGAGGCTACAATTTGCAAGAGCTCACCAAAATTGGACAGTTGAAGACTGGAAAAATGTTGCCTGGTCTGATGAGTCTCGATTTCTGTTGAGACATTCAGATGGTAGAGTCAGAATTTCGCATAAACAGAATGAGAACATGGATCCATCATGCCTTGTTACCACTGTGCAGGCTGGTGGTAGTGGTGTAATGGTGTGGGGGATGTTTTCTTGGCACACTTTAGGCCCCTTAGTGCCAATTGGGCATCGTTTAAATGCCACGGGCTACCTGAGCATTGTTTCTGACCATGTCCATCCCTTTATGGCCACCATGTACCCATCCTCTGATGGCTACTTCCAGCAGGATAATGCACCATGTCACAAAGCTCGAATCATTTCAAATTGGTTTCTTGAACATGACAATGAGTTCACTGTACTAAAATGGCCCCCACAGTCACCAGATCTCAACCCAATAGAGCATCTTTGGGATGTGGTGGAACGGGAGGTTCGTGCCCTGGATGTGCATCTCACAAATCTCCATCAACTGCAAGATGCTATCCTATCAATATGGGCCAACATTTCTAAAGAATGCTTTCAGCACCTTGTTGAATCAATGCCACGTAGAATTAAGGCAGTTCTGAAGGCGAAAGTGGGTCAAACACAGTATTAGTATGGTGTTCCTAATAATCCTTTAGGTGAGTGTATATTGCCAATAATATTCACAATCTTTAAAATATTTAACAATTATATATGTAATGCAGAGGTGTTGCAAAGGGTGGGCAATCAGGCCCTCCCAATCATTGTCTTATGCCCCTTTTCACCAACAGCTAAAAGCATGTTGGCCTCAGACCACGAACCACTAATGTCAAAGGCTGTTGGATGGATAATATCAGCATCAAAGCTTTCAAAACAACAGCTCAAAAAAGAAAACTAGATTGCTCTCATTATAACAAAGCTATTTACACACCTGATGGCAATTAGACCCGCGTTCAATTGACTGGCATCCCGTATCGTGCAGCGGCTCTAATTATTAATTTATTTCCCCATCTATTAAAATATTAGTAACAACTGTCATACATTATAGGTGAATTGATTGCTAGGAATTGTATTATTCGGCTATAGGTATTAAATAACTTCCAACCTGTTCATTAAAAACAGATTGAGTTGACAAAAGATGCAAAAAATGTATTTAAAAAATATTATTATTTTGGATGATAAAATATGCTATCAAAACTATATCCATAGATAACCATAGTTATCTCCTATAACTTAAAAAAAAATAAAGTGGATGGAATTTAAAGATAAAATAATGTTAAAGGTACAGTTCACCCAAAAATGTATATTCTCTATACATTTACTCAACCTCATGTCATCCCAGATATGTATAACTTTCTTTCTTCTACATAACACAAATTAAGTTTTTTTTTTTTTAAGAATATTTCAGCTCTGTTGGTCCTCACAATGCAAGTGTATGGTGATTAGAACTTTGAATGTCACAAAGTGACATAAATAAGGAATAAAATAATCCATAGGACTTCAGTGGTTAAATCAAATGTAAGAAAAAAGAAAAAAAAATAGTTAATAAAATAATTGTCAGGTTTTTTTTCTGGTAAATGAAGACAAAGGATGAATAAAATAATGTAAACATTTGCTCGCGCCAAAATAACAATATATAAAAACATTGTTATTTATGAAAAATACCGGAAACCTTTCATGAAGGTTTCATTATGTAACATTCTTCGCAGGCAATGACATAGGAGCAGACGATGATGTGATGACGATCCCAAGGGCAGTTTATTTACAAAAGTTATATCCAAGAACCCTAACTTTAAATGTGAACAAAACATAATCATGAACGTGAACTTGACTAAACTTGACTTGACATGGTTTGAACATGAAACAATATTACACCAACAATACTCGACAAAGGAAAATGGCAAATATGAGGGCTTAAATACAGGACATGGAGGAACATAAACCAATGAACAAACAGAACTCTGAACAAGATAATTAAACAATAAACCAATGAAAACAATGCGCATGAACATGGAGGGGAAAATGGTCATCACATGACTAGGAAACAGGAACTAAACTTTTCAAATAAAAGACATGGAATCAAGACATGAACAAAAACACATCTAAACATGACACATTAAGTGATATTGATATGATGTTGACATAAACAGATTTTTGAATCAGCAGTGATCCTTAAATCAATATTGTATATGGATCCATATTTAAATAATCCTGATTTTCACGTTTCAGCATTTCATTTTGCTAAGTCTTACCTTGCCAGCAAAATTATTGCAAATAAATTGTGCATACTAAATATATCACACAGCCCTAATTTAACAAGAGCTTATCATTACAGTATTTACAAATCCTATTACAAACTATATACAACCTTTGGGGCAAAATCATAACCACAGAGTAACATGGAGCAGACTGAAAAGAAGAATAATTCACCTGTAAAGTCAGAATAGAGTGGAAATGTTTTATACAAAAAGTAAGCAGAGTTTGACCATCTGCCCCTAACAGAAGTATTGCAAACTCAATTATCTCTCACTGGATTGACATTTCTGTCCAAGCTATGCCTTAGAAAGTATGCACATTTTCCAAGCTAATAACAGCCCTTTCGGTAGAAGCACTGAGCAGATTTGTCAGAAATACGACTGCACATTGCATAGAGACAGGGAGGTGAGGTAGTGTGGGTCTTAATTACAGGGCAGTGGCATACCTTTAATGTGCAGAGTACAGGTGATATGGTTAGACTGAGTGGGAGAATGCCTGGGAGATAAGCCGTAGGTGACAAGGTCCTGAATAGGAAAAGAGAGAGAGAGAGCGAGAGAGAGTGAGAGCCAGCAGGGCTCCAGGGTGGAAGATAGGTGACTGGTGGAAAGATGGGGGTTATGTGTGTCAGTCTCTCAAAGGAGCTCCATGTTGATGATGCTGACATTGGCCTGTCTACCACTTAATGAGCCAACGCCTGTCAAGAGACTGTAATCAAAATGAGATTGAAACAAAGAGAGAGAAGGACTTGAGCTTTCAGTTGTTGCTGAAAACAGTAAGCATATTTCCCCAACAAGTTTCTACCTAATCTGACCCTAGAAATCACTGTTGTTGTTTGACCTAGTAGACAGGTTGATTCTGTCATTTTCAATAATATTTTTGACATGGACAAAGCCAGTTTATTTGTTACCTAGGAATGTCATAAAATATTGATACATCGATTATTAATCGGCACGTTATAACTCTATACTTTCTTGAAGCATCAATATATTAACATTAGCCGACATCTCAATTAGAAGCCTAATTTGTGTGCAGTCCAATTCACAATCAGTTGATTTTAGGTTTATAGTCTGGGACAATGGATTTGGGAGACCACAAGGGGGTGATATAAAATTTACTGTACTAAGTAACCGGTATATTGTGAGCAATGTTATGGCAGATAATCAAATGGGTTAATTTTGGGGAAAGGGCAAAAGAAGCAAAGTTTGGAATCATTTCGGATTCTGGGTTGGTGGAGCTGGCCAAAACCTGGATAAATAAAAAACATTGTGTAAAAAGCTGCAAGGCAGAATTGCATACTCCGGGAACACAACCAATCTTATAACCCATATGAACAGATATCATGGCAGCTTACAAATTGTGTAGCTATGTTTATAGCTATATATATGCAGCCACTTAACATGGTGGAGAGTCCCTTTTTGAAACAAAGGAAATTAAACTGGAGTTTAAGTTACCCTGCCACTCACAATTTACTAACATTATGTTGAAAAAATACACTGATAAGCCACAACATTAAAACCACTGACAGGTGAAGTAAATAAAATGAATTATCTCGTTTCAATGACACCTGTCAAGGAATGGGATATATTAGGTAGCAAGTGAACAGTCAGTTCTTGAATTTCATGTTAGAAGCAGGAAAAATGGGCAAGCGTAAGGATCAAGTGACTTTGACAAGGGACAAATTGTGATGGCTAGACGACTGGGTCAGAGCATCTCCAAACCAGCAGTTCTTGTGGGGTGTTCCTAGTATGCAGTGGTTGGTACCAAAAGTGGTCCAAGAAAGGACAACCGGTGAACCTGCGACAGGGTCATGGTCGCCCAAGGCTCACTGATGTGCATGGGGAGTGAAGGCTAACCCGTCTGGTCCGATCTCACAGAAGAGCTACTGTAGCACAAATTGCTGAAAAATCTTAATGCTGGCCATGATAGAAAGGTGTCAGGACAGACAGTACATCGCAGCTTGCTGTCCCCTGTCCACCGAAGTGCCTACAATAGGCACGTGAGCATCATTACTGGACCATGGAGCAATGGAAGAAGGTGGCTTGGTCTGATAAATCACGTTTGCTTTTAGATCATGTGGATGGTGCATGTGCATCTTTTACCTGGGGAAGAGATGGCAGCACTATGCACCATAGGAAGAAGGCAAGAGTAATGCTCTGGGCAATGTTCTGCTGGTAAATCTTGGGTCCTGGAATTCATGTGGATGTTAATTTGGCACGTACAACCTACCTAAAAGATTTTTTCAGACCACGTACACCCCTTCATAGCAATGATATTCCCTGATGGCAGCAGCCTCTTTCAGCAGGATAATGTGCCACATTGCAAAAATTGTTCAGGAATGGTTTGAGGAACACGACAATGAGTTCAAGGGGGACCTACACAATATTAGGCAGGTGGTGTTAATGTTATAGCTGATTAGTGTATGTGCAGTATGTATAGTAGTCAGTAAGACTATAGTGCTAACGCAGCTTGAGAAGGCGGAGGGCATCATTCTTACTACCGACTCCCAAGACCTCACGAGCTACCGACGAATACCAGTAAGCCTTTGCAGTAGATTTCAGGGTTTGGTGTAGCAACCTAAACCTATAGTAAATACATGTTTTTAATTAATATTACTCAGTACTTACTTGTGCAAGTACACTTTAACAAGGAAACTGTAAAATAAAGTTTAACCAAAGCATCCATCTTATCAGCATAAATGTTGCCTGGGAATCAAAACCCACCTTGCTGTTACTAGCAAAAAGGCTAGTTATTGGAATAAAGGAACCAACATAATAATTATGTATTCATCAATTTATCTATTATCAATGAAACACCAGTATCATCTAAAGCATTCTTTTCCAAACTCATGTCATGTGTTTATGTAAAAAATTGTGTATTACTGTAGAGCATGCTACCATACTTGTCTATACAGTGCTTTACTATAAGATAAATGCTAGTTTATGTGATTCCAAAAGCCTGAAATGTACCAATCAAAAAGGTTCCGTTACTAAATTAATCTGGTCTCACTGGATGTAGTGGTATTGGAAACAATGTTTATCATGAACCAATCTGTACATCGTCTCCACAATAAAACACTTTTAGCCACTGGCTTATTTATTCCATGGCAGTACTCTAACAAGTGCTACTGAGATCTCTTAGGTCAAAATCCTTTAGATAACATGCTAATGCCATATTTTTGTTTTGCTAACCCTCATGTTACTCCTGCATGTTAACTCGCCTTTTTCCTTATGAATTTGGTAGTGTTTTGATGGATAGCTAGATAGCTAATAATCAAAATAAACAATTCTTCAACCAAGCATTATAGGTCATTAGCCTAACTGTAGGTTGTTCATGGTTGCCAAGCCTTTTAACAACTTGATGGATTAAAACAATGTCTGATCAGATATATATTCATTTAACAAATGGCTTCAAACACAAATCAGAAATCAGAACAATCAGAAATAGTTTCTGCTCTTGCATTGTCTATTGTAACTCAAGTATATATCTGTGCACTTGGTATTTGCAAATAATTTCCTCTACGGAATCAATAATTCACAACGATATGTCTACCTGTCCATCTGGCACTTGAGAAGTGCTTGAGCAAGCAAGTACTGAGCTTAGAGATGACTTCATAAGCAAACTGTGAAAGTGACATATGGCTCGGGTATTCGACTATCACACTCAACTTCTCTGACTCAGGAACAGCTATGTGATCACAAATTGCCTTCTGTGTCCCCTTTACCCTAAAATATCCAAATCAATCTATCTCCTCTGCTATTGTTGAATACTGCCACTCAATTCCCCTTAGTAAAAAATAATGAGGACATTCAAATGTGACTTATTCCGTTATTATGGACACGAGTAAGTTATCTACTCTCTCTCATGCACTCTTTCCCTCCTTAATCAGGTCCCATGGGAAAAGTTGCTCAATTGTGTGAGCATTAGCACTCTACATTGACATTTAGCTATTATATTGAGTTCAACTTTATGAGAACTACACCGGTATTTTAAGATTTTCCTCCTTAGCCCAAGCCTTCTCGTGAACCAGGCGCTGGCCCTTTTTCCTGTGGGGGTTCTCCAGGCATTCTTGAGTTAATATAGTCTTTTGTCATTGGAAGGGCTGATTGGGAACATCATGTGTATTATTATCCACTTCTGTTGTTTTAAGTGGTTGGTGTTTGCCCTCTGTGGCCTGGTAGCTGATGACTGAGTTATTGACAAAGCTAAAAAGTAAAAGAGATACAATTACCCTTTTATTGAAATAGTATATGACTATACCACAGTATTGTGTCAATCATCTAAATCATCTCATGCCTGCAATACAAGACTACATCCTTAAAATGTTCCTGTTCTTTTCCCATAAACCATTAGACACATGAACCCTGGTTTTTAAATTAGATCAAGTTAAATATGAGTAAAAAGTGACTTTGTAAAGTAATAAAAAATGGTACCACCAGATGGCCGAAATTTTAAAAGGAACTACAACATATTTGAGAGATATCTGGGCAAGTTCTCACACTTTGTAATTAAGTGAATATTTATCAGGATGGTTTTGTTTATAGATAGGCACACACCTTGAAGTATTGACAACATAAATGCTATTGATAATTTCCACCGTTATTGCCCAGGAAAAAGGCACAGTTTTGCAACAGCGTAAATGCCCAATTGTTGGGCATATTGTCAAACTATTTAAGGTAATTTGTCACAATGATATTACATAAATTATTAGAGGGTCTTCAGCAAAATACCCATAAACCAATAACAAATAAAAACAAAACAATTAATGAAATAGCAAACATGCAGAAGGTAATTTACAAAATATAAAACCATTTAGCTAACGTAAATTGTAAATAATACATTATATAAAATGACACTGTATGAAATGGTATAGTGCAATTATTATCTTAAGGATCTTTTTCTACTTGATCTAATACTTAAATTGCTTTTGATAGTGTAACTTAATGCAGTCAGGTTTATTTTTGATTTGATTTAGTTTTTTAGGACTCCATGTGATCACACTGGAAGTCGGCATGCTGTTTCCAAAAGTTCTGTTACCCTAGGATCAACAACAGTATACCAACTCAAGGACATGCCCTATCTCCCATCAAACATATTTGGAAAGGCTCAACATCAATTACTTTCCATCGTGGCTCGACTGGTAGCGCGTTGAGTCAGTTGCATGGGAGACCATAGTTTAATTCCCTTTCAAACGAGTAAGTAATCATGTTTGTATAAACAATCACAAGCATGATAAGCAGGTTGCATTTTGTCTCTACTACTGGTTAGGGTTTGATCTGGGTCACACATGTTTATCCACTCTGAAACACTTAGCACTTTAGCCTCTGAAGGCAGTGTTTTCAAATTTGGCCAACGTATATCGATTTCGGTTAAAGAAAAATTTCGACACACTTGTTGATTTATATGCAAGATCAAGCTGATGTGCCGACAAATATGGCGAATGACAATGCAGTGTTTCTGACAAATATGCAAGGGAAAAAAAATACTTAATTACATTATCTAGACTAAATTAAAATTGTATTTAAAATATGCAAAGTACGATTTCATGACAGTTAAGAAATATTTATGGCCATCAGCAGGTCTGGTACAGGTAAATTATGGAAAATGGACACAAGCTCCTTTTTGTTTTTCAAAATCCCCGGCTCAGTCAATTTTTTTCTTTCCTCTCATTCTCTCCATCTCTTCATGAACACAATTTTAAGAAACTGACCTCAAGTCATTAATATGCAAAAGAGACTCTGTTACTCAACTGAGGACTTATTGGAGCATGTCCTCATGTCTTTAAGTGTACAATCAAATGTTGCCTGTGAAACTCAGTGTGTTATAATCAGTTGTCAGATAGGGAGCAAGAGTGCAGAGTGAGTAGGAATGGAACAGGCACCCTGGAGGGTGAGAGATGGAAGTGCATTCTTCAAGTATTCCCGCATATCTTATAAAGGATCAGTGGCATCTGGGGTTGAGGAAATGAAAGTTTGCTTCCTCTTTCAGAGCAGGTGCTGTAACTTTTAGGCAGTGATAAGTTAAACATAGTCCAATGGCTGACCTAAAAAACACAGCAGTTCCAGAGATCTGCAAACTGCAAATGGAGTGGTTTTTTTTTTTTTAACTGAATGTGAAGTCATACGTGTTAGGTATGGGGGTACGGCACATTTGCAGCTGCTTTTGTTTGTGGGTCAAAGCCATATAAGGATGTTTAAGATGATGAAAAGTTGATGATGAATGAAATTAATGAATAATAAATAAAAAAATACAAAATAATTAAAAAAAAAATGCAAGTGCCAATTTAAATGTACTCTTTGTATTCATGTTAACTCCATACATTTTTTGAAAAACATTTATAGCAACACTCAATATATATATATATATAATTTTTTTTTGCACTGACACATGATGTCGTCCTGAGCGACTGCCCATGCTTAAATCCGCCCCTGCAGAATGGTGATGACTTAGGGTAACTTTCTGCCCTAACATATCCTTAGAATGGGTTTGGAACATACCTTTAGATGAATATTCTATACCTTTAGATGAATATTCTGTGTTCAGCACAAGTTAAGCTCAATCGACAGCATTTGTGGCATCATGCAATTACCACAAAAAAAAAAAAAAAATTATATATATATATTTTTTTTTATATTTTTTTTTATTTTTTTTTAATATTTATTATTATTTTTTATTGTTTGACTTGTCCCACCTTTTCTTAAAATAAAATATATATATAATTTTTTATTTATTTTTTAATTTCAAGTATATATACAATTTGGGTTACAGTGAGGCTCTTAAAAAAGTAACAAAAGGAGCCAATAAAGTATAGCTACAACACGTAAACAATATGTGTGTTAACATGATTTTATGGTGTTAAAATAGCTTACTAACATTTTATTTGTAAAGTTTTATAAGTATTATAACTTTACCATTACAACGTGATGCTGTAAACTCCATTTGTCCCCCAAAAAAATATTTTAACAAATAATACACGTTTCAACAGAAGTGCTTTTATAAAATTATACTCTTCATATTTCAGCCTTTAAATCCACCAAATATTGGCCCCAATCACTTCCATTGTAAGTGCCTCACTGCAGCCTTGATTTTTGCTTTTCTGAAAGAAAAGGAGTCTAAATAATTTGTTGTGGTAATCAACATTATGCCACAAATAATGTCGATAAAGCTGAACTTCTATTGCACCCAGAAATTCAGAGATGAGTGTGTTGGATATGAGTACTTTACAGCATGACTAATTTGTGAAAAAAATAAATGCTTGAGCAGAAGCAAAGCAGATTTAGGCTTTTACAGTTGCTCTAATAGAAGCAATTCAGCAATGTTATTCACTAAAGTGAATTAGCGGGTTCGTATTTGCTCCTTTACCCTTGCCTAAAGGCAAAGCTTATCTCAGATTGGTGTGTCTAAGCTTACATCGACACTCCAACATAAATGCTATTATAACAGTCACCTTTAAACCAACACACCATAAAACTGTTTGCTGGAATGTCTGTTGGCGTGTGTGTGTGTGTGTGTGTGTGTGTGTGTGTGTGTGTGTGTGTGTGCGCGCGCAAGTGTATTTCTAGTCTCAGGTAGTCTTTAAAAAGAGTAAAGCTCGGCTTTGATTGATAGCATATCTTCATCGCCCTCCAGATGTCACAACAAAGACAGCCCCGGCCGGGGCTCAAGTTCAAAACAAAGATTCAATTCCTAAAGCGCCCACATTTATCGCTTCCGTAAGGCAAGGCTATATCTCCCCCGAGTCATTTCACAGGTGTGTGCCTGTGCGTTTGTGTAAGTGAGAGAGTGTATATGACAAAGGCGGCAGTTGAATCGGCAGGTTTGGGACTCACTTTCTGTCTCCTCGGCTGTGACATCCTGGCTAGATTGTAGCTGGACAGCAGATTAAATTCAGCTTTCAGAAAAAGTCAAAGGTGAGGTGGGAATCTGGTAAATATTGATCGGTCCAAGTAAGCCATTCTTTTTTGCATCACTCTTAGATCGAAACTCTCTTAGACTGCTGTTAGTTGCCTTCAATGGTGTAATCGGTCACATGTTGAAGATATAGAGTGGATTAGAACTGAATTGGTTGCCAGAAGAAAGCAAAGAATCATTTTACCACTGTCTTTTTTCACTCATTTTATTTCAAAGCCACGTGCAGTCTCTAAATAACCCACCTCCTGACTAGTGTCGGAATTCAGTCATCTATAAGCCTCTGGCTCCGTTTCAAATCCTGGTGAGCTGCTTTGCTGTCTACCGCATACAAAGGCAGCTGCCTGCTAAGGCAGCATGCTAAGAAAGAACCACATAATCCATACCTTACCATAATCAGAGTTTAAAATTGACATTTTATCACACCTACTAATGGCGGTTGAATTGTGAAAACTTACAATACTAGCCATAGATATTTCTCAATGACCATACAATTGCATTTTGGATTTATTTTATAAAATGTTTTCATTAAAAATTAATATTTTTTTTGTGTCGCTTTTTATTAATTTCCTACATCATACACAAGATCTACTTTTTCAAAAATAAATAAATTACTTGTATTTGACACTTCAGAGTTAATTTTGGTATCTACTCAAAATTGACTGATTTGGAACTCTCTAGGCAGCAACTTTGTGCACTACACAAAGAAAAAATTCCACACAGTTTAATATTAGAATGTGGCTAGGCAAATGATGCAACACACAAGAAGCATTAATTGACTTAGAACTCATACATTTTTGTATATATATATATATATATATATATAAAAAAAAAATTTAATTACATAAAACAATTTTTTAGACATTTTCTAGTACCGAATGAAGCATAAGTAGCTTGCATTATATTTGTGATTAACATTTCGCTCAATCTGTTTGCCATTCACTGAGCTCAGTGCAATGCATTATAGGATTGCCTTCTCCAGAAGAATATATGGCCATACGGCCAAAGCAAGGTATTTTAGGATACCATTTGCAATAGCTTTCACATCAGAAGTGTGTCTCTGATTCTGAATGCCATCAATGGAGACAACTCACTAGATTTTGGAACAGAGCCTTTGACTCTCTCTTGAGCTGCTAAACTTTAAACATTCCAGTCATGGTTGGGCAAGGTGCACACTGTCAGTTTTATTTATAAACCTGGATGCCCCAGTCTTTCAAATGGACAGAAGGCCGCTAAACCCCCACATACACGCTGAGAGGAAAAAACAAAGAGCGGTGGGCAGATCCCATTCACCTATGAGCTTGATGGGGGCGAAGACACACAAACTCTTCAGCATTCATGCGACCTAACTAACGGTAATGAGATCACGTTAGCAGAGTGTTAAGAAACACAATACAATGAGGCTGAATGGCTTGACTGCACACAGTGTGAACTGCATTCATGTACCGGGTGCCACCAAATCATTGGCTTTTCTATATGATCAGTTCTTGTGGTGAAAGACAGTGAAGCAGCAAATGTTTGAAGGCACCTGAGGCAAAAGCCAGAGAATTATGACAGTGTGCTTTGATAGGCACAAGTCAAATGATGATGTGCTCTGCAGGTTGGGGCACGGGGGTGGGGGTGAGAAAAGTCACTGACACGAACCCCCATCAACCATGTATTATCTAGACATAATAAGGACAATGGCATGCAGCCACGTAGGCTATTCCGTTTTGATTTGTGTGGCCTAATCAACGCTGAATGTGTGCGTTGATGTCATTCATTAAGGCTCTGTATTCATTGGACTAGACGTGCTGTGAGTTTCACTCAGTACATTGTGTCAACCTAAATATTCACCACCCGTTAATGTGATAGAATATGTGTAGTTCATTAAGTAATGTTTGTACCATTCAAATGCTAATGCGCTTAGCTTTAATTAGACCTCTTAATTTGCCAGAGAGTCATAAATCAGCCAGCAGAAAAATGAATTATACTTATTCAAATTTAGAATACATTTCTGTCTATCAACTTGTGCTACTACAGCTGCAAAACAATTAAATTGAAATTTAGAACATCGTTTATTGAATCAATCCCGGATACGCAAATGCCGATATATTACAGAATTTGCCTCTTGTTTTCTTACACTAGTTAGGCTAGTTAAAGTAATTTTAATCAAGTGTGACATTTGTGTAAGCCCAGAGGATTTTGTTTTATTGTTGAGACAACATGGTCTCATAGAATCACATCATAACAAACTTTTTGCCAAATTAGTTATATGTGCCTCATTTTACATATTGCTTCAGCTCCCTGGGGAAATAAACACAAGAGTTTTATTTACTTTCACTCAAATCCCAGGTAAAACGACAGAATAAAACGTTTGCTCTGTTCTTCGCACAAAACTTCTCAAATCTTATGACATCAAAACATTTTACTATAATGCATGATTTCAAACACTTTAACGCTTCCATTTCATTAACAACTACATTTGCAAGCTTGTTCATGCGGGTTTAAGTTGTGCGGTGAAGCAACAGATAGAGTGTTGGACATCAAATGTGGAAGACCCGGGTTCAACACCAGCAGTGCAGGCGAGTTGACGCACGAGACGAAATTGTCAACGAAGCTCCACGAAATAACGTGGCTGCAAAAAACAATGTTTTTTTTTTAAAAAATATTTCATATATCTCACTCTTGCTTTTATGACATTGTCGGTTAAGGTGTGGGGTTGTAGGTTTTGTTCATTTAAAACTTCATAAAGCATTAACATGAACCTCCTGAGACCCGAGTGTGACAGAGTGTATTTTACATTTACCTTTTAGATTTGTAACTAGTAGAACCTAATAAACAAGTAAATAAATACAATTCTAACACCCACCTCCTGTCTGCAGCTCTTCTGTCTCTATGTTCCCTCCTCTGACTTACACTGAGGTCTCTAAACTCCTCCACTCCAACCACCCCACCACCTGTTCCCTTGACCCCGTTCCTTCCCGCCTTCTCCAGGACATCTCTCTGTCCATCCTACCTCCTTGCACACGCATAATAAACACATCTCTACTTACAGGCATTTTCCCCACTACATTTAAGCAGGATCGTGTAACCCCGCAGCTGAAAAAACCCCACACAAGTAGAAAAATACAGACCAGTCTCGCTCATCCCATTCATGGTGAAAACACTTGAAAGAGCAGTTTTCAATCAGATCTCTGCCTATCTCTCACAAAACAAGCTGCTGGATGACAATCAGTCAGGCTTCAAAAGTTACACTACTATATCAGTAAGATAATACCCTCCTTCTCTGAACATGCCACACAACTTCTTGTTCAGTCACTTGTCATAACTAGACTGGTCTACTGTAATGGTCTCATTGCAGGCCTCCCTGCATGTGCAATTGGACCCCTGCAATGATACAGAATGCAGCAATACGTCTGATCTTTAATGAACCAAAGAGAGCGCATGTTACACCACTCCTTGTCTCTCTCCACTGGCTGCCGGTTGATGCACGTTTCAAATTCAAGGCTCTGATACTGGCACACAGAACAGTCACTGGGTCTGCTCCAACATACATAAATTCATTTCTGCAGATCTATGTTCCCACCAGAAGCCTGTGGTCAGCTTAGGAATGGTGCCTTTATGTACCAACACAAAGAGGCACCAAAACACTTTCACAGACTATTGGTTTCATCATACCACGTTGGTGGATTGACCTTCCCAACTTCCCAAGCTGACTCACTTTCTGTCTTCAAAAAATGGCTAAAAACACATCTTTTCCATGATCACTTATTCAGTCACTAAATAAAAATTGTTCTTGCACTTTAATCTGTCTTGAATTCTTCTATTATGATGCTAGTGAAACTTCGTAATACAGCACTTTTATTTAGTGAGTGACTTAACCTTCAGTGTACTGTCTATCTGCGCTGGTCTCAGAATAGTTAGAAACAGTACAGAAACAGTTCTTGTTCTCAGGAAAAACATCAGACAATCAGAGGGCTTCAGGGAAATTTCCTCTCCATTCATTCACATTGCAGTACAGGATAAAACAATTGTGATATTAAAAAGATCTTTGACATGTTGAGAAAATGCACAAATTAGAATTAACTGAATGCCCATACAACTATCTATAAAAACTTGATCATTCTTTGGAGCAGTTTAAAAAAATTAATAAAGAAGGTATATTATATTTTTCTTGTTAAAATCTTTCACACACTAATGAGGTGATGCTGTCTCTGCTATCTCATTATTGTAATTGCAATGTGGAGATGTCAAATTTTCTTTATGATGTTTAAGATTATAAAGAGGGCTGATATAATAGGTAGTTTATGTAAGAAAACTAATAATAACTATAACTTATTTCACATTTTCTGAAGAAAATTTTAAAGGCTCGAAACTCGCTGCTAATGTCCTACAGTGTTTTGATGGTTTAACAATTTTACTTTTAATGGAACAACAGCTTGTCTGTGTGTACATCCACTGTACCCTCTTTAAACCTTGAAGTATTAATATATACATTAAAGAGACATATAAGGCACAAATACATTCCATTTGTCATATAAAGGGTGCAGTGGCTTTGAAGTTGCACACGTGACACACTGGTGTACCCCTAAAGCTTACATTTTTGCACATTTATTTCATACAGTATAGGGCCTTGCTAGGTGATTGCTAAGTTGTTGGTTAAATACCTATTGCATTGTCCACTAGGTGAATCATGCATCAGGCAACATGATTTGAGGTATTGTTCAATGTATGTAGCACAAATGGTGCAGGATGAGTTACATGCTTAAATTAGCAAAAATAACAACTGACCAAATACACTTACTTGGTAGTCATATATTTCTCTATCTACTAACATAACTGAGTTCAGAACTGCCATTTCTCTGAAGGTTGGGTAGAGATCTGATGTTTGTGGCTGAGAGTGGAGCTCAAATCTGTCCAAAACAGGAAGAGTCCAGGAATGCCAGCACGTCCTTGCTATGCGCCAACTGCCTTAGGCTGAATAGCTTACCTCCTTGCTGCAGAGATAGCACATTATTGACATTACTTAGTTTCAACCCTGTTAAAATCGATCGCTGCTGTGATGTAATGCACATTTTTGTGGTGGAGCTGGTGAATTTAGGTCCTTGCATTGTATTTCAAGTATTGCAATCTATAGGCCTACCAGAAATATGAAATACTGAACATGTTCAATGAAACAATAAAGCATTAAAGAAGTAGTTAACCCAAAATTAAAATTTGGTCATTATTTTTTTCACCCCTCATGTCATTTCAAATTTGATATTCTTTCTTCCGTGAAACACAGAAAGGAAATGCTAGGTAGAATGTTAGCCTCAGTCACCATTTGTTTTTAATGTATGGGAAAATATGCAATGAAAGTGAATTGTAACTGAGTTTAACTCAACTCTAGTTCCATCAAAGAAAGGAACATAGTCATATGAGTTTGAGTAAGTAACTGATGACCGAAATGTCATTTTTGGCTGAACTACCCCTTCACAAATGAATCTGAAATTGCCTCATTCATGCATGTTCTCTCCGCGCACTGTTAATTTCCGAAAGTGGAAATCAATTGATCAGACCGATTTTGCCAACTCTTTCGTATCCTCTAAGTGATATATTTTCTGCTCTCCTTGAGGACAAAGGTTCACAGTTAAATAATGTTCTTAACCATCCTTTGCTCTTTTAAAGTCACATAATATTTTCTATGCCTGTTCTGCTCCCTGGTATAATGGCAACCTGCGATTAAATAAGGCATATTGTCGTAAAACGGATAGTTATTATCAGTCTTGGAAAGACCACTCAGGTGATTGTAAGGACGTGGCCAAGAACAGGCAGGACAGATCGTGAACAGATAAGAAGATTTCTTTCTTCTAAAGAATAATTACATACAGGGGCAGATCCAATGAAAGTAATTTCCAAAATAAAGTCCATATAAAAATCAAAGACTTAAGATGGAAGTTAACTGAAACAAACAAAAATTAAACCGGCCTAAAAATAAATAAATCTCCCCTGGTAAACAAAATACCAAACAAAACCACTAAGGTCAGCAGACCATGATGTTACTATTGCTGGGCAAAAATCTGACTACCATTCACACATTCACTCTGATAAATATACCCTTTAGCCTCTACCAAACAAAAAGAAAAGGTAAATATCAAAATAAAACTTTCCCCAATTAGCAACAAATATTTCACTAAAAATATACACTATCATACCAAACATAATTTTATCAACTACTTGAAGCACAATACAAAACTACTTCAAACAAACAAAATAGAATTAAACTGGATAAAATAATAAAAAGGAATCCCCCTCCTCATCAGATCAGAATGGTACAGTCCAATTTCCTCTGGAACAGCCCAAAAGTGGAGGCTGAAGCCCCGCCTCTTCCTTTGTTGGCCGTCACATGGAACGCGGCCATTCACTCCATGGACCAGAGGAATCCAGGACTCAGGTAAAATCAAACAGTAAAGAGAGAATATAAGTAGTGTGCACCCTTCCATACATTCAAACTTTAATAAACTGTTTAACTTGTTACCTTGTCCTGTGTTTATTTATAATGCTAAGGGATTTTAAATAAAGTAACAAGCCATGCTAAATTAAACTTCAAAATAAACAATTTAAATCATGATAGAATTAACATGACGTGAGCAACGCACCCGTCACAGTGATTATGGAGCAGCAATCGAATCGGCTAAAGATCCTGACTCTTCTTTAAGGTTCGGTCTTGTTTCTGAGTCAGGATCCAGACACTCATGGTCTATGTCTTTGTGAGTGCATGGCTTCATGTTTGGTTTCGGACCTCTTGCTATGCGCTAATGTCTGGCCTTGTCTTTTGTTGGAGTACATGCTTACTCAGCTTATCAGCTTATTAAAAATAATCAAAGCAATCCCAGACATCTCATTCACACTATAAACAGACTGCTCAAAGTTAACGATGGCAACACCATGCCTGTCTCACATCAGTTAAGCAATAATTTTCTTTATTTTTTTGTTCTAAAATCCACAATGCCGGTAAACTTATTCTTACTCAGTCTCTCTCTACTACCTTCCCACTCTGTTTGCCTACTTTTTCTGGTACCCATATTTCTAATTTCTTTTAACTTGACCCTGATTCGCTTATTAAAGAGGTATCATATATGAAAGCCACCACTTGCATACTTGATCTTCTCCCTACAAGATTATTTAAATTTTGACTCCTTGTGTCCGGCTGTTCTCTGCATAATAAATGACTCCCTGTACGCTGGTGTTCTGCCAGCAGCAAGAAAAATTGCTACTGTACCAAAAAAGCAAAACATTAATTTGGACAATTTAAACAACTTCTGTCCTATTTCTAATCTCCCTTTTTTGGCAATATCCTAGAACATGTTGTTGCCTCTCAACTACATAATCACTTTACTGTTAATAATCTCTTTTAGCCCTTTCAGTCTGGTTTTCAAAAATTCCATAGCACAGAAACGGCCTTGGTCAAGGTCAACAATGATTTATTAATAGCATCTGATTCTGGCTCATTTTCCATTCGTATCCTCCTTGATCTCAGTGCCACTTTCAATACTATCAATGACAATGTTTTACTCACCCACCTTGAAACAGTTTTTGGCATTTCCGAGACCATTTTAAACTGGTTTCTGTGGGTGGTTACAGGTCTGACTTTGGTTTATTTCATACCGGTGTCACCCAGGGTTCAATTTAAGGCCAATTACTTCGTATTTATTTATTTTCTCATGGTCATCTCTTAAAATCACTGGGCCTTAACTATCACTTTTATGGAGATCTATATCCATTCTAAACATTTATTTTTTTCAAATTGTATTTCTGAGATAAAAATATTGATGACTAACAATTTTCTGTCAAAACAGTAAAAGACCTCTCCTCACCAGTTTTGTAAAGCTGGTCCTATAACTCTGTTGATGGCTCTATTCTGGAGTTTCAAAGAAAACTGAAGAATCTTGGAGTGATTTTTGATGCTAGTTTGACATTTGATCCCCATGTGCAGAATACTGTTAAGACTTCCTTTTTTTCCAGAAATATTGCAAAATTACACCCTATGCTATCTTTATCTCTGGTTGAAAAGTTGATCAACACTTTTGTCCTTTCACGCATTGACTATTGTAATGCACTTCTTGTTAGGGTCTCTAAATCCACACTTAACAAATTGCAATATGTACAAAAATAGGCAGCTAGGATCCTGACTAGGACCAGAACAAGTGACCACATTACTCCTATTTTGGAATCCTTGCACTAGCTCTAGATCCCTGTTGATTTTAAAATACTTAAATATAAAGCACGGCATGGTCTGGCTCCTCAGTATTTGTCTGATATCTTAACAATATACACCCTGAAGCGTAATCTGCACTCCTCCCAATCTGGTCTTTTGGCTGTCCCTCAAACTCGCTTACGTTCCATGGGTGGCAGGGCTTTTTCATCTTATGCTCCTAAATTTTGGAATTCACTTACAGTTGATTTTCGAGAAGCACACACTTTAATCACTTTTAAAAGCACTATATAAAATAAAGTTTATTCATATTCAATGCAAACTAACTTCCAGGATTTTAACTTCCATAGCAAGCAACTATGCAATGTACCTGTCATTGGACACAAGTTCCGCCCATCGAACAGTCATATACAAATACATGCTAGGATGGCTGCTGTCAGTCACATAACTATACTGAAACTACATGAGCACGCTGTACAGGCATGCACGCATTGAGAGGTTAAATTATTTTTGGAAGTTTGCATGTCATGTGGTATGACATGCTATACTCAAACTATTTTAAACAGCATTTTGTTGATTACTTTATAGCTTTTATGTTTGCAGCCATTATGCGCTCTTATTAATTGAGAGAATATTTTGTCTGTCACAGAGCAAGAGCATTTAAAATATGGGCAAAAATGTGATTAAAATGATGGAAAACTTCTACAATACCGTTACTTCTTTTGCAATTTAAAAATGGTTTGAAATTTGTGCAGACTTTAACCAAAAATCTTAATGGATGTCTTATGTTTCAGTGTCATCTACCAATCCCCTCACATGCACGCCATCCACCGTCTTCCATCGAAACCATATTAAATCAACAAACACTATTCAGCGACGTGGCCGGGAAGACACGATGTCTCATTCCCTCCATCAGGGAACGGAGGTTACATATGTAACCGAGACGTTCCCCGTCTGTCGCTCACTTTGACGTTGTGTCAAAGAAGCGACACTAGGGTCCACTTCAAAACTCGCCATGCGCTGAGCCATGTACGTGTACTGCTGGCAAGTTGAGGGTTTATATTGAAAAAAAGAAAAAAAGAAAAAGCAAGCAAAAATTCTCATGAGGGAAAAAAACTAAATAAAAATCAAGACAGGACCAACTGTAACAAAACATATTAACTTACAAGAAGTAACATGTCATTAGGGAAGAAGGCACAATATATAGGCAGCATGATACATGCGGTGCAGGTGAAACTAATTACATAAACAAGGACAAAATGAGGGATAGTAATGAGGGAATGAGGAGGCGGAGTCTGGGAAGTACATGGCTTTGTGTTTGTCTTGCCGTATGCTAACAAACAAGACAAACTGACAAGACAATAGAGCACATGGCAACAAAGCCATCTCTAAGCATGTGCTCAAACAAAAGACAAGGCCTCACAAAGACATAGAGCATAAGTGTCTGGATCCTGACTCAGAAACAAGACCGAACCTTATAGAAGAGTCAGGATCTAGACAGCACGCTCTGAATATGGAGCACAAGCTTGAAAGAATAGCACGCGGAAAGGAAAACAACCAAATCGGTGCACTCACACAGAGTCACAGAACACAATTGTCATGATCGTGTCACTACAATAAATATGACTGACAAAAGTGACAGGATCCTGACAGTAGTAGTCTGCAGCAGTCTCCTGTAGTAATCTAAACTAATTTGCATTATTCCTATAGTGAATTTAGTGCTAAAACCTAAGTAAATCGGTGCAAGATGGTGGTGCAGTAGCACGCAGCGGCCACTCCGGATCCAAAAATGGTGCTATTTTTGTTTAAAAACCCGACTTTTGCGGCACATGGACATCGGAGCAACCAGTCTTCGTGTCTACCATCGGCAGACACTGCTCAAATATAGGATTCATGCAACAACCAAGCTGCATGATGACCTACAGGAGGCGCTACGCGTACTCGGCTTGCTGTGGAGACCAGGCCTCTAGCCCTCGGCATCGCCTGATGCCAGTGGCTGAGGGAGAGGACGTCGTAAGCGGTGTGCGAGAAAGCGGAAGTGTGGCAAGAGGGCGGGGGTCCATGCTAGGCTAAAAACAATCCTAGCCGGCCGGCTCTCCCGTCTATCCTGCTCTCAAATGTTTGCTCCCTGGACAATAAACTGGACTACATCTGACTCCAGCAGGCTACGCAGCGTGAGTTTAGAGACTGCTGCGTCTTTGTTTTCATGGAGACGTGGCTCAGCGACAGAGTTCCTGACACCGCCATTCAGCAAGACGGGCTCGCCTCATTTCGTGCCGACAGAAATGCAGCTCTCTGCGGTAAGACTTGGAATGGTGCAAGAACTCTATGCTAGTTTCTAGCTATTGCTCATCGCTGTTGGAGCTTGTGACTGTTAGATGCAGACCTTTTTATTTAACACGGGAATTCACCACAGTTATTATAACCAGAGTTTACATTCCCCCCAGCGCTAACGCTAAGGAAGCACTCTGTGAACTGTATGGGGCTATGAGCGAACTGCAGAACGCTCACACCGACGGACTGTTTATTTCAACTATGCGAATCTCAAGACAGTGCTCCCTAAATTCCATCAATATGTGGACTTTGCAACGAGAGGGGCAAACGTGCTTGATCTTGTTTACACAAACATACCAGGCGCGTATCGGGTGGAGCCCCGCCCCCACCTCAGCTACTCAGACCACATCTCTGTTATGCTAATTCCAGCATACAGACGCACAAAACCGCTCCAGAAGCAGGTGAAAACTTGGCCAGCAGGAGCCATCTCTGCTCTTCAGGACTGTTTTTAGTGTACTGACTGGCACATGTTCAGGGAGGCTGCAACATATGGTGGCAGGGCTTTTTCATCTTATGCTCCTAAATTTTGGAATTCACTTACAGTTGATTTTCAAGAAGCACACACTTTAATCACTTTTAAAAGCACTATATAAAATAAAGTTTATTCATATTCAATGCAAACTAACTTCCAGGATTTTAACTTCCATAGCAAGCAACTATGCAATGTACCTGTCATTGGACAAGTTCCGCCCATCGAACAGTCATATACAAATACATGCTAGGATGGCTGCAGAAGCAGGTGAAAACTTGGCCAGCAGGAGCCATCTCTGCTCTTCAGGACTGTTTTTAGTGTACTGACTGGCACATGTTCAGGGAGGCTGCAACATATGGCGACTCTACCAACTTGGAGGAATAAACAGCGTCAGTGACCAGCTACATCAGCAAGTGCATTGATGATGTCACTTTCTCCAAGACCATCACCACACGCTCCAACCAGAAGCTGTGGATGTCTGCAGAGGTGCGCACGCTGCTGAGGACCTGAGACTCTGCCTTCAGAGCAGGCGACAAGGCAGCCCTAAGAACAGCGAGGGCCAAACTGTCCCGGGCCATCAGAGAGGCAAAGCGCACACACGCCCAGAGAATCCACAGTCACTTCCAGGACAGCGGTGACATGCGGCACATGTGGCAGGGCATCCAGGCCATCACCAACTACAGGAAAACATCAGTTGCCTGTGACAAAGATGCCTCCCTTCCAGATGCGCTGAATGACTTCTACGCTCGGTTTGAAGTGCAGAATGACGTCGTGGCGAGGAAGACCACCCCTCCTCCCAACGACCAGGTGCTCTGTCTTACCACGGCTGATGTGAGGAAAACTCTATGTAGAGTCAACCCACGGAAGGCTGCTGGACCAGGCAACATTCCTGGCAGAGTGCTCAGAGGATGTGCAGACCAGCTGGCAATGTTCTTACCAACATCTTAAACATCTCTCTGAGCAGCGCAGTCATTCCAACGTGCTTCAAGGCCACCACCATCATCCCCATGCCAAAGAAGTCTTCAGTGTCCTGCCTCAATGACTACCGTCCCGTCGCACTCACACCCATCATCATGAAGTGCTTTGAGAGGCTCGTCATGAGGCACATTAAGACCCAGCTGCCCCCCTCACTAGACCCACTGCAGTTCACGTATCGTCCAAACCGCTCAACAGACGACGTCATCGCCACCACCCTCCATCTGGCCCTCACCCACCTGGAAAAAAAGGACTCATACGTTTGAATGCTGTTCATAGACTTCAGCTCAGCATTCAATACAATCATTCCCCAGCACCTGATTGAAAAGCTGATCCCCCCAGGGTTGTGTGCTCAGTCCACTGCTGTTCACTCTGCTGACTCACGACTGTGCAGCAATGCACATCATCAAGTTCGCCGATGACACAACCGTGGTGGGTCTCATCAGCAAGAACGACGAGTCAGCATAAAGAGAGGAGGTGCAGCGGCTAACAGACTGGTGTAGAACCAACGACCTGTCCCTGAATGTCGACAAAACAAAAGAGATGGTTGTTGACTTTAGGAGAGCACAGGGCGAACGCTCTCCGCTAAACATCCACGGCTCCTCTGTGGAGATCGTCAAGAGCATCAAATTCCTTGGTGTTCACCTGGCGGAGAGCCTCACCTGGTCCCTCAACACCAGCTCTGTTACCAAGAAAGCCCAGCAGCATCTCTACTTTCTTCGAAGGCTGAGGAAAGCACATCTCCCACCCCCCATCCTCACTACATTCTATAGAGGGAATATTGAGAGCATCCTGAGCAGCTGCATCACTGCCAGGTTTAGGACTTGCATCGTTTTGGATCACAAAGACCTGCAGAGGATAGTGAGGACAGCTGAGAAGATCATCGGGGTCTCTCTTCCCTCCATCAAAGACATTTACAAAAAACACTGCATCCGCAAAGCCACCAGCATTGTGGACGACCCCACACACCCCTCACACAAACTCTTCACCCTCCTGCCGTCTGGCAAGAGGTACCGAAACATTCGGGCCCTCACGGCCAGTCTGTGTAACCGCTTCTTCCCCCAAGCCATCAGACTCCTCAATATTCAGAGACTGGTTTGACACACACACACACACACACACACATGTCCTGAGTTGCACTTTAATTACTGTCACTTTATAACAGTCTGCTACCTCAATAACTGCTATGTCCATACAACACTATCTCATAGTATGTTATGTTTACATTACATTTTTAGGAAGTGTCATCTTTTTGCACTACTGTGTACTGGTCGGCGCTGCACTGTCTCTCACTGTGTCTATTGTCCAGTTCATTGTTAGTATTTATTGTACTGTCCCGTACTTTTTGCACACGTTTGCACGTGCACTATATTTAGTTACTTTATTTAGTCTGTGTAGACGCATGTGGTTCTGTGTTTGTCCTATGTTGTTTTATGTAGCACCATGGTCCTGGAGGAACGTTGTCTCGTTTTGCTGTGTACTGTACTAACTGTATATGGTTGAAACGACAATAAAAACCACTTGACTTGACTTGACTAAGTGGCATAATTAGCAAACAATTTCAGTGGTTCAATTCATTCTTAGTGCTAATTGCTGGGATATATTTAGAAGACTCTCAGTGCAGCAATCCTCCCTAAGGCTATGATGGCGTGTGGACTCAGAAGGCAGTAAATACAATCTGTGGCCCTCTGGCAAATTGCAGGTTGAAAATCAGAATAATCAGAATCGGATTTGCGACACCAGAAATGTATTTTAGTACATAATTTTTATTTGTTTATTTGAAAGCTTGGCTTCCCTTTCAAAAAGCTCAAATGAGTTGGCTTGTGTGGTGAGACTCCTAAATTTAAAACTACTTGATGCATGCTCAAACGCGGAGAATGAAGACTACACCCGCAAGTGGTGAACCAGGCATGCAAGATAAATGGGCAAGCTGCTATATCTCTTTGTATCACCTAAAAACACGTTACCACTTTAGTGGAGTGGTGGTGGTGTAGTGGGCTAAAGCGCTGATCTGGTAATCAGAAAGTTCCCGGTTCTATCCCCACAGCCACCACCATTGTGTCCTTGAGCAAGACACTTAACTCCAGGTTGCTCCAGGGGGATTGTCCCTGTAATAAGTGCACTGAAAGTCGCTTTGGATAAAAGCGTCTGCCAAATGAATAAATGTAAATGTAAAAAATCACTTACAATCACAAAGCACTGCTTCAGCACATTTTGTGCCTGGTTAAAATTGTGTGGAGCCCCTAAGAGGACTATATTCTGAAATATAGATTTGGGTTCCCTCATTATAAGTTTTGCAATCCTTCGTAATAAGTTTTCAATTCTTAATGTAATTATAATCACAAATTACTACAAACTATTGCAGGGTAACCCAAAGTAATTGAAAGAGAACGCAACATTTACTGTATTACGAGGGAATGTAAACTATTGCAAGGAAACAGAAAACTGCTTTTGAGGGAACTCAAAACTATTGCAAAGCAAAATTATGAAAATTATCCACAGCATCCCTAGCTTCCCCCTGGGGTCCCTGGACCCAAGTTTGAAAACCCCTCCTCTAAGAGACTCGGTAGGATTGTGGATGCTTAGTGTATAATACACCGGCCACAAAAGTGCCGGAACTGTTCAGTGAATTCGCCCTACAATATAATTTTTTTTTAATCTATTTGACTTCTTTAGATTTCCATCCCCAACAATTCCCTCTCCATTTGCACAAATTAGGCTGGTGCAAATTGCTTTATGAGCAAATGTATGAATGTTAATGCAGTTCTGAGTGGGAGAGATGAACACGGAACCGTTCAATCAAGTGACACATTTCACTCAGAGTCATTTGTCAGTGTCACATTTCTTTATATTTGATCCATGAGCTAAGAGAGTTATGCAGAGATCATTTGTCTTCATCAAGTATGAGAGGTGACTTCACACTGCTGCCCACTGAGCTGTCAGTCTGCTAGTCCTTGTGACTAACAAAATAAGAAAACCAGTTCACAATTTTACTGTGAATGAGCGCACTTCACTTGATCTGTGATAATATGTATTATAAAGTGATGTAATCAGAACTCACTAACTCAGAATATGACAAATGAAGTGTTGTATTAGAGTCTCAGAGAAAATCAGGCTCTGGGAGAATATGAAAAAGCAGTTTCTGGTATGCTTTTGTTTTTTACTTTTTAGAACATGTTTGAGCATCCTGACCAGCCTGACACGGCGACATTGGTAAAACCAATGATATATGTTTCTACTATCTGTTTGTCCAAATGATGGCAGATGGGGATAAATGAAGGTTTTCTTAAGGTTTTGTGGGGCTAAATAAAATATTAACATTATACGACTGGGCAGTTTTCTAACTCTGGCCTATGAAAGGAGTTGTTGAATCATGGGGACTGTCAGTGACTACACGCTCTACAATTTTTCATACATTCCTCACTCACACACGTATACAAAGAAGACAATTTCTTCAGTGCTAATGTGTTAAAAATGTTGACAAGTTGGCTGCAGATTGCTCTTGCACACATCTCTGCACTCGCCTCTGTATAAAGAGGATTTGAAGAGACGAGTGTTTGACGAAATTCTGGTTAGTCATTTGGAAAATTTCAAATAGTGGTCATGGCTTCTTACTGTGGCACTAATGCCAGACGTGGTGTTAGTCATGAGTCAGGGCACAAAATAAGAGCCCCAGGGTAAGCGGTTTAAGACACACACACACACACACACACACACACACACACACACACACACACACACACACACACACACACACACACACACACACACACACACAAACAAACAAACACAGTGGGCATAAACCTAGCTTCAAAATAGGTTGAAAACCACTGGTATATATTATTATAAAAATTTGGTGATGTGAATTACCAAACATAACCACAAATTTGCAAATGTTTATACATTTTAAATTACTAGACTTCCATTAGTGAATTTATAGCCTACTAGTTAATGCTGTTTTTAAACTTTTACACTTGCTCAGTTGTTTTCCGCTCACTGTAAAGCAGATTCAATTTATGTGTTATCACAACGCATCCCAGCAAACACACTGCCACTGTCCATTTTTATTATTGTAACGTTGTTCAAGATGTGTTCTCCACGTTGTGTCCACGTAGAAATGTTAGACGTGACAAGGCTGTGGCAGCGTTGTTGCGCAACATTCAACAAAAGCAAGAGATGTACTAGCCACATTTGTTTATTATTGATGCCATTGCAACACACAATATGGGTAATATTTTTTCATTAATCACACACAAAAAAAAGAATGCAATACATTTTTATATTGTTAATATTATCCTTTTTTTTTTTTATAAGTTATGTTTAACAATAAATTAATTAATTATAATCAACGTGTCATTTTCAACTTTGGAGAGTTAAACACAGGCAACACAGGGTCATATGTCATCAACTTTATTAAAACATACAGTATTACAATGGTGTGGCACGGTGGAGGGCGGACATGTCCGTAATGATCTCTCTCTCGCGCACGTCCTCCGCAATTGGCCTTTAACCCTCTCTGAGGCTTGATTAGCCTAATACGGGACCGGGCATGTTGAGTCACGACCCGGTCCCGCCCTCCACCGTGCCACATTCCTCCCTCGTTCTTTCAGGCTGGGGACATTTTTAATTAAAAATGGGGGTGTCCTTCCTGCACTGAGCAGTACCTCCCCTCCCACAAACACCATAATTTAAAAAAAGAGGGAAAAGGCCAATGCAGTGAGAGAGAGAGGAGAGAGAGATAAAAATTAAAAAAAAACCTTGCCGGTTCCCTGATACGCCGTAGCTCGTTCCTCAGCCACTTCTCCACCCTCTACAGGACGACAGCCGTGCCTCTCCGGGTGGATCGGAGGCAGTCCTCAGCCCCTGGTGGACGGAATGCCCCACCCCGTTCCTGGGGAGTCGAAGGGGCCTCCCCCCGCCCCTGGCACCGTATCTCTCTTCCCTCCCGGGCCTCGGCACCAATGTAAAGCAGTTCATGTTCGCGTGCAAGGAAGAGGCGAGAAATCGGCTGAGTACATGAAATCATAGTTTAATGGAGAACTCAAAATACAAACACATAAGACAACGGACATGTCCGTAATGATCTCTCTTTCACGCACGTCCTCCGCAATCGGCCTTTAACCCTCTCGGAGGCTTGATTAGCCTAATACAGGACCGGGTGTGTTGAGTCACGACCCGGCCCCGCCCTCCACCGTGCCACAAATGGAAATGTAATTATTGTAAATACACTACATGTGGCGTGTTAGGTCAAATTAAAAAAAGATTCTGGGTTCAATGGAATTTCAATCGACAGCATTTGTAGCACAATGTTGCCACAGACATGTATTTAGATTTATCCCTCCTGTTCTTTAAAAGAAGCAAAAATCTGGGTTACAGTGAGGTACTTACAATGGAAGTGAGGGTGGGACACTCTGTAAACAATACTGTTTCAAAAGTATAGCCAAAAGACGTTGACAATATGCATGTTAATATGATTTTAGAGTGATAAAATCACTTATTAATGTACATAAATATAATTTTTAAAAAATCCAAATAACTTTACAGATCTTTATTTGAAAAGGTTTAAACAATGTTTTCCATGCTTATTCAATGTACCATAAACAATTAATGAACGTGCTCCTGTGGAACGGTTGTTAAGAAACTAACAGCTTACTGATGGTAGGCAAATAAGATCACAATTATAAAAACTTAGGATACTAAAGAGGCCTTTCTACTGACTCTGAAAAACACCAAAAGAAAGATGCCCAGGGACTCTGCTCATCTGCGCCTTAGGCATGCTGCATGGAGGCATGAGGAAAGCAGATGTGGCCAGGGCAATATATTGCAATGTCCGCACTGTGAACCGTCTACGACAGAGCTACAGGGAGACAGGAAGCACAGCTGATCATTCTCACAGTGGCAGGCCATGAGTAAAAACACCTGCACAGGATCGATACATCCGAATTTCACACCTGTGGGACAGGTACAGGATGGCAACAACGACTGCCCGAGTTATGCCACAATGCACCATCCTTCATCAGTGCTCAGATGGTCCACAATAGGCTGAGAGAGGCTAGACTGAGGGCTTGTAGGCCTGTTGTAAGGCAGGTCCTTACCGGACAACATGACAACGTCGCCTTTGGGCACAAACCCAGTTTCGCTGGACCAGACAGGACTGGTAAAATGTGCTCTTCACTGATGAGTCACGGTTTTGTCTCACCAGGGTTGATGGTCGGACTTGCGTTAATCGTCGAAGGAATGATCATTACACCGAGGCCTGTACACTGGAATGGAATCGATGTGGATGGTCTGTCATGGTCTGGGGCGGCGTGTTACAGCATCATCAGACTGAGTTTGTTATCATTCCAGGCAATCTCAATGCTGTGCGTAACAGGCAAGACATCCTCATCCCTAAAGTGGTATCCTTCCTGCAGGCTCATCCTGAAATGACACTCCACCATGACAATACTACCAGCCATACTGCTCATTTTGTGTGTGATTTCCTGCAAGATAGGAATTTCCGTGTTCTGTCATGGTCAGCGAAAAGCCCAGATCTCAATCCCATTGAGCATGTCTGGGACCTGTTGGATCGGAGGGCAAGGGCTAGGGCCATTCCCCCCAGAAATGTCCGGGAACTTGCAAGTGCCTTGGTGGATGAGTGGGGTAACATGTCACAGCAAGATCTGGCAAATCTGGTGCAGATAACTTTAACTACTAAAAGTATTAAATAGAATAAAACAGTGACATTTTTAATAATAAAACTTAATACGTTTTTTAATAATACTAACTCCCTGATATAGAGCGTGTGTTAATTGGTATAATAAATTACCAGGAAAGTAGAGATGATGCAATTATTTATAATTATGATTAGCCTTTATAAAGATCAACATTTGTAGAGCAATACTTCATCAGAATATTCCACCAGTCAGAAACTTCATAAAATTGTGCATCATGCATTAGAATGAGAAAACAACTATTTCTTGGCTTAAAAGATACAAGAACTAAATGAATGTGGGACATTGTATCTCAAAAGGAGGACAATGTGTCCCCCATATGCTGTTTAAAGAAATAATTCACACAAAAATGAAAATCCTCTTATAATTTACTCACCCTCAAGCCATCCCAGATGTCTATGACTTTCTTTCTTCAGAACACAAATTAAGATATTTAGGAGAATACTTCAGCTCTGGTCAATATTTAAGTCCATTTTTGATAGAAATTATTTTTGGGTGGCGATATGCATGAAGAATGCATATCGAATGTGAATATGCATGAAGAATGTGAATCACCAAAAGCACAAGAAGAAAGTGAAAGTTATAGGGGAGATTGACTGAGCAGGGAGGATAATTAGTAAAAAAGGAATTACATATTTATATGTTTCTCACCAAATCTATCATATCACTTCTGAAGACATGGATTAAACCACTGGAGGCACATGGATCAGACTACTTTTATGCTGATTTATGTGATTTGTGGAGCTTCAATATTTAAGCTTTGATTCATTTTCATTGAATGGAACAAAAGAGCTGAGATATTCTTCTATAAATCTTAATTTGTGTTCTGCAGAACAAAGAAAAACATACACATCCAGGATGACATGGTGGTGAGTAAATGATGTGAGAATTTTAATTTTTGGGTGAATTATTCCTTTCTAAGTGTGATGTAGCCCCTGTACCAAACAACTTTTCCTATGCCTGCTCTACCTCTACTATTGTGCAGGACATGAAATGCAAGTAATCCTGCTAATTTAGCTTCTTTTTTTTTTTTTTTTTTTTTGCATTCTTTGCATTGTTTGAACATGTTTTCTTAACAACAATAACACTCTGTCAGCATTAAGGGAAATTTAGGCCCTACACATAAACTGATTTTAATGTAATTGTTTCATACAATACAATTTAAAATGGTGATCAGTGTATTGAAAATAACTTTTTAATCTTTTAATTTCTGTTATCATGGCTCCGTTTAATTTTTTGGAATCAGATTCATGAAGTGTTTATCATAGATAAGTGATGCATTTTAAAAGTTGGCATACAGTGCTCCCTGTCAAAAAGCTACACTTTGATGCTGCGCTGATTTAGCGCTTTGGGAACAAATTTAGGTGTGACCAGCTGTGAATATGTGTGCAACCAGAGGTGTAGTGGTAAAAAAAGAGGTGGGTAAACTATAAATTCTGGTGGACCACGACGTGGTCACCCGGTAAGGTGGGCCACTGCCTACCGGTGTATGTGTATCCTGATGACATCGCTATAGGCTATCATTTGATGGTACTTCCAAGGGTATCACTGGTTGTTCCCTCATCATAGGTCACACAATCACTATTCAATTCATACATTCATTTAAGTTCTTGTTAAAGAGACTCAAGAAGGAATAATATGGTTGAAATCTATAAAGTTTACTAAATGACAAAACAGAGAGAACTAAAATATTTAAGAGAGATAGAGAGGGAGGCTTATATCCAGGGCTTCCAATGCAATGCACTTGTACTAATTAGGGATTTGGGATTATTTTCATAGTCGATTAATCTGTTGAATATTTTCTTGATTAATCGATTAGTTGTTTGGTCTATAATAAGTCATGAAAAATGTGGATCAGTTTTTCCCAAAAGCCCAGGAGGATGACGTCCTCAAATGTCTCGTTTTGTCCACAACTCACATTTAACAAGCTGGAATCAAAGAATTTTTTACTTTTGTCTTAATCGATTATCAAAATAGTTGTCGATTACAGTTTTTTCCAATTGCTAATGTAGCAGGTGCAGATTAACGACAGAAGGATGAATCTGGTGCCATTATAATATGATAATGTAGTGAGTGTTCAAGCAACGGAGAAAATGAAATAAAGTTTGAATTTGTCATGCTTGGTTTGTTCCGATCAGAGCATGTGCGGAGAGCGCATTTCTGAATATTCCGCTCAGCTCGCTCATTACGCTCAAGGTCGCTCGCTCAACCCAGAATGACCTGCTGGTTCAAAAATATGTAGAATAAGGGCTGCCTGCCTCCGACTAAAGTTTTTTTTCTAATCGACTAGTAGTTGTTCATTTTAGCCATTAGTGGACAAATCGCCCCTATATTAATTTAATTACTTAAATAGGCTATACAGGATGGATGAGCGTTAACGTAGCCTAATAGAGCCGCACTCAAGCGCACGCCCGCACGCATAAAGCTTGCCACAAAGAACAGCCGAAAGTAATTATTAATGTGTCAAAAATAGCAAGGAGACATTTAATTGTTTATTAATAAACTGGTGTTTTCTGTGTCGCTGCAAAGATGAAGTTGACGATGCGGACTCGCCATGAATGCCAGAGAGAAATGCACATTTGATTACATAATCAGAGAGTAGCCTATTTCTTTTCGTTTTGAATAGTTTCGTTTAATAGTAAAACATTTCAAGCTTTTTATAATAGATAGCCATAGCCTATATTTCTCAAATCTGTGAGGCACAAGCTGAGTTTCAGCGCCCTCCAGTTCACGTGCAATGCAAGTGATCGCCGGCGCCTTACATTGTCTGCTATATATTTGCTTCTTATTTATTAAATAGCCTACAGGCAGTTGGTTGATAAAACATTGATCAAAATTAAGATACAATTTATACAAAACGAAAATCTTTTACAAATATTTATTCTACAAAACAAAACTCAATGAAGTGTTCAAAAATCATGTCTTATGTATACTTTGGGCTAGTGACTGATGAATCTTGATGCAGTCTGCTGCTTGCTGGCTACGCAAGAGATTGGTCAACACTGACAGTAATGCAGCGCAATATGAAAGACTTCGTCTTAGGTTTAACAACCTATGAAGCTAATAATGAACAATATAAAACTAAAACGGCATAAGCTTAATTTAAAATGGCTTAGGAACTATAGGCTATTTAGAGGAGGATAAACACAATTTAGAGGTGGATAAACGCACTTTGGAGGTGGGTAAACGCTATTTCCGAATTTTAGGAGGTGCGTAAACGGCGTTTACGTGCGTTTAGCCTCCACTACATCCCTGTGTGCAACACGTCAATGAAATTGACCAGAATTTATAGCCTCTGCTGGTGACATCATTGGATGCACCTGTGTGTGTTGTGCTTCTTGACTGTCAGAACTTTCTACTTTCCTTTGTTAGGTTTTAATATTGTTAGGCAGTGCCTTCTTTTTAAAAAAAAGAAGAAGAAAAAGAATGACTGATAAACAAAGCAAGCGGTGTGTGTTCACATGTTTATGCTCTATGGCTGAAACGGACACACACTAGTTTTGTTTTGGGGAAGATCATGCTGCTCTTGCGTTGGGGCAGGGCAGGTGCGAGCATTGCGATCTGTTTACAGTCTCGCATACTTCCAAGAGCCAATGCCCACTCTTTCATCGTGGGGCTCTTGCATAGATCTGGCTGAAGAGTGAGAGACAGGTCTGTCCCTATCGCTCGCTCTCTCCCCAGATCCAGCTGATCCTTCTTGTAAGCCTGATGCGCACTTCAGCGCCTCTTCGTTTCACGAGGGGGAGGCTGAACCTCTGAACATTCCACACACAATAATAAAGTGGCTGAGGAATTATTTGAGGTGGTTACTCGGGCTGTGGCCAGGCTATAGTTAGACTGGCCACACGAACAAGAGACCCCCAAACGCTCTCCAAACTAGAAGACAGATTTATGTCTGGTGAAAAAAAAAAAAGGGAATGCTATATCAGTCCCTTCCTTTCTTTGATTACCTCCATGACGAGCTCTCTCATTCATGGAGGAAACCTTATACTTCTCATGTCTTTGTGCCCTCAATGTCGAAAAATTTGACTATCGTGGGTGCCAAGGCATGGGGGTATTCAGTGATGCTGCCTGTAGAAGTGACACTTGCAGGTTATCTCTCGCCTGGCTCAGCATCATTACTAAAGAGACCCACTCTCCCCACAAAGCTGTGCAGGACACCCTCCACGCTTGTGGGGAGGCTTATCAGGCAGCAGGTCAGGCTGGTGCTCCCCTGAACACTATGGCAGTGTTACAGGCATACCAGGCTGATCTGTTGAAGGACTTGAGTGCAGGCACCACAGTCAACGAAGAGGCTTTCTCTGTGCTTCATCAAGCCACGGATCTGTCTCTCCAAGTGACAAAGCAGACGGCTCAAGCCATTGGCCGGTCTATGTATGCTTTAGTCAGCACGGAGAGACTCTTATGGCTCAACCTGTCAGGCATCAAAGACAAGGACAAAGTTTTCCTTCTCAATGCCCCGGTTTCGCCTTCTGGCTTATTTGGTGATGCTATGAATGTAGTTATCACCAGGTTCCAGGAGGCAAAGAGTCACGAGGAAGTCTTCGGGCAATTCCATTCTCGCCGCACTCAGTGGGAGGGGCCATCGGCCAACCAGCCCCGCCCCAGTCCTTCTAGAAGGGAGGCTCAAAAACAAAGTGTGGCGAGTCATGCTCCCCCTCGTAGAGACTGGGGGCCGGCTCATTGCAAGACCTCAGGGCAGTCATTTCTAAGAAGAAAAAAAAAAACCCTGACAGTCGTGCGCCCAGCCTTGCGGGGGTAGGTGCTCTGTTGCTTCCTGCCTTAGTCCAGGACACGGAAAACTCGACATCCCCTCTACAGGAAGTGTCAAAATTGATACCCATCAAAGAGAACCTGGCAGCATGGAAGCTACTGCCAGGTGATTCAATGTGGGTTCTAAGAACAGTAGAAAAAGGCTACAAATTTAAATTTGATCGCCGTCCTCCGTGTTTCAATGGTGTGCTCTCCACTACCGTGAAACCGGAACAAGCATGTCTACTGTGGAAAGAACTGCAAAATCTTGGTCAAAGGGGCCATAGAATATGTTCCCCTTCCAGAGAAAGAGTCTGGTTACTACAGCAGATACTTCCTGGTTCTCAAGAAGGTGGGGGGGGGGGTTGCATCCGATTTTAGACATTCAAGGCTTGAATCGCTCAATCAGGGCGTTCAAATTGTCTAGATGGTCATGTCTCAAATCTAACATCACAATTGGTTAGTCATGATCGATCTCATGGATGCATATTTTCATATAGAAATTCTGCCACAACACAGGAAGTTCCTGTGTTTCGCTTTCGGGGGCGAAGTTTTCCAATATTGGGTTCTTTCATTTGGCCTAGCCATATCACCCCTCCACATTCAGGAAATGCATGGAAATGCATGGATGCAGCACTGGCTCCTTTGCGACTCCAGGGCATCTGCAATATGAATTACATAGACAACTGGCTGATACTAGCACAGTCACAAGAACTGGCAGTTCAGCACAGGGATATCGTCTTAGCTCATCTGGTTTCTCTACAAGCTCTGTCTGTCTTGCCAGCCTGCTTAGATTTTGCCCCAGGAATGGCTAAAGCAATTTTGCACCCTCATCCTGACTGCCTGCCTAAGGTTCATCCAGTCACTCTCAAAGCCTTCTGCACCCTGCTGTTTACAATGCCGGAGAAGGAAAGACTTCACAGACTTTGTCCAGTCCGAGCCCTTCAGACTTATGTCCACCGCACTAGCCAGTGGCGTAATTCAGGACAACTATTCGTTTGCCATGGGGACCGCAACAGTGGGGCGGCCGCCACCAAGCAGACTATGTTGCATTGGGTGAGGGACGCTATTGCGCTGACCTACGAGGTGTGCGGTCAATAATCGCCAGTAAGTATAGGGGCTCACTCTACCAGAGGGGTCGCCTCCTCTAAAGACCTTGGCTAGAGGTCACCCTCTGCAGCATGTTTGTGATGTGGCAGGGTGGTCCTCTACGCACACATTCATAAGATTTTATAGTTTGGATGTTCATGCCACTCCGGGCTCTTATGTCCTTGAGTCAACATCACAAACTCATGTCTGAGACCTCTCGTGCTCTTGTGAGCACAACTACACAACTGTAAGGGGTCCGAACATCCACAATGCAGCAGCGTGGGTAATCTCGTTCCCAAAGCACTAAAGCAGCGCAGCATCAAAGTGTAACTTTTGACAGGGAACGTCTCGGGTTACTTAACTGTCACCCCTGTTCCCTGATAAAAGCAGAACGAGATGCTGTGCTTCATTGCCGCACTGGGATGCACCAGGACTGCTCTTCAGACAAAATACCTGACGATGCACCTGTGACATCAGGTGCATCCAATGATGTCACCAGCAGAGGCTATAAATTATGGTCAATTTCATTGACGTGTTGCACACATATTCACAGCTGGTGCTAAATCAGCGCAGCATCTCGTTCCGCTTTTAATAGGGAACAGGGGTTACAGTTAAGTAACCCGAAATGTTCATTATAATGGGGTATAGGTTTTGCAACTCAGTACTCAATACTCACTACTCAGGAGTACTTTTAAATGAGCTACTATTTTACTCTTACTTGAGTAGTTTTTAGGACAGCTACATTTACTCTACTCACACTAAAGTTTTTGGGAATTAACAGTACTTCTACTTGAGTATGATTTTTAGGTACTCTTTCCACCCCTGATTATACATCGACAGTTTTGAATGTTTGCTTTAATTGTGATGGCTATCCCATTCAGCTGTAAGATGGCTAGTAGATAGCTTTCATGTCATGTCTGCATTCCGAAAAATAAATAAAGAAAAAGAAAGAAAGAAAGAAAGAAAGAAAGAAGGAAAGAAAGAAAAGGAAAAAGGAAAGTATTACCTTTCAAATGTTGTGGTATTACTGAATGTGTGGTCTGCATGTATAACAACTCTGTAGTCCACTGGCATCTTTGGATCAAAAATATAGTATTAGTAAATAACTGGACAGCCACCATTTTTCATACATTGTGAATTGTGTGTTTGATTTTCTACATTAATACATACACTTGCCACACATTTTTTTTTATTATTATTTCTTTATTTTTTATCCAGCTAAGTTTTATTTTGTTTCTATTCTTGAACATAATACATTAATATTGTATAATTAGCTTTAAAATTTGTTTTTAAGAAAAGACTTAAAATTCTTTAAACACCTTACCTCAACCTGAGAATGTTGGGCTGCTAAGTAAAACAACAACAATATAAAAAAATAACAATGATTAATTGCTTTATTCCAGCACTAGCAAAGATTTTACCATGACATGCTGAGACCCAGCAAATTATAACTTTTGGCTTACATATTTTTTAACATTGTTTGGTGGATAACATGAGACCTGTGAGTTTCTTTGGCCATGCAACACATTTTGAGTTGTAAATAATAAAGTATAAAGAAAAGTCTCAGCTTTCTATTGATTTAGGCTAATTATTATGTTTCTGTTCCACCTTTTTACACATGTTGTGATGGAAGATTAATTCAAACATACATAAAACTTCTTGCTACAACAACTGGTGTTTTTTCCTTAATTGCATTTCCACAAAAACGGCTTGCTACATCCCACTGAAAATGTCACCAAACAAATCATTACAACAGAAAAGGCTGAATATCCACTTTAAGACACACCAATATTAATAACAGGGACGTGTTCACTTAAAACATAATGCCAAAATTAAATTGCTGGGTATTTGAAAAATGAAACAATTCAAAAGTTATATATATATATATATATATATATATATATATATATATATATATATATATATATATATATATATATATATATATATATATATATATATATATATATATATATATATATATATATATATATATATTAACAATTCAAACATCACATCAGTGCATTTTATACATTTTAACTACCAAATTATAGGTTTTGTTTCACTATTTACACATTTTATTTCGCTCGTGCAGAATTGAATAGCAATACTCGCACATCCTCGATGAATCAAAGCAGGTTTTCTTCAGACGCCGATCTGTCAGTTGAAATTTAAATGTAAATTTGCACTTCAGAACAGTGACGTGTACAGTATGTTGTACAGTGGTAGTCAATACAATGTAAGCACGACTTTATGTGAGTGAACGATGGTAAAACAACAACATTGTGACAACCTTCATCACATAATGCAAAATTGGCAAGCTTTTGCCCATGTCGTCTCATGTCGATAGATGGTTGCCAATGCTGAGACATTGGCTGTGTCTTGTCTGGATGGCTGCATACTCCGGGGGTCGCATTTGTCGGCCACATACGTCATCGAGGCTCTCTCATTTCAGAAAAGTTGAGTGTCAAGAGTTGGACACTTTGAATGCAGCCTTTGAATGTGACCTTTCATGGGAATTCGGAGGATGCATGAGGTTTATCCTTCATGGGCACTCACAACCCACAATTCTTTGTTTCAACGGAAATGTAAAAAAATTAATAAATGACGCAATTTCCCCATAAATATGATGTTCAAATTAAGGAATGGTAATTCCTGTGTTGAAGTATCTCAGTAGATGGGTGCAGAGTATATAATATGTATAATTACATTAATATATAATTAAAATAAAGTATTAGGCTAAAAGTACACCTGTGATATATATATATATTTTCTTTTCTCTTTACATCATAATAACTCTCCTAAAATGTACCTCATACATTCCCTTCTAAAGGGACTTTGTTCCCTTCTCATTCAAAGTGCGAGTGGCGTGCTGTCATAGCAACCATGTTACCCTCTGTTTCCATTTGTCCTGCGAAGGCTGCTTCTTTAAACGAGGCTTGTTTAAGGAGTATGCTAGGTATACTGCAGCCTTCAAAGGACGTGTCCTACCAAGCACACAGCCTTTGAAACAAGACACAGCCAATGTTCTGTGTTTGCTTGGATGAGGCAGTGAAGAACAGACATGATCAGTAGGGAGCAGTCACGATTCAGTCTATGAACACCGATTGTTAAAGGTTAGTGAGTCCATGCATATACCATCTAATAGGGTCTGTCTAGGGTCAGTCATGTTGTCAGCGGAAAACTGAAGTGAGAACAAAAATTAAAAAAGCTATAGCAAGCAATATTGAGCCAAATCAGCAATGCCAATACGCTTCACAATTGTTAGCTATAAGTAAACATTCTCAGAATCGTAATGCAGTGGCAGAGCACGATGAACATGGGTGAGCTAAATGCAAGTTTATTCCTCACTATAAAGAGGAAAATGAAGAAATATCACATTCAAAAACATATGTGTCTCACTTTACCTGTAAAATAAACAGTATATTAAAAATAATAAATTTAGACAAATTTTTGGTAATTTGCAGCACAACACTGTATTATTATATATGTTGCTGCATTCAGTTGGTGCCTTGGTGGGTTATCGGATAAATCCTTGTTTGGATGCTTTTTGTGCAAGAGCAAAGATTGAGCAAACATTTTTAAGAATGTTAATATTCTGAATTAAAAATTTGATTATTCCTGAAGCGCTGTGTCGTGATGAACTCTTATTCTGATGGGTTTAATTGAGGCAGGACAGATGACAGTGCAGGTTGACCAACTGCGTTTCAGACTCACCCACATGTGCAAATCAAATATTCAAGCTGTACATTCATTTTATATACATATGCAATACACATGAGAAATTGGCTAATTTCTTGATTTGTTATTCATTTATTTATATAAACAAAACATAAAAAGCCTCTTTTTCCATTTTTGCCTAATGCTTTTGAAATGAAAAAACAAAATTCAAAGCATAATTGATTTTTTTTTGTTTTTTAATTTCTAAAACAAAAATTAATGAATGCAACGTACACGGACCCCGACCCTTACTTCAACACATGCTTAAATTACTTCATAACATACTTCTCTGTCTGCATGTAACACATCTTAAAGTGTTTCTCCACTGTTCAAATGCACTTTGGATGGAATAATTTATATGTATAAATGTTTTCCATCTGAAAGGACTAAATATTAAATGAAACAAATGACAATAAAATGCAAAGTAATCTCTTAAGTAATCAAAATACTTTTTGAATGTAACTGTAGTGGAATACAGTTACAAATATTTTGTATTTTAAATACACATACACAAAAATTATATATATATATATATATATATATATATATATATATATATATATATATATATATATATATATATATATATATAAAAAAAATTAGCTAGATATAACTTGTGTAGAGTACAAGCCATAGTGATGTCTAATTTGTAAATTAATTGTATGTTTGAGACGTTTGTTTTCAATTAACTGTTTGAAACAGTCCAAAAATGTATGTAAATTATTCATTTCTGAATAAATTTTTTTTTTTTGAAAAAATATTTCTAAAAATCAATATCCAGTAGTTAGAAATGACTGGAAAGCTCATGGAAAAGTAATGGAATTTCTTTGGTCAAAAAAGTTTTAGTCATTTGTAATTAAAAATCTGTCCTTCTGCTGCACATCTCTAATCAAATAATGCGCCTTTACACGTGTCATGTCAGATTGGTTATCAAGCATAATGTCATCATTTCCATTTTTTGTTATTTTATTTGTTTATTTATTTTATTTTTTAGATTTGTAAGTTATTATCGAAATTACTCTCATCCATGCTTTTGTCAACAACTATTGTTATGAGGCTACTTTAGATTTGGATTGCAATGTTTAGCGACCAAGCATATTTGGAATTATACAAATGTATAATTTGTGAATGTAGAGCACTGTAAATTTAACACACAGCTCATTAGCCTTGTGTGGTTTGAGTACATGTCACAATACAGAAAACAGAGTTGTGCACATAAAGAAAGCTCAGCAAGAAGATGCAGACTATGTATTTATTTCATTAAATTACAGCTTTTGTGTTTTGATAATCGCACTACATCATATCACGATTTAGATTTTATTATGATTAATCGTTCAGCCCTAAATATAAATTTTAATTATTTTGGTGACCCATACTTTTAAAAGCATCCTTTATAAAATGGATAGCAATCAGATAACTCCAAAGTGTCATAGTATTCACCTGAATTTTTGAAATGCCTACAGAGAATGATCAATACCCATGAAGACTGATTCGCTCCCCTACACAGTATTGTGGGTATTGTGGGGCTGGAATTAGTTTGAGATGCTCTCAGTCCACAGAGCTCGTAATTAGAGTCGGTGGAATTGGAAAAATGGAGACAAACATTTTTCACTGGAGTTATGATTACATTATCATCAGGAAGAGGTAACAAGACATATAACAGATTAAATTCTGCTTGTAGTCTGTGGAGGTTCTGGCCCTTTCAGACATTGAGGAGAACAGTATTAATTGAGGTCAAAGTGCTGGGCCTCACACTCCATTTAACACAATTTCCCCAGTAAGACCTGTCTTGAACTGGCCACACAGCCTCAGGAACCGATGAAAAGCTGCTAGAAATGAGCCTGGCATCTTTCTATGGGGTGTGTGTGAAGGGAGATCAGTATATTGGATTAAGGGAGTGTTAGCACATGCTGTGTGTCTTTGGGTGTGTGTCGCACATTGATGTTTGACGCTCCATGCCTGCTGGCAATAATAAAGACTAAATGCCATGTTACAAATGTGATGTCATTAATCTCAGGCTAGGTTCCACCCAGTCAATGTCTTTTTTTCTCACAGGAGTGAAGATTGATGCGACGAATGTAGCCTTAACTCTATAATCAGTGTGAATACAGAACACGCCCTCTTGACATCACATTTTAGAAGTAACAGATGCACTGATGGACATGTTGCACAGCAGAATGGATGCTTGGTGTGTGCGATTGTAAATTAAACTATCCAGAATCAAGGCCATGTTTTAAGTCCAGCCTAATTGTCACCAGCACATGTTGTGTGTTGGATGCTTCAACCAGCTAAGTTACCAGACAAGTACCAAACCATCAAAAAAACGAGGAATAACAGGCCTGGACCAGCATGGAATTTCATTATGTTAAAATACTGAAGAAAAAGATAGAATGAAACTGCATTTTGGAGGATGTTAAGCAAGAATAGCTCAAATAAATGAACTGCATTATATTTTTTGTTGAAAATACAATGTACAGTTCGCTCTGACACTATCCACTGCGTCAGGACAGCTTTATTTCTATGGTTGCAGCATAGAAATAAAGTCAGCCTTCACATTCATTGTTTTTTAAAAAAAAAAAAAAATGCAATCAAAGTGATTGGGAATGATTGGTGGCTGAGGCTTACATTCTTAACCTTGTCTCATAGAATGAATGTTACTATAACTACATTTGTGCAATCTGACTTTAACATGTCAAATTCTGTTTTCTGTTGAAAGGAACACTAGTGGCACTGCATGAACTGTGTGTTTTATTCACTTTCACACAAATCACGTGTACAACAACTGATTATGAATTATGAACACTTATCTTTCGCAATATTACTCTGCACACTGCTTATTACACACACACTGCTTTCACACTGATATTGAGACACTTAGTCCGATAAATTTTAATGCCAAACACACAAGCTGACACATGAGATGAAAGTGTCATGGAAGCAACACAAGATGACATGGTAGCTTCAGAAAATGTACTTTTTTGGACACTATCGTTTAGATTTAGGCATGGGTTTAGGGTAATTATGTCTGTTTTATTAACCTCTCATTTGATTTGAGATCACTATTGGTTAGGCTTAAGTTAAAGTTTTACAGTAGGTTAAAGAGGTATGTGTTACTCTAAAAAAAACAAAAAAACGTACAATTTATACCTCCATCTAATATTCATCTTAATGCCTCGTCTGATTACGACACCATTTCACTTGCTTTTGGCACCCCCTGCTGGACATTTCACTGGAAACTGCAGCCAAATGTGTTACATGGCATGTAATTTTGTTGAGTAAAAATGTTGCCACAGTCATGTAATTGTAACGAGACCAGGCTGTATATTATGCCATTATGTATGTAAGAAAGACAGTCATATGGGTTTGTATCAAAATGATGGTGAGTAAATGATTACATGTTTATTTTTGGGTCAAACATCCCTTTAAGCATAAAAATGTTCTCTAAATTAACACCACATAAAACATAACTCAAAGGGTCATCAACATAAATGAAAATAACGCAGTAAAAAGCAGAACAATAAGCAGCAAAGCAGTTATTTGTTGTAATGTGTCCTGTGAACTGAGGTTTTGCCTCCAGCACAGCAGATATAACAATAGACCTATATGAAAATAAGTTTGTGCAGGTATTTTTATCGCACAGTCATTTGTGCAGTTGTACATTAGACTGTGTAACTGAGTGCAAATACTGTCTCTTAGAGGTTAAGGAAACGGAGAGATTCCATTATATTCATGATGAAATTTGGCATTAGGCACGAAATAGAGATTCACCTTATTGCATAAAGGTCTTTATACTTGGAAATGTCTGGCCTTAAACGGCTAGTTCACTCATAAATTAAAATTATCCCATAATTTACTCACCCTCAACCCATCCTAGATGCATATGACTGTCTTCTTTTAGCCAAACACAGAGTTATATTAAAAATATCCTGACTCTTCCAAGCTTTATAATGGGACTGAATAGTACCTTAGATTTTGAAGCCCGAAAAAGCGCATCCATCCATCCATCATAAAAGTAATCCATACACCTCCAGGGAGTTAATAAAGTCCTTCTGAAGCGAAGCGATGCATTTTTGTAAGAAAAATATCCATATTTATAACTTTAAACTATAATCACTGGGTTCACTGGTGCGGCCGTCAACACATTCACAAGTGAGTCAAGTTCTGGCGTATGACGTAGGTGTAGTGTAATCTCAGGTGAGAAGTGACGAACGCAGAAGCGCGCGTTGTTTACAGCAAAGGAAAACGACCTAAAGGAGTGAGCTGTTTTAGCTATACTGTAGATTTGTATTAGTCAGAAAATAGTGCCTTTGTGCATCTATCCATTCATTCCAATCGTCTACTCAAGGCAGCAAACACTCTCAGACTCTGTTGGCATTACTTCACATTTCCTGCATGAGCACCACCACGTCTCCCGTACTCTCCATCTACCATCTCCCAGAGTTCCTAGTCGGTGTACTCCAGTTCAAACAAACAAGGCTGGGCAAAAACTCAATCTCCTCTTCTCTTATATCGAAATCTTCCGACATTTTTCTTGAAAAATCCTCATTGTTGTCATCTAATTTGTGACCAGCATTTTGTCTTGCTCTATCCTCTGCACTTCCATGTTCTTCAGTTCTCATCGGCGCTTACACTACGCTTACGTCATACGCCGGAACTCAACTCTCTTGTGAACGTACAGACGGCCATTACTGGAAGCTTATTATAGTTTATAAAGTGATAAATATGGATATTTTTCTTACAAAAACGCATCGTTTCGCTTCAGAAGGACTTTATTAACCCCCTGGAGCCATAAGGATTACTTTTTTTGATGGATGGATGTGCTTTTTTAGGCTTCAAAATCTAAGGCACCTTTCACTCCCATTATAAAACTTGGAAGAGCTAGGATATTTTTAATATAACTCTGATTGTGTTTGGCTGCAAGAAGAAAGTCATATACACCTAGGATGGCTTGAGGGTGAGTAAATTATGGGATAATTTTCATTTTTGGGTGCACTAACCCTTTCAGGCACTGTCACAAGTAAAACAAAGGTGTTTTCACTCCTTTATGCAATACATTCTGTTTAAAAGTGTGCACATTGCAGTTTGTCAACTTTGCAAAAGGTAATTTTATTGCAACGCAAGACAACTACTGGAGAAATAACATAAATATCTGTCCTATTGTTTTCCTCGGGTAGACATTTATGCTAGTAACGCAATTTTACTTATGCTTAGACTAGTGTACATCTATAAAATGAAGACCAACAGAATATTCTATTCTGCCATGATAAAATGAGGTTACTGTATATTTGTCTGCATAATGCTAGGTAAGTGAAATTAATTACTTTTCTTTCAAATGCAGTTCTTAATGTACTCACGTTTGGTGGTAGGATGATCATAAGGGTTGTTGTATTTGGAAAAAAATTGTTAGGGATAACCAGAGTTAAGGCAGTCAACCAAATGAAAAAAACATAAAATATGAATTATATGCTCAAGGTTTAAGGGCTTATTTGATATATGTTGAAATAGGCACATATTAGCCTATAAAGCATTTTATTTGATAAAGCAACATGTACAGCCAAATAGTTTGGTTATTCCTGTTATGCTGTACCTTATTGAGCTCTAACTTCTAAAAATAATAACTATTGTGTTGTACTTTAAGGAAGTATCATAATATAAGGGTAGATCAGACTTTCATGGTCTAGTAAAAGCGCAATTAACACATTTAACAAAATTAATTAACAAACAAATGTGAAAAATTAACATTATGGCTAAAAAAAATTAAATAAAGAGCTGAAGTTATCCATTGGTGAGTGAGTGATTGAGGGATTACAACAGGATGTCAATAAAATTGTATCCTATTATACAGATATGCACAGCTCTGGAAACAATCAAGAGACCACTACAAAATTAGTTTATCTATTTACTGCTATTTATAGGAATGTGTTTGAGTAAAATGAACATTTTTGTTTTATTCTGTAAAGTACTGACAACATTTCTCCCAAATTCCATATACAATTTTATTAGCAGAAAATGACAACTGGTCAAAATAGCAAAAAAGATGCAGTGTTTTCAGACCTCGAATAATGCAAAGAAAACAAGTTCATATTATTTTTTTAAACAACACAATACTAATGTTTTAACTCAGGAAGAGTTCAGATCAATATTTGGTGGACTATCCCTGATTTTCACAGCTTTAATGCATCTTGGCGTGCTCTCTACCAGTCTTTTACATTGCTGGTGACTTTATGCCACTCCTGGCACAAAAATTGAAGCAGCTTGGCTTTGTTTGATGGCTTGTGACCATCCATCTTCCTCTTGATCACATTCCAGAGGTTTTCAATGGGTTTCAGGTCTGGAGATTGGGCTGGCCATGACAGGGTCTTAATCCGGTGGTCCTCCATCCACACATTCATTGACCTAGCTGTGTTGCATGGAGCATATTCCTGCTGGAAAAAACAATCCTAGAGTTTCAATTCCAGGATAACCTTGTACGGAGCTTGATTCATGTGTACTTCACAAAGATGAATCTGCCCGATTCCAGCCTTGCTGAAGCACCCCCAGATCATCACTGATCCTCCACAAAATTTCACAGTGGGTGCGAGACACTGTGGCTCTCTAGGCCTAACCGTTAGACGACCAGATGGAGGATTGGTGATGATCTGGGGGTACTTCAGCAAGGCTGGAATCATATATATATATATATATATATATATATATATATATATATATATATATATATATATATATATATATATCATGTTTTGTAATAAATTACCAATTTTTTTTTTTTAGAAGTTAATGTATAGCTAGAGTATGGCAAAAAATGTTAAAATAAAGAGAGAAATTATGTAAGCTTTAATAATTCATCCCTTTAGTAACTTAAATGGTTAGTTCACCCAAAAATGAAAATTATCTCATAATTTACTCGACCTCAAGCCATCCTAGGTGTATAAGACTATCTTCTTTCAGCCAAACACAATCAAATCGTAGTTATATAAAAAAAATATCCTGGCTCTTCCAAGCTTTATGATCGGAATGAATGGTACTTTAGATTTTGAAGCCTAGATTATAAAGCTTGGAAGAGCCAGGATATTTTTTAATACAGCTACAATTGTCTTTGTCTGAAAGAAGAAAGTCATATACAACTAGGATGGCTTGAGAATGAGTAAAGTATGGGATAATTTTCATTTTTAGATGAACTAACCCTATATCTGTGGTTCCCCTTCTGTCACTCACTCTTCTGTCACTCACACTTGTGTCGATGTAGTGACACTAGGGGTTGCTCTTGAGAGCCCCAAGCACCTCTAATCTTTGAGAAAAGGCCAATGAGAATTGGCGAGTGGAATTTGCATGCCACTCCCTCAGACATACGGAAGCAACGCTCCTCGATGTGGCGTTGCCTGTTCCCCCCCGCTGCGATGCCCCACCTGCAGGTATGCCAGATGCGATCGTCTCCTTATTGCCCCTCGCCTGGATCTGCGGTACACACATTGCCAAAAAAAGTGTGGTTTCCTCACTCCTTGGGTCACATAATCGGTGTTTATAGCTCAGTGGTCTCACGGCAACCAGACACCAAGCACTCTCAGCCAAGCCCCCGCAAACGCACCCCCCCGCCTTCGTGCACCCGGCCGCGGCACACCTACAACCATGGCCAGCCAGTTGTGACGTGTCTCGAGGACAGCCCAAGAGGCCCTCCTACTCAGTCGCTAACCCACCCTAAGGTAAGTGCTTCAAGGTTCCCCTCAGCGCACGGAATGCTCCTCGACATGGCATTACCTGCTCCTCGACATGGCATTACCTGCTCCCTACCACCACGAGGCCTCACCCCCAGGTATGCAGACGCGATCGTCCGCTTATTGCCCCTTGCCCGGAGCTTGGCTGCATGGCTAGCACTTTCCAACCCATCGCGTTGGCTGGCCAGGACCATCCGACTCAGGCCAGGCAACCACTCCGGTTCAGCAGTGTCCGCTTCACCTCGGTGCAGGGCAAGAAATCCACTACCCTGTGGATTTCGCAACCCTTCTGCACAAGGCCGATAGAGCCTGTCCCTCCAGCTGAGATGAGGAAAGGGTTCTACAGCATTTACTTTATCATCCCAAAGAAAGACGCTGGGTTATGGCCAATCTTGGGCCTGTGAGTTCTGAACCGGGCCTTACACAGACTCCGTTCAAGATACTGATGCAGAACCGCATTTTAGCCTGCGTCTGGCATCAAGATTGGTTTGAGGCGGTAGACCTGAAGGATGCTTACTTTCACAGACCCTACCTACAGTTTGCTTTTGATGGCCTGGCATATCAGTACATGGTCCTCCCCTTCGGCCTGTCCCCTAACATCTTCACAAAGGACGCAGAGGCAGCTCTTGTCCCGTTAAGGATAGTGGGTATCTGCATACTCAACTACCTCAATGACTGGCTGATCCTAGCACACTCTCGAGAGTTGTTGTGCGCATACAGGGACCTGGTGCTAACGCACCTCAGCCATCTAGGGCTTCAGGTCAACAGGGAAAAGAGCAAGAGCAAGACGCTACATGGCGTCTTGTGGGTGTTGGGTGAGGTTATTTGCAGAATGATGCAGCTTGCATCGGCACTTGCTTCGGCAGTTCACGTAACATAGTTCAGCTGTTGTGGTGTTTTTCTATAGGGACCCCTAGTGTCACTACATCGACACAACGGCGAGTCAGTGAAAGAACCAGAATGTCTCGGTTACTGTTGTAAACAGGTTTTCCATATGGAGGGAATGAGACGTTATGTCACTCTTGCCACAACGCTGTACTAGCCACTGAAATGGCCGGTACCTTGTCTTGGGTCCTAAGCACAAAACCCGAATGAGTGGCCGCAATCCAGCTCCTTTTATACCTGTATGTCCAGGGGAGTGGCATGCAAATTCCACTCGCCAATTCTCATTGGGCTTTTCTAAAAAATTTGAGGTGTTTGGAGCTCTCAAGAGCAACCCCTAGTGTCACTACATCAACACAACATCTCGTTCCCTCCATCAGGGAACAGAGGTTACAACAGTAACCAAGACGTATTGTGAAAAAACAAAACTAATATGATTTCCATATTTAAAATCTGTACGTTTATCATTTTATACCATATACAATATAAAGACATATATTATGAGGACATAACAAGGCACTACATGGTAGATAGACTAAATTACTGCAATTTACTATTATTTCAAAAAATGTCAAGCTACACATATCACACAAGAAAACAAATATTGATTGCACTTTAAAGAGGGCATTCTTTGATAATCAAACATTTAAACTTACAAAACTTTTCAAAGGTCCTGCATTAATTATTTGATAAACCAGGAGTACTCATTCAGCAAATTCATTTCAACAAATAAATAAATACATAAATCATAATACATTTTAACAGAGTATTTTGACTTCATATGTTATGTTTTTTACAGGAAAATAAGACAAAAATACTCAGTAGGAAAATTTATTTGCAGTATGACAAACTTGGTTGTGCTCTTGACATATTATGCACTTTTCAGATTGACAAGACTCCAGTATAGTATCACTATCCATCCTCCTCCAGACATCTGCCAAATTCAAACCGAATGGCTTAAAAAGGAGATAGCACTGTTCACTCATAATTTACTCTCATTCAGTCATGTTGCTGGACAAGTCTCCCAAGAGTAGGTCTGCTGACATTTTGACTGGTAGAAGGATGTAGATATGGTAGGAAAGACCAAAACTTATTATTATTGTACTGGCAGGAAAACCACCTTGGGGCCTAGTCATTTTTTTTTTTTTTTTTTACAGTTCAAGCAGATGCTATGAATCAAATAATTTAAAGCAAGCACCTAGAGTAGTTTAGTTGCAGGACTCCCATGTTCATGGAAAATCTGAAAATATCAGGAGATTTTAAAATTGTGATTTAAAGTCCTGGAAAAGGCATGAAAATTAATACGATATTATAAAGTTTGGTTTTTCTATAGCTTAAATATGCATAACATAAATCCTTTAGAAAGTTCCATATATATTTACAATTGTTTATGTATATAAGTTGTAGATTTATAGACTCTAAAATATTTCATTAGCTACATATGGCTCATTGTGAGCATAATCATTGACATCTATTCATTCAAAAGATTAATGTCTTTAAAATACAAATGGAGTGTTCTTAGCAATCTCTATAAAAAAAGAAAAAACATTGGAAAGGACATGGAAATTTATTGGTCAAAAGTGTGGGAAACTTTGTAACCAACAAGACAGAATTATTGCACGTTTGCCTGTAATTTCCAGCTGTGACAGGGAAGAGGGCGAGGCCGGATGATGATTCTACACACCCGGTCCCTTATCAGGCTAATCGAGCCTCCGAGAGAGATAAAGGCCGACAGCGGAAGGTGTTGCAGGAGAGAGACTGATCGTTTATGGGCAGCTGACCGTCAGTTGTGTGTTTGTGTCTTTTGTTTAAGTTTTTCATTAAACTATTATTTATATTGTCAAGCTGGTTCTCGCCTCCTCCTTTCCCTTCTATCCTTTTACACTGGTGCTGAAGACCCAGGAAGGGGGAGGGATATGCCGTAGTGGAGTTCTTGCCACTACCATCCACCCCAACGGAGCCTGGCCACCAGGAAGCGGTGAGTCTGAAGAACGGCCGCAGACCAGAGAAGGGGCTCCTAACCGACCGCCTGGAGTGGTCAGGGCCGCTGCCAGGGGTGGAGGAGTCCCCTACCAGCCCCTGAAACACACCGGGGTCTGAGACCGCCGACTGCAAGTGGGGAGGGGCTCGCTGTTGACTGCCTGGAGTGGGAGTACCGCTGCTAGGGGCAGGGGAGACCCCTTCTGTTTCCCGAGAACACGGCAGGGCATTCCGTCAGCCAGGGGCTGGAGGACTGCCACCGATCTGCCCGGGGAGGCACGGCTGTCATCCGTTAGAGGGTGGAGGAGTGGCAAAGGATCAAGCTGCGGCGTATCGGAGAACTGGCGAATAAGTGGTTTTTTTTTCTATCTCTCTCTCCTCTCTCTCACTGCCGCTCCACGTTGGCATTTTCCCTCTCTTTTAAATGTTACAGTGTTTGTCTTGGGGGGTAATACACTGTTACTGGAAGTACCCCCCCCCCCCCCCCCTATTTTAATTATTTCCCCTCCCTCATCCAGGTAGACAGGGTCCCTCCCCTAGGAAAGAGGGTGGGGGGGATGTACGTCATGCTGGGGGCTCCCCAGCCTGAGAGAACGAGGGGGAATGTGACAGGGCGTAGGGTGAGGCTGGGTGGTGATTCTACACACCCGGTGCCTTATCAGGCTAATCAAGCCTCTGAGAGGGATAAAGGCCGACTGCGGAATGTGGTGCTGGAGAGAGTGAGATTGTTTACAGGCGGCTGATATCATGTGTGTGTTTGTGTCTTTTGTTTAAATTTTCATTAAACTATTATTTATATTTTCAAGCCAGTTCTCGCCTCCTCCTTTCTCTTATATCCCTTTACACCAGCCTTGTAAACAAATTGACAATCCGTGAAGTGGGTGCTCCATATAATTTCACTACTCAGCTATGTCTGTGCATGCTGACTTATCTCGGGTAGCTTCTCTATTGGAAGCGAGTGTCTGAGCAGGATCTCAGTCTCCGAGTGAGAAGGCTGGTTCACGGTCTGCTGCCAATGTCTCCTGACTATTATTCATCTTCACTGAGCAATAAGGTGGCAATTAAATGCTTTAATTTACAGTGCAAAGCAGCTTTGAGGAGTCATACATCACCCACGTTCCACCGCACACACAATTGTTTGCTTCAACGTCCATGATTAGATGCATGATTTTAGGCTGTATTGAAATAATAAAGGACATGTTACATTGACCTGGATGATTTTTTGTGATATTGCATTTAAAGTGATGAAACTGGGCTTTTAGAGTTTAAAAGATGTTAAAGGCTAATGTTATCAATTGGCAACTGATGAATGTGCTCATAAATCTCAGTTGGGGATATTTTAAAACAGTAAGCCCTTTAACAGGGTCAAGGCAAACGGTCATTAACATTACCGATTTGATTACAAATGACAAGTGGATACTGGGTGGCAATGCCTATGTAATAATGTCTGTAAGATTCAAAATAATGATGCTTACTATTTGCCTCCCTATTTTCTTTTTTTAGCATTTAGGAGTTTTAAAAGACTAGAGCATCTAATCCCATCTTTTCAAGGGCTCAGAACAATATATATATTGTAAAAAAATATTGCTCTGACTATTAACTTCTAATCCGCACATTCTATGGCCACATTCACACTAATACGTTTTCATTTGATTGCTATATTTGAAAATGTAATCCACACTGGAATGGTGTTAGACTGATTTCACTGTAAAATCGGTGACAATAGGTCAAAAGTTCTTCAGCTGAAATCGGTCTGGGTTTACAGAAATTCAAATCACTGACCCCAGTACTTAAAAGTATTGATGAAGGTATGTGCAATATGAGGTCCAGTTTCAGCATGAAATGTCCACAGAGTGGTGTCAAAAGCAAGCTGTAAAGCAAGTCTTTTTAGTTGTAAAAAATATAATGCAGTCAACAGAAGTGCATATTTTAATAAACATACCCCCTAACCCAAACTACAACCCTAAACCTAGCCATCAGTGGAGTAAAAATGCAAACAAGGAGGGAAAATATGACCTCCAAATCATTCTCATTATTTATTATGTGAATGTGATTTCTACCTGGTTTTCATGGGACCAAAACATGTCTCTCTGAGTAGCACCGCAAGAAAAAAGTAAACACATTTAAATCTAAATTAGGATACTGAAACATTTGATGTTGATTGTCTTTTCCTCCACTGAAAACTGATAATTTCAGAAATGGTCTCCATAACTGCATATTTTGAAAAACAATGTTCCCTTTACAAAAAGCTTCACTATGATGCAGCGCTGCTAAGCGCTATGGGGAACAGTCTTATTGTGAGCTGCTCTGAACATGTGTGTAACACGTCAATGAAAATTGACCGGAATTTATAGCCTCGGTTGGTGAGATCATTGGATGCACCTGTGGCCAGGCTATAAATAGGAGGCGTCACCAGAGTGTCGTCAGACATTTTTCTTCAGAGCTTTCTCTCTGTGTTTTCACAAAACTCTTTGTTAGAAATTTGTTAAAAACAAAGTCTATTTTTTTTTTTTTTTTTTTAAAAAGAGAACTTTCCTTTCCTTTCTCTATATATGTATATATATATATATATATATATATATATAAAAAAAAAAAAGGGGAAAGAAAATGGCGGAGAATCAGGGCAAACGATGCGTGTTTCCTTGTCAACGCTCTATGACTGACAAGGACACACATGAATTTTGCTTTGTCTGCTTGGGGGAAGAGCACGCTGCTCTCGCGTTGGGGCAGGGCGGGTGCGTGCATTGTGACCTACTTTCGGCCGGGATGCTTCGCGCTTGCCTTGCTTACTTCCGAGAGCCAGCACCCACATTTCATTCGTGGGGCTCTCGCATGGATCTGGCTGAGGAGCGAGAGACGGGTCCGTCCCTTTCGCTCGCTCTCTCCCCAGATCCTGCTGGTCCTTCGCATGATCTTGAAGCGTGCTTCGGCGCCTCTTCAGTTCGCGAGGGGGACCTCCATTCTCTTGATACAGATTCTGAGTTAACCACATCCGAGCACTCCAATCGCGATTCATAATCTTCGGAGGAGTTACTCGATGTGGTTACTCGCGCGGTGGCCAGACTTCAATTAGACTGGCCACGCGACCAAGATCCCCCCAAGCGCTCCAAGTTAGAGGACAGATTTCTGTCTGGTGACCAAGGGAAGGGAACGCCTCATCAGTCCCTTCCCTTCTTTGATGATCTCCACGACGAGCTTTCTCGTTCGTGGAAGAAACCATATACCTCACGTGTTCACGTGCCCTCAACGTCGGTGTATTCGACTATCGTGGGCGCTGAGGCGCGAGGATATTCAAAGATGCCACCGGTCGAAGAGACACTTGCGGGTTATCTCTCGCCGGGTTCGGCATCGTCTCTTAAAAAACCTGCTCTCCCCTCTAAGCCGTGCAGGGTTACCTCCATGCTGGTCGGGAGAGCTTATCAAGCGGCGGGTCAGGCTGGTGCTGCGCTGCACACCATGGCTGTGTTACAGGCATACCAGGCTGACCTGCTAAAGGACCTGAGTGCAGGAAGAGACCTCGACGACGAAGTTTTTTCTGAACTTCGTCGAGCTACGGATTTGTCTCTCCGTGCCACCAAGCAGTCAGCCCGTGCTATTGGCCGGTCTATGTCCAGATATTTCTATGTTGGTTCTAGAAACAGTAGAACGAGGCTACAGTATTCAATTTGCTCGCCGTCCTCCGCGTTTCAACGGCGTGGTTCCCATTACCGTGAAACCGGGACAGGCATGTCTACTGTGGAAAGGACTGCAAAATCTCTTGGTCAAAGGGGCCATAGAACATGTTCCCCTTCCAGAGAAAGAGTCAGGCTATTACAGCAGATACTTCCTGGTCCCCAAGAAGGGGGGGGGGGGGGGGGGGGGGTTGCGTCCGATCTTAGATCTTCGTGGCTTGAATCGCTCGGTCAAGACGCTCAAGTTCAAGATGCTTGAACAGTCAAGTCCGTCGTGTCTCAGTTCCAACGTCACGATTGGCTGGTCACGATCGACCTCATGGACGCATATTTTCATATTGGAATTCTGCCACAGCACAGGAAGTTCCTGAGGTTCGCTTTCGGGGACAAAGCCTTCCAGTATCGGGTCCTTCCATTCGGCCTAGCCCTATCACCCCGCACATTCACGAAATGCATGGATGCGGCACTGGCTCCTTTGCGACTCCAGGGCATCCGCATTCTGAATTATCTAGACGACTGGCCCAGTCTCAAAAACTGGCAGTTCAGCACAGGGATATCGTCTTGGCTCATCTAGGTTCTCTGGGTCTGAGACTCAACGTCAAAAAGAGCGTTCTTTCCCCGACCCAGGAAATTTCCTATTTAGGGGTCATATGGAATTCGATCACGATGCAGGCACAGTTGTCTCCCGCTCGTGTCATCTCCATTCAGAACTCCCTGAGCAATCTCAGGCTAGGTCAGGTTTGCACTGTTCTTCAGTATCAACGAATATTAGGTCTCATGGCGTCTGCGTCCACGGTGATTCCTTTGGGCCTTCTCCATATGAGACTGTTTCAGCTGTGGCTAAAATCCAGGGGGTTTCATCCAAGGGCCAGTCCCCTCAGGCAAATAAGGGTTACGCGCCCAGCGCTTCGTTCCCTTTCTATGTGGTTCAGACCCCGGTTTCTCACCTTGGGTCCCACTCTTGGTGCGTTGTGTCGTCGCAGGATGCTAACGACAGATGCCTCCCTGACGGGTTGGGTTGCGGTCTCAAGTGGTCGTCCAGCCCAAGGGGAATGGGAGAGTCATCAACTCGATTGGCACATAAACCGCCTCGAGCTGATGGCAGTATTTCTGGCCCTGAAATACTTCCTCCAACATTTGAGAGACTGCCATGTCCTTGTGCGGGTGGACAACACAGCAGCAGTCTCTTACATAAATCATCAAGGAGGCCTACGTTCTCGCCACCTCAATTTGCTGGCACGTCGGATTCTCCTTTGGGCCCAGGGCAAGTTACTGTCACTCAGGGCAGTCTATATCCCTGGACGCCTGAATGTGGGAGCAGATTTTCTGTCCAGACGAAACTTACCGACGGGCGAGTGGAAACTCCACCCCGAGGTAGTACAACAGATTTGGGAGAGATTTTACAGAGTGGAAGTGGACCTCTTCGCCTCTCTAGAGACTGCGCAATGTCCCCTCTACTTCTCTCTGAGTCACCCAGCCCCCCTGGGTCTGGACGCGATGGCGCATACATGGCCCAGAATGTGTCTGTATGCGTTTCCCCCGGTTTCTCTGCTCCCGGGAGTCCTGGCCAGAGTTCGCCAGCAAGGGTCTTGCCTCTTTCTGATAGCGCCTCGCTGGCCGAACAGGATTTGGTTCTCAGAGATGATGTCTCTCCTAGACGGCTAGCCTTGGGCGATTTCGGACAGGAGGGACCTTCTGTCTCAGGCACAGGGGACAATATTTCATCCCCGGCCCGAATTGTGGAAACTTCATGTTTGGCCCCTGAAGGGTACCAGCTGAGGGACACAGGGCTGTCGCTTGGGGTTATTGAAACCATTCTTAGTGCTAGGGCTCCCTCCGCCAGAAGAATTTACACCAATAAATGGGGTGTCTTCGAAAGGTGGTGCAGTTCACATGGTGCAGATCCAGTTAACTGCCAAATTGTTTCAGTTCTGGATTTTCTGCAGGAAAAACTGTCAGCAGGCATATGCCCCGCTACTCTCAGGGTTTATGTGGCTGCCATTTCGGCTTGCCACGCCTTGATTGACGGGGTGCCTTTAGGAAGCAACTGAGGCCTCCCGTTAGGATCAGAACTCCTTCATGGGACTTTACAATAGTCCTGGAGGGTCTGGTTGAGACCCCTTTTGAACCTCTGTCAGACTTCTGACTCTCAAGATGGTCTTTCAGGCTCTGTCTATTTTGCCGACCTGTTTAGAATTTGCCCCAGGTATGGCCAAAGCTATTTTGCATCCTCACCCTGATTACCTTCCTAAGGTTCCTTTTTCGACAATACATCCTGTCACTTTGGAAGCCTTCTGCTCCCCGCCGTTTCTAACGCCGGAGCAGGAAAGACTTCACAGACTCTGCCCAGTCCGTGCCCTTCAGACTTATATCCACCGCACAAGCCAGTGGCGTAAATCAGGGCAATTGTTTGTTTGCTATGGGGGCCGCAACAGGGGGGCGGCCGCTTCTAAGCAGACTATGTCACATTGGGTGAGGGATGCTATTGCCCTGGCCTATGAGGCGCGCGGGCAAGCTTCGCCAGTAGGTGTCAGGGCTCACTCCACCAGAGGGGTCGCCTCCTCTAAAGCCTTGGCTAGAGGGGTCCCTCTGCAGCAAGTCTGTGATGCGGCAGGCTGGTCCTCTCCGCACACATTCATTAGATTCTATAGTTTGTATGTTCATGCTACTCCGGGCTCTTACGTCCTTGAGTCGACATCTCAAACTCATGCCGGAACAAGTTTGTGACGCGGCGGGCTGGTCCTCTCCACGCACATTCTACAATTTTCTTCATGGGCTGGATGTTCTGCTACCCCGGACTCTTATGTCTTTGGGTCGACATCTCAGGCTCATGCCAAATCAAGTTCATGGTACGAACTTTTTGAGTTAGATGCTTTACCCCGGACTCTTATGTCCTTGGGTCGGCTTCTCAAACTCATTTATGACTTTGTGGGCTAGATGCTTCGCTACTCCGGACTCTTATGTCCTTGAGTCGACATCTCAAGCTCATGTCTGAACAGGTTTGTGATACGGCAGGCTAGTCCTTTCCGCACACATTCTTAGGATTTTATGGTGTTAGATGTTTTTGCTAATCCGGGCTTTTATGCCCTTGAGTCGACATCTCAAGCTCATGTCTGGGACCTCTCGCGTTTTGTGAGAACACTTCACAACGGGGTCAGGGGTCCGGACAGCCCCAGTGTGGCGGCATGGGCATTGCGTTCCCCATAGCACTTAGCAGCGCAGCATCATAGTGAAGCTTTTTGAAAAGGGAACGTCTCGGGTTACATGTGTAACCCTTGTTCCCTGAAAAAAGCGGAACGAGATGCTGCGCTTCTTTTGCCGCACTGGGACTTCCCAGGACCGCTCTTCAGAAAAATATCTGACGACACTCTGGTGACGCCTCCTATTTATAGCCTGGCCACAGGTGCATCCAATGATCTCACCAACCGAGGCTATAAATTCCGGTCAATTTTCATTGACGTGTTACACACATGTTCAGAGCAGCTCACAATAAGATTGTTCCCCATAGCGCTTAGCAGCGCAGCATCTCGTTCCGCTTTTTTCAGGGAACAAGGGTTACACATGTAACCCGAGACGTTTTCAAACGAAAGTGGCTAACATTAATGAAATACTGTGTTTCTTGGCAACTACAAACAGCCTACCGTTAGTATAACTATTTGAAGAAAAAAAGAAATATTCTGATAATTATCAACAATAAATGTGACATTGTTGTATTTTACCATTCCGCTGTTGCCACCATTCCATAAAAGCAATGAGCCATTCGAGTCTGCGTTACAGTTATATTTATATTTAACATTGCACATGAATAAGGTAATGGAGGAGTGGCCACGGCGCACTATTTTCTCTGCTCGATTTTTCGATGGCGGCGTGGATGCTGCTTTTTTCAGACAGCTATTGGATCTATACGTTTGTTTTGCAGTCCAACCAAGCGCATCGTTAAGGAGTGCCTATTTTGAGTTCTCTAGCTCCATTTGGACTTCCCTCAAATTACCACAGCAGCTCTCACTGGGGAAGGAGTTGGTCAAGGCGATGGTATTGATTGTGATGGTGAACGACAATGAACCCCGCCTCCGTGTGTTTTGTGCATTTCGTTGTCCAGTTACCTGAAAAGAAGTATAATACACTATTTAATAAATTAAATAAAGAATGCTGCTGTGATGGCTTCTCATCGCTGTCTTTACTACGAATGAAGCACATCACAGGCACACACCCAACTAAAGCGTGCGTTGACATCACAACGCAGGCACGTCAAATGAAAATAATTAATTTGTTAAATGCACATAACACTCTTTTTTAACATAAAGCACAGATAAGAAATATAACAATATTTAGCAATATTAGAAATAACATTTAGCAATTTTATATAGAAAATAGAAATATGCATAAACATAACTTGTATTCACTATATATACAAAATAGAAATATACATATACATAACTTGTGTTTACTATATCACATGGGCACAGAACAAGGTACTCTCTATGAGCTGTACATGTTCCAGACTAGTTGTATTTAGGGGCAGATTCTGTTACAGGACCTTACAGGACAACTTTATTTTAGGTGATGCATTTGATACAATGTACTTATTATGTACATACATGCTGTTGATTTGAAATTACATATGAAGTTCTTGCATTAAATTACATTTGTAGCTACAATGTTAACTTTACCCCTTACCCAACCCAAAACCTAACTCTAACCCCTTATCCTAACCCTACCCTTACTCCTAAACCTACCAGTAGCAGCAAATGTGGGAATTTTGCCCATTTTATGCGTGGGGTAGGCAGGCTTAGACCTTTGCGTCCCATTCAAGTCCGATTTATTGGATTTATCTGCTGTGTTAGAGGCGCTCTCGGGTGCACCGTTCGAGCCCTTGACAACAGTTACAATTACAGTGGTAAGTTTTTGAATGTTAAAACAGCCCTGCTAGTGGCATTGGCATCGTTTTTAGAGAGTCGTGATTTGCATGCCCTGTCGATCAATCCCTTGTGGATGGATTTTGCACCAGGGTTTTGCACCTTGGGCTATTTGCACAAGGTTAATTCTATCTCATTTCACTCGCAGACTTTACAGAATTTAGAACCTCCACCATTTGAGTCAGAAGAACATGAAAGGTTACATATGCTTTGGCCAGTTCGGGCACTACGGTTATTTTGACAGTACTATCGAATGGCGTAAATCAGAGCAGTTGTTTTTGTGCTTTGGTGGCCGCACCAGAGGTGATTAAGTGTCCAACCAAAGACTGTCTCATTGGTTTATTGATGCAATTTTTAGGGCTTATGAAGCGCACGGTTTGCCTTCGCATTCAGGTAATCAAGACCCTTCTACAAGGAGCATGGCAATCTCATGGGCTCTGGCTAGATGTGTGTCCTTGGAGGACATTTTATATGGTGTCATACATTTGTTAGATTTTATAATCTGGACAAGCATTTTGACTCCTGCTTCTCATGTTCTCTGTTGAAACAGGAATAAATCCATAATTTTATTAAGATGCTTTAGCTCACTTGTGATTATGGAGCCTGTGACATAGCTTCCTAGGGGGCTTAGCTTATGCGTCATCAGCCAATAAATAGGCGTGATTGTATAAGTGTTTCAGATCATGTGACACTTGGACACTGTCCCATAGTATTCATACGCAGTGTCTCATACCCCTCAGGGAACCAAGGATGATGTTGAATGAGAAGTTGGCAGACAGTATTTGCATTCCCGCTCCCGGACATATGGGTATAAAGGCGGGGAAATAGGTCGAGTTCATTCAGAAATTTTCTTCGGAGCCGATGGTCATGAATGCAGTCAGCTGCGAGTCACACACCTGTTCCTGTTCCTCTGATGCTTCTCTGCTGTTGGATCTACGGCGCACTTCAGTGGCTTTCTCCTTCTCTGCACGGCAGTTCGACAGTGCAGAAAACTCAAAAGAGTTATTAAAAGAGTGATTTTCTTGCAAGAGTATTTTCCTCTAAAAGAGCAATACATTGCGGCGTTGAACGTACTTTTCAGGACGCGTCTTTTTAAAGATGCCTTTCCGCCCCTCTATAGTTCCTGGATGCGGTAGAGAGTGCTCTCCACTTCAGACGGCCACAGGCGTTGTCTCATGTGTCTGGGCAGCGATATCACCGAGGCAGCGTTTGTGGATGGTTCATGTTTTCACTGCGAGAGCATGTCCATGGCAAAACCCTTGAAAGTGAATAAAAGTATTTGAAAAGAAACGCCCTGCTCCGCCTCAACCTGGGCCCAGCTCTCAGCCGAGCACCCCGCAGAAAGCAGACACCCTCTGTCTCATGGACCCCCTCTAGGACCCAAAAGGCTCCCAGGCGCTCCTGAGACGATTGACCCAGGGACCAAAATGTTAGCTTCCTTGCCTCCCAATGCCGTATTACCTGCTCCGCCCGACCAAAAATAATCGTCCCCTTGGTGCGCCTAGCATGGAGCTTGGATGCGTGGCTTTCACTTTCCAACCCGTCACGCTGGCTGGCCCGGACCATCCGACTTGGTTACGTAATTCAGTTTGCCTGGCCTCTGCACCCCTTCCGCTTTACAGCAGTACACAGCGAGCATGCCAAATCTCTGCAAGCGGAAATCAATACTCTCTTACTAAAAGACGCGATAGAGCCTGTCCCTCCAACCGAGATTAAGGGTTTCTACAGCCCTTACTTAATTGCATTCAAGAAAGGTGGCGGCTTACGACCGATATTGCACTTGCGAGTTTTCAAACGGGCTTTGTACAAACTCCCGTTCAAAATGCTCATGCAAAAACACATCTTAACTTGCGTCCGGCATCTAGATTGGTTCACAGCGGTAGACCTGAAGGACGCGTACTTCCACGTCTCAAGTCTGCCTCGACACCGACCCTTCCTACAGCTTGTGTTCGATGGCCAGGCATATCAGTACAAAGTCCTCCCCTTTGGCATGTCTCTGTCCCCTCGTGTCTTCACGAAAGACACAGAGGCAGCACTTGCCCCGCTCCGAGAAGCCAGCATTCGCATACTCAATTACCTCGATGACTGGCTCATTCTGGCTCACCCCGGTTCAGAGCATTTCTTTTCTCGGCATGGAGTTTGACTCAGTCTCAATGTCAGCATGTCTCACCAATGAGCATGCACAGTCAGTGCTGGAATGCCTCGCCAATTTCAGGCCGGGCACAGCGGTCCCCTTTTCCAGAGGCTCCTGGCGCATATGGCACCCTCCACGGCGGTCGCGCGGCTGGGGTTGATGCATATGAGATCGCTTCAGCACTGGCTTTAGACTCGAGTTCTGAGATGAGCATGGCACCGTGACACGCACCGTGTGATGGTCACCCCCACCTGCGCCAAACATTCAAACCCTGGACAGAACTGTGCTTTCTGCGGGCAGGAGCACCCTTGCAGCAGATGTCCCGTTGCATTGTGGTCACGACCGACACCTCCAGGTTGGGGCTTCATGTGCAGCAGGCCACTCACATCCCCGGCAGCCTCAATGTGGTAGCGGACTTGCTGTCACAACAACGCTTGCCCGGGGGAGAGTGGAGGCTTCACCCCCAGTCAGTCCAGCTGATTTTGGAACGATTCGGCAAGGCCCAGGTAGACCTGTTTGCCTCCCGAGAGACCTCCCACTACCCGCTCTGGTATGCCTGACCAGAGGCTCCCCTCGGGGCAGACGCACTGGCACACAGCTGGCCCTCGGGGCTGCGCAAGTACGCATTTTTCCCAATGAGCCTTCTTGCACAGGTGCTGTGCAAGGTCAGGGAAGACAAGGAACAAGTCACCCTAGTGGCTCCCTACTGGCCCACCCAGGCCTGGTTCTCGGACCTTGCACTCCTCACGACAGCCCCTCCCTAGCGAATTCCCCTGAGGAAAGACCTTTTTTCTCAGGGATGGGGGACGCTCTGGCATCCGCACCGAGACCTCTGGAACCTCCATGTCTGGCCCCTGGATGGGACGCAAAAGATCTAGCTGGTCTACCACATGCCGTCGTAGACATGATTAACCAAGCCAGAGCCCCCTCTACCAGGTAACTTTATGCCTTCGAGTGGCGCTTGTTCACAAATTGTTGCTCTTCCCAGGCTGAAGACCCACAAAGGTGTGCAGTTAGGTCAGTGCTCCTATTTCTGCAGGAGAGGCTGAAGGGGAGGCTGTCCCGTTCCACCTTGAAGGTGTATGTTGCTGCTATCGCTGCCCACCACAACGCAGTAGATGGCAAGTCTTTGGGTAAATACGACTTAATCATCAGGTTCCTAAGAGGCGCCCGGAGGTTAAATCCTTCCCGGCCAGGCCTGTTCCCCTCCTGGGATCTCTCGGTGGTCCTCGCGGGCCTTCAGAGACCCCCCTTCGAGCCGCTATAATCAGTTGGACTCAGGCCCCTCTCTCTGAAAACAGCCCTGCTGATTGCGATCTCCTCCATCAAGAGGATCGGGGACCTGCCAGCGTTCTCTGTCAGCGACACTTGCCTGGAGTTCGGTCCGGCAGACACATATGTGATCCTAAGACCGCGACCGGGCTACGTGCCCAATGTTCCTACCACGCCCTTTAGATACCAGGTAGTGAACCTGCAAGTGCTGCCCCGGGAGGAGGCAGACCCAGCCCCTTCATGGCTGTGTCCGGTATGTGCTTTGCTTACCTTCTTGGACCGCACGCAGAGCTTTAGACATTCTGAGTAGCTCTTTGTCTGCTTTGGTGGACAGCGGAAAGGGAACGCTGTCTAAAAATAGAGGCAATCCCACTGGGTGGTGGATGCCATTTCATTGCCCTACCACACCCAGGCCATGCCCCCTCCCTAGTGGGCCCGAGCACACTCAACAAGGAGTGTTGCATCCTCATGGCCACTGGCCAGAGGCACCTCCCTGGCAGATATATGTAGAGCAGCTGGTTGGGCAACACCTAATACCTTTGCGAGAGTTTACAATCTCAGGGTTGAGTCCGTTTCATCCCGTGTTCTCTCAGGTCTGAGGCGGTAGAACTTGGTACGCGCTGACAGACTGACCAGGTGGATCGCTTGCACCTAGCGTCCTTTCCCCTTGCGAGTTGACCCACGTCTCCCTTAGTGGCGTGTTGTAGCTACTCCCCCCCCTCCTTGAGGCTGGATCTACCACCGCGCCACCTTCCACATTTCGCCTAACAACCCATGTGATGTATTCACAACTCTTACCTCCCCCTCCCTGGGCAGGTGGGGTCTACGCAGGGTCTTTTCTCCCTGAAAGAATAGGAAACTGGGTAAGACTCCCTTCCCTCAATGTGTGTAAGTGCCCCAGCTGTTTCTTGCTCTATGCAGAGAAACATAGAGAGAAAAGAGGCCCGGCTAGGCTTGGCCCGTTCCCGGGTTGGCAAGCATCACCTTGTTCCCCTGTTTAGGGTAACCAGAAGGATTCCGATGACTTTTATGGGGCATTGGGGAAGGATACGTGCAGTCTGACACAGCTGGTTGCCTTCGCACGTGAAATACCTGCCCGCTCCTGTGTCAGCACAACGTCGAAGTGAGTGACAGATGGGGAACGTCTAGGTTACGTATATAACCTCCGTTTCCTGATGGAGGGAACGAGACGTTGTGTCCTCCCGGCCACGTCGCTGAGCCGAGCCACTGTTGTGGCCGGACCATTTCCTGCTCCTCAGAAAAATCCTGAATGAACTTGATGTATTTCCCCACTTTTATACCTGTATGTCCAGGGGCGGGGTATGCAAAAACTGTCTGCCAACTTCTCACTGGCCTTTTTTCATAGATCAGAGGTATATTCAGCACTCAAGAGAGACCCCTAGTGTCACTTCTTCGACACAATATCTCGTTCCCTCCATCAGGGAATGGAGGTTACATACATAACCTAGATGTTACATACGTAACCGAGACGATTTTTGTTGATGTTTTCTGAACCGGAATCATGGGAAATGCACATTGAAATTCTTAATGTGGCAGTAACCTTTTTAGCATTTCTTATTCAAATATTTACATTGAAATTGTCCACATTATTTCCAAAAGTGATAGCTCATATCATTATTATATATACAATTTCATGATATAATATTAATTAATAGTATGTTGTTTATTTTATTTTTTTACAAAGATGTGATTAACTTTCACATAGCTGCTATCTTCAGGACAGGTTTTGTTCTGAACCTGATCAACTTGAATGTACCTCACTATTTTTTTTAAAACTTATTTGTTTGTGATATTTTATTAAAGAGAAAGGTATATGAGCAACTCATTATTTAAACTTTGAGCATTTATTTTGTGTATTAAAGAACTTTATCGTATATCAAACCGAATTGTGAGAACCATATTGTCCATAGTGAATTTCTACAATATATGTTTAACTGAAAACAGTAGCTTTAGAATGATCCTGCATCCTCACCACTAGGTGTCACTGTAAGTCCAAGTTGACAAACAAAAAGTTTTGGATTCACCTGTTCTCAATACAATTGAGGGAATGAGCTTACTCAATCAGTTGAATGTCAACTCATTATTGTTTTCATTAAATACAATTGTAAAATGTAAAGTTTGTGAGCTGTTCACAAGCACTGTGGAACAAAGTTGTCCTTGAATGTTGAGCTGACACCAGTTTTGAAATGTAATTTTAGATGTTTTACATAGGGTAGATTTGTCAAAGCTATTAAAAGGTGTGGATATGCTGATAATATATAAATTTAATTCTTATCTACTCACATCTTAGACACTCACAGTGTGGCAGTATATAGTGTTACAGCAAGATACATTAATTTATAAAAAATCATAAATCTACATAATGCTTATTCAGTTTCCAAATAATATTGCATCTGAAAAACACCACTCATTTGATTTCTCATGGTTACTAGGTGCAGTTTTGTAAACAATTATCTCTAGTCAAGAACATACCATAAAGTTGAAGCCACGAAGTGTGTAAACCACTCATTATTTCAAATGCATTATTCCATGTTATTGATGCTCAGCACAATCACTTCTTTCTCAATAGCATTTGATTCTGACATAAGACGTGAACAGTGCTGAAAAGCTGCCAGCTGCTCAGAGGAGATAGGGCTCAGACCTTTTCTATTCATATTGAACAAACAGGATTACCTTAATCAAGTGTCGTAGCTGGAATATATAACTATTGAAATATCATCACATCTCTAGATTTCCAGTAGAGCTTTAGAAATGACAGATTGAAGCCATTCTTATAACATCCATATGCTTGTTTCCATAACAAATCCCACACAAATTGTAATTAATACAGATACAGTACGTTGAGGGCTGGAATGTTAAAGCATAATATGAAGATAATTTTCTGTAGTCAAAAATTTGTTTTTTCTTACTCATGCCAAAATATCACATCTTGCTTTGTGCCTTTATGAAGTTCCCTTATGTTTAGGTGTGGTGTCTATAGCAGTCTTAAATACATATATTACAATACAACAGTGCCTGCTTTGCCTTTGATTGGAAGCATTTTCATTAGTGGATCACAAATAGACAAAATAACTGGTCATAAAATGTGTCTAAAATATTACTCAATATTACTTGTTTATAGAAGTAAAAATAATTCTCAACCTGCTGTTGAAATGTAGTGGGCTAAACGGGAGTATTGTAAAGTGATTACGTAGCTGTAATTCCATATCTCTGTAAGTTCTCATCAGGACCTCCGACTTGTCCTTCATCCTGCAATGCAAATCTTTAAATCCGATTGATGAAAATTTACTTTGCCTGCTTCATTTCAAAGGACTCATGTCAGAAACTTTGAAAAATAATTGAAAATAAGTTGAAACAGTTAATTTCTGTTTCATTTTCCAAAATCTCAAATCTTTTAAGAATTGACAGATTTACCTTTTAACACATCTGCCCCAACCTATAGCTACTTGTATTTGTACAGCAACACGTATACAGTAAATGTACCCCTGTAGCTTCGCACACAATTTATTTGAAATATGTTCTTTACTTTTTTTCTTTGACTTCTTGAAATATTATAAAGTATAAAAGGAGGCAAAACACACTTTCCCTTTCTTTTAATTTGTTGTTTGTGTATTTACATTACATTTCTGAGGAAAGGTGCATAACTGAAATATCAACCACTCAAGAAATGGAAAAAAAATATGTTCCACAGCACTTAGTTGTCTAAAGTGTTTCAAGATAATACACACCTAGATATCTGCCATAATAGTTTGTCTGCGCTTATGTCAAAATAATGGGATGCAGCCCACATTTAGATGCCAAATTTGACAGAAGTCAAAAATTGACAGGGTTCTGTGAAGGGAAGAAGCTAGAGAGTGAGGATCCAAATTCAGAACTTTAAACAAAAAGGGATAAAATGATGAAGGAAAATATTCTAAGAAGGTGGTAACAAAACTCTACAGCAATATGCTGGCTAATCACACACTACATACAAAAAAGAACCGACACAGGAACAAAGAACAAAGACGGGCACATACACATGGGCTAACAAGATGAGGAACATCTTGGATACAATCAGGAGGGAAATCAGGAAAATAGACATGATAATGATTGCAAAACACTTTCAAAATAAGAGTCTTTGGGGAACCACATTAGAATAACGTGACATAACTCCCCCTCCAAAAGGGCAGCTCCTGAAACAAGAAAGGAATACAGTCGAAACAAACGAAAACTACAGGGGGTTATGGTAGGAGACACAGACAATGAAGCATGGCCCAGAGACAAGTGCAGACCAGGGGACCGGGGCAGAGCCGGTGTCCAGGGAAGTTGCTCCAGGAAGGTAGCAGGGTTCGATGATTTGTGTGGCAGCTCCAGGAAGGGAACGAGGTCCGGCAGGCTGGGAGGCAGCTCGATAAAGGGATCTGATGGATGGTTTGGAGGCCAAGGTAGAGATGACCGATGATTCCAAAGCAGAGCTGTAAGATGGTATGAAGCCAGGGGCGGAGTTGGATGGTCCATAGGTCAGGGCAGAGCTGCCGGAAGGACCAGAGGCCAAGGTGGCAAGGGTGAAGCTGTTAGAGGCAGAGACTACGGTAGTGACTCCTCATTCTCATACAAGGACTCTCAGGCAAAAGGTCAGAAGGAAAGGATTCAGGCAAGGGCTCAGAATGTACAGGCAATGTCTCAGGAGGTGGAGCCATATGAGAAAGAATCTCAGGGGTGGAGACACTGATGATAGAGACTCCAAGGCTAGAGTAGCCAGGGATGGAGGCTCAAGAGATGGAGCCACAGGAGGCTCAGGAGGAGTAACAGGCAGAGCCGCAGGAGTCTTAGGGAATGGAGTCTCAGGAAGAGAAGTGGGTGGAGCTGCAGAAGGAGTCTCAAGAGGTGCGGAGGGCAGAGCCACGAAGGTTGAGGATGACATAGACACAAGTTTGTGGTCCGCAATAGCCATACCTGAACAGGATGGGGTCTCTGAGGATAGAGAGGTAGGGTCCACCAGGACCACCAATACTGGGACCATCAAGGTTGGGACAACCGTTGAAAGGACCATTGGAGTGGAGATCAGAAGGTCCGCACTTATAGAACACATGTTATAGAACAAAATCCTTAAGAAGCAGACAATCACAGTCTAAATGGTCCAGCTCCCTCACAGGGTCATTAAGTCCCATCCAAAACATGGCCCAGAGGGATCTCTTATGCCAGTTCAATTGAGCAGCCAATTTCCAAAATAAAAAATATTTAAATACATAAATAAACAGTACTCTGCCACAGGAGTGGACCCTTGGGAAATTTGCTCTTCTGCCAGGGTTCTGTGAAGGGAAGAGGCGAGAGAGTGAGGATCCAAATGCAGAACTTTAATTATGAACAAAAGGGGATACAATGATGAAGGACAATTTTCAAAGGTAACAAAACTACAACAGTATGCTGGCTAATCATGCACTACATATAAACTGATGTAGGAACAAAGAACAAGAGGATATATCTACACATAGGCTAACAAGAAGATGAGGAACACCTTGAATACAATCAAGAGGGAAACCAGGACAACAGACATGACAATGATAACAAAACACTTTCAAAATAAGAGTCTTTGGGGAACCACATTAGAATGACGTGACAATAATGTTATGACAAATTAAGCAGAGGCTAATATTCTTTCTGTCTTGTTCTTTTTTAGTAGTGACAAATATTGATCAGATAAAACACTGAACAGGTAAATATGAAAAAGACGACTCATATTTGTTGGATGTCTTTTTTAATTAATCCGTCTCTCATTTTCTTTCTATTATGATTGTTTCTTTGAGAATGTAAAAAAAAAAAAAATCAGCTAATGTTGTTCATTACATTCTGAAGAAACTCCTTTAAATGGTGCCTGTCTGTGGCCAGAAAATAAAAGTCCTTGTTTCATAAAATACAAACCCACGGTCGTTCATTTATTTAAAGCCCTGTGCCAATGATGAATTGTACTGGCTTTAAATCTTGCATGCCTGTACTCTTTAGAAGTCTTTTAAGTAAACAAGGAGGGGAAACACAAATTATGTAATCTGTATCAAAATTTATGTTTTTATATGTCTAGATTCATTCTGCTTTCAGATCCCAGACACGATTGTTTCATATATGTCTCTGCAAAATCAAAAGAGTGAGTTGGACAGTCTCAACGTGTCAGATAGAGAGAGAAAGAGAGGGTGAGAGAGAGGGAGGGAGAGGGACAGATAACCCTGTAGACTGTCAGTCATCCTCTCCTGTGCTTTGAGGGGAGAGGTGGCTCCCAGTCTTTTTAATTCTCTGTGAATCTTCTGTCCATCACCACACATTATCCCTGCTTTAAAGCTTGGCTCAGACTCACGCACTGTCACTTTCTGACAAACTACACCTATACACAGGCAGACTTCATAAAGTGTCATGAAAAAAAGGAAAAGTATTTCACCAATTCTTCAGACAAAGAGTAAAACCAATACAAATAACCTCCTTCCACTATTAAAATTATTATTTGAGCTATACTGTACATATTTTGAATATACAAATCACTGATTTATAGATATGTCCCACAATTTTATGCAGTTAGATTTGAAAATAGCAATATACCACTTTGAAATTAATCTACTTTTAAATTAATTATAATGTTGAGAACGTACAGAAGAAGCGACACTAGGGGTCTCTCTTGAGTGCCGAATATGCCTCTGATCGATGAAAAAAGGCCAATGAGAAGTTGGCAGACAGTATTTGCATACCCCGCCCCCAGACACACAGGTATAAAAGTGGGGAAATACGTCGAGTTCATTCAGGATTTTTCTGAGGAGCCGGAAATGGTCCTGCCACTACAGTGGCTCGGCACAGCGATGTGGCTGGGAGGATACAACATCTCGTTCCCTCCATCAGGGAATGGAGGTTACATACTTAACATAGAAATTCGAATTTAAATCACGCTATGCTCTGAGCCGTGTACGTGTTCTGGTGACACAGGAGCGGGCAGGTATTTTATGTGCAGAGGTGAACAGCTGTGTCAGACTGCACGTACCCTTCCCCAATGCCCCAAAAAAGTAAATCCTTCTGGTTACCCTAAAAAAACAGAAATCCTTCTGGTTACCCTAGGCGGAGGAACAAGGTGACGCTTGCCAACCTGGGAAGACCCCATGAACCAGTCATCCAACCGCGATGGAGGACGTAGGGTTCCAGTCCAAGCCCAAGCTGGCGCCGGCCCGGGAAAGCATGTCGGCCATCTGGGCTTCAGCCTCAGCCTGGGTGTGCTGGCCCGAAGGTGGCAGCCCAGGGGAGTCATCCGCGTCAGACACCACGCTCTCCGATGCAGTTGCGAGCTCATCCACCTCGAGCTCTAGAGGATAACAGGTTGGCTGTAAGGCGAGCCGCTGTTGCCTCGAGCATGGACAGGAGTCAACGAGCATGCGTACCCAGCGGAGGAACAGGAATGGAGCTCGCTGCAATACAACCATCGGCTCCAAAGAAAATTTCTGAATGAACTCTACGTATTTCCCCACTTTTATACCCGTATGTCCGGGGTCGGGGTATGCAAATACTGTCTGCCAACTTCTCATTGGTCTTTTTTCATAGATCAGAGGCATATTCGGTGCTCAAGAGAGATCCCTAGTTTGGCTTCTTCGACACAACGTCGAAGTGAGTGACAGGGGGAATTATATACATCTCCATTTTTACAGTAGGCTTTTTTTGTCCCAGTTCTCTATACCAAGTGTGGTATAATTAATTACAAATCATTTATTAACAATATCTACTCATTTTCCTCAGGTCACAGGAGTAACAAGTGATAAGCACTGAATTTACATTTCAAATAACCAGTAGCTCTAACTTATGGATTGTAAGCATTTTGTTACGTTTAACCTCATTTTAGTCTTTAAATAAACCCGGTACAAAACCTAATTGCAGATTATACTCTTGGCAAAAAATATTTAAAATTGGCAGGTAGGCAATACATGGAGATTTTAATTTGACCTAAAATTAACCGTGACCATTTTCCTTGGCTTTGACAGCGCCCTACTTGGATTAGCCATTTTAATTATTGCAAATGTCAAGCAGCACTTAGAACCCCCTGCTCACAACAGGGTAAAAAAACCAAACAACATGTTTGAGTGAATGATAGCTTGTTCTTGGGGTGAATATTATCCCACAATACAGTGAATTCTCTGGGACATGCTCAAAATCTCTGCTGACTGGTAAAAATGAAAGAGTGAGCAAAAGGCAGGGTGTGAGGCAGAGTGTGTATAGGTACAATTATGGGCTAATTTATGGATTAGAAATGTTTTGTTATGTTTAACCTCTTTTAGTCTTTAAATAAATCTGGTACATAATTGCAGATTAGACTCTTGGCCAAAAAAAAAAAACAAAAAAAAAAAAACAAAACTGCAGGTAGGCAATACATGGAGATATTTTAATTTGACCTAAAATTAACCATGACTGATTCCCTTGGCTTTGACAGCACCTTACTTTGATTAGCCATTTTAATTATCGCAAATGTCAAGCAGCACTAAGAACCTGCTCACAACAAACTGAAAACACCAAACAAAATGATTGAGTGAATGATAGCTTGTTCTTGGGGAAAAAATACAATTAATTGCCTGGGACATGCTCAAAATCACTACTGGATTTAAAAATTAAATGGTGTGCAAACCAGCATGCAGGGTGTGAGGCAGAGTGTGTATAGGTACAACTATGGGCTAAATAACAAGATGTTGCTAAAAAGACAGCTCTATCGTTAAGACGTACTGAAATGAATATTCCAGTTTGTCAAGCTTGCTTGTTTCCTCATAATGCAAAATTAAAAGCACAAAATATTAACTAAAATAACCTTAAAAGTTATATACTGTATATAGATTTATACACACCATACATGACTTTATTAACAAAGAATTACAAAAATGTATCACAGTATTATCATGTAATGGGTTATAGGGTAATACCATGTTTTTATTTGAGTATCTTGGATTATAATGACAAACAGTGTAAATGAATATGTTAACATTATATTTCATAGTGTATATATCATAGTACCATGGTACATTTTTATTTATTTTTTGTGCAGAGGCTATTTGCACTGAATTTGCGCCTAAACCTAACCATAGCTTGTGTAATGAGTTCCCATTAAGAATGTTTCCCTTTTAAGATCATTATCCCTTTGAGAGTAAGAGTATGAATTAACGATACAGCGAATAGGGGAATGTTTTGAGACGATCCAGACACTTTATAAGGCACATTAGAAGTGGTTGAATCAATACTGCCGCAAGCGTCAGTTCCCGTTTGCTTCCTGGTGTTCGGGTTTCACTCGTAATAAGGCCCTCTTCCCTCTTGACGTGTAAACACTTGGCATTCTGTGCAAGGGTCCCTAGATATTCCCATTGGCTGTTGGGCTGGTGGATGCACTTTAGTGACCGTTCAAAATGGCATCTTTGTTTTTTTCTTTGCACTTTTTGTAATGTAATATTTGGAAATTTCTTTAGTTTTTGTCATTCTGTGTATTATTATTTGTTGGTTTGTGAGGCAATGTGTTGACTCACAATGTAATTTTGCCTAAAAGCAATATGTGGACTTCTGTAATTAATGGTGTGATTTATTTGTGTACTTATATTTTCCTTGGTAACCAACTGCTTTTCCTTATCCTTCTTTTAGTGGGCCTCACTGGGGCATTGGTTGGTTTGCGGGTGTTGGTGGATAGTGTTTGATAGTGGATTCTCCCTACCATTTCACTGAATGCTGTATGGATAGTCTACTCACAGTGTGTTGCACTTGTATTTCTTTTTTGTGTGTTTGCTATTGTGGGCATGCATGTATTCTTTCATACACCTGGTTATGGGTGAATCCTCATGGGTTTTATTATGAGCTCGCAACTGTAGCCATTCGGTGTTCCATTGTGTCTACTGTGATTGCTCGATATCAATAGGTAAACTGTTACATTTGGTATGTGTTTTAGAGACTGTACTTTCTGATTTTGAACCAAAAAGAGAATAAAGTCCTATAGTTGATATTATCCTTTAAGCTACATTAATGTGAGTATACGTGTGTGAGGATCATTGTTAATAAAAATGTGCATTTGAACCTGAGAAATTCATCTCTGCTCTTCCTTTTAAACCTACCAAACCTGTATTTGTCTCAGTTAATTGTGGACATTAAACTTATTCCCTGGGTAAAATGTCCAGTGTGGCATAGTCAAGCTATTGGTTGTTGAGCTCAGGAGAGGGTCCTAAGTTTAACAGTGGCTTGTGCCTTGCTGCACTTACAAAAATTTACCATGGGTTTGCTACAGTATCAACAGCATCACTTTATTGTATTTTGTAGTAAAAACATAGTAACCACACAATTAAACATGGTTACTATATTAACACCATTAGTAAACCATGGTTAATTGCATAAAAACTATGACTTCCTATAGTGAAATCATGGTTAATTTTACACAGATCAAATCTTTCTCTCAACTGCGTTTCTGCAACGAAGTCAAACTTTTTTTTTGTTATTAACAATTTTCATTGATTCCAGTGACAGATTAAATAAACATGAAAGATTAAATTATATAAAATTATATGGACTTAAAACCCTTGGTTTGGCCTAGCCCAACTTTGTCAATCGGCCTATTTAACTTATTGAAGTGTAATCTGGGACGCTTACCATTCCAAATGATGGAATTCGCTATGCTATCAAATTGCTTGAAATAAGAGAGGGGGACATCTATATGGAGAGACTGTAGCAGGTAGTTGAATTTTGAAATACAATTCATTTGAATAACATTAACCTTCCCAATCATAGATGCATTTAATGAAGCCCACCTCCCCACATCGCTCGAAAACCTTTTTTATTACAGGGGTCAATATTAACTCAATATTATTTGCTGCGAATAAAATACCCAAATACTTAGTGGCCAGTTAAGGCCACTAGAAGGCGCCCCGCTTAAAAGCTGTTACAGGGCAGCTTGCTGATAGAGCCAATGCTTCAGATTTAGACAAATTGACTCTGTATCCCAAGAACTTATCATCAAATATCATCTGCGTAAAGCAAAAGTTTATGCACATGATATTGGTGAGACGCCTGATGTTATCAGAAGTGCTGCGGCCCTGAATAAACACCACCTGATCTATATGATCAAAGGTGTCATAACTTTAGTTAATCGGTTAACCAAAATGTTTGCATTTTTTTTTCATCTAGCTGGATCAGGAAAATTGGATGGTAACTCTAACACTCACTTGGATCTTTGTCCTTTTTAAGAATCAGAATGATCCAGGCTTGTGTCATGGTTGGTGGAAGCTTTCCATTCTTTAATGCTAATGTATACACTTCTAAACTTACTGTAGGCAAGGCCTTAATTACCTTGCCAAGCTCCTCCAAGGTTATCTCAGAATCAAGATAATTTTTTTTCTCTGTTTTCGGTTTAGGAAATTCTAGATTCTCCACAAAGTTTCTAATATCTTCATCAGTAGATGAAGATGTGGAACTATAGAGATCAAGATATAATTCTTTAAAAGCATTATTAATATCAATGGCTGATTTAAATATTTCACCACCTGCAGATTGGTAGAGGGAGGGAATGACAGAAAAAGACTCTCTCTGCTTTATTTAGTTAGCCAAATTCTTCCCCACCTTATCCCCAGACTCAAAGTAAGACTGTCTTGCTCTGAATAGCCAAAACTCCAGCTTCCGTGACAAAATAGTATTATATCTGTATATCGGGTCAATTCTCTGAGGCATCAGATGACATCCGGCACTTCAGCTCTACCTTAGCATCTTTAACATTCCCTTCAAGCCCCTGCAACAACTTTGCCATTGGATTGCTCAAGTCCGACATAAAGTGCATTTTGAAACATAAAAGATGTTCAATTTCCTTGGACAGTCAAGTGAATGCTAAGTGAGTCAGACCCACTCAGCTGCATAGACAGTATCACACAATGACTTACTCAGTTCATTGACATTATGAAGGACATTGCTTGCTTTGGGCATGTAAATAAACTCAAAAAAGAAACGTCCCTTTTTCAGGACACTGTTTTTGAAAGATAATTTTGTAAAAATCCAAATAACTATTCAGATCTTTATTTTAAAGGGTTTAAAGAATGTCTTTAAGACACTAACAGCTTACTGACGGTAGGAAATTAAGGTCACAGTTCTAAAAACTTAGGACACTAAAGAGACCTTTCTACTGACTCTGAAATACACCAAATGAAAGATGCCCAGGGTCCCTGTTCATCTACGTGAATGTGCCTTATGCATGAAGTATGGAGGCATGAGGACTGCAGATGTGGCCAGGGCAATAAATTGTAATGTTTTAACTCCCCCCAACCCCCCCCCCCCCCCGTTCCCCCACCACACACACCTTTGTTCAGGGATACATTATTACATTTCTGTTAGTCACATGTCTGTGAAAATTGTTCAGTTAATGTTTAAGTTGTTGAACATTTTTATGTTCATACAAATATTTACACTTGTTAAGTTTGCTGAAATTAAAAGAAGTTGAAAGTGAGAGGATCTATTTTGTGGCCATCCTTTGTATCTATTCTCAATTTGGCCGGGAACATCATTGAAAAAGCGACCTTCTGCTGGTGTAAGAGTTTCTTGCATTCTTTGAATCGAACATGATTCACTCTTGTCTGGGAACAAGAAAATGTTGTGGTTCTTCCAAGTATGCCTTCCTTTACTTCTCGCCTCGCATAACAAATATCTTTATCAGATGATCTCAGAAACTTGGCCAGAATTGATTGGGGCCTTTGTCCCTCCACAGATCTCCAAGCCAGAGCACTGTGAGCTTGTTTAATTTCCAGCTTATGGCCTGTTATGTCGAGCAGACTCGTGAAGAGCCCGTCTAGGAATTTCACCATATCTTGGCCTTCTTTGTCTTCAGGAATTCCAGTGTTGTTTTACTGTTTACGATTCTCAAGGTCTTCCAACTTCCAAATTGGTCGCTAGTGGATTAGGAGCTAATTTCCTCTCTGATGACTCCAGATAAGCAATCTGCTTCTCAACATACGATACTCTTGTAACCATCTCAGTGAATATTGTCTCCATGGCAGTGTTCGATTGACGTATAACAGCAAGACCTCCAGAGCCCGAGTATTTAGAATTCTTTGACATACTGTTTTCCTTGAACAGTTAAGAGATAGAGTGTATTGTATCTCACTGGTTTATGACCTAAAAGTATTAAAACTAGCAAAGTGCGCAGAGCCATTCATACGTCCAACCCTCGCATGGTGTCACATGACCTCCGACGCATCAAACTGTAAATTAATTTGTTATTTTAAGTAGTATTAAAGGAATTTTTAGAGTAGAGACAGGAAACAGTATGAGGAAGGTGGAACAAAAAGGGGAATCAAACTTGGGTCCATCTGCACGAAAAAAAGTACAACCACACCATCTGTACATGCTATGCTATTGCAGCAACAGTTCAGTGTGTTTTTTCTTTAATTTCACTGTTTCCAACATAATATTTGAGTGCAAATAGCTATGCTGTGTGGCAGGTGGTTTTTACACCTAGTGCTCACTCACTCTGTTCGCACATTTCACATGCAAAATTTCTAATATCAACCTCTCATAGGAAAATGCATGTTTAAATTTGCCAAGCTTTGTCTGCTTTTTAATGAAACAATTATGTACTGTAGGTAAACTAATTTGTGATTCAAAAATAGGCCCATACTGTATATGTATTATTTTAGGCAACATTGGGTTTGTTTTAACTAATTCAATGTGTTTACTCTTATTCTCAATTTATATAAATGGTACACATAATTCCATGTTATTTGATCAGGTTTTCAGCCCATCCTTAATATTCACCATGATTCTCTCTGAGCATTTCCCTTCAGATGAGCTGACAGGTGAAGTAATGGGCCATCTTCCATGTGACTTATAATCCTGTTTACTCTCCTCCTTGGATGCAGCCTTTTTCACAGCTTGGAGTCTTGGGACAAGCTTTGTAAATGTGCAACCTTTTCTATTCACGCCAATTTACAGGCCTACAAGCCCTAGGCTCTACTTTGGAGATTATTAATGTTTTAACCTAGCTTTCTATGCCTCTTGGTAATTTTGTCAGGTTTATCTTCTTTAGAACATATTTTCTAACCTTCCCCCTTCATGTGTGATGGGTTTGTGTGAATTTACATATATAAACTTTATATCATGACCACCATGGAACACAGAGAGGGCTCTTCTTTAAGGATTAGTTAACCAAAAAATATTTACTCACCCTCATGTTTACCAAAATCTGTAAGACTTTTTTTTTTTCTTATATGAGTATTTTCAGTTGTAATGCAATATTTTTAGATAAACAGAAAATTAGTTTGGAACGACATAAATGAGTAAATGACAGAATTTCCATTTTTGGGTGAACTATCCCTTTAAATGGGGATATGCTACCATGTCAACAAATTATACTTGCGTGGAATAGAGGAAAGAGATTTTTTATGCATACCAAATACAGAGCATGATCAGTTTGATGAAAAAGTGGTTTAAAAAAATTAAGTGATATTCTAAGGCATGTGGGAATTAAAGAGGACAGTCTCTCCTTGGCATCCACATACACTTTGAACTGCAGCATGACATGTATGTAATAAGGCAAATTAGGACATTTTGAGCTTCTCTTTAGATCAGGTGCCACTTAAATCAGTGTATTTAATTGATACGGGTAAGTGTGGGAAATCCTCTTATTGAATTCATTACTGAAATTACACAGCTCCTTACAAGCTACTGCAGACACTCAGGTAACATACGGTGGGAAACAAAACAGCAAATCATAAAAAAACAACGACATATCTGGTAACAAAAGAGCAAATCAGAAAACTCAACAGCAATTCAGAAAACACAATGGCAAGACAGAAATGGAAAGGGTAGGTACAATAGCTTCTCACACCTGATTGGCTGTGAGGATGAGACCTAGTCCTTTCCTCAGGACTGGATTTCTGCCCACTTGCGCAATTATTTCAAAATTCATTCCAAATGTGAGTGGTTTGTCACTCATTAAAACAGTAATTGGACACTTTATAACACATAGAGCAAAACAGCAAGCTGGAAAAGTTTTAAGTACAATGTTGGTCTCTACATTATATAAGAGAAATAAAAAATTACTCAAATTCCGCTAAAATGCCCATGAACTTCCAAGCATTCATTCAATTGACTTGCATATTCTAATATAACAAACACTGTTATTAAAAAATAATTTTCTCATTCTAAAAGTAGCTCTCATATCTCGTTTGCATCAAACTTAGTGCACTGCGAGAAACATGAAAATCAATCCTCATTGGAAACAATGTCACACCTGGTGGGACACCTCTTCATGTGCCAAGTATGAATATGCATGTAAGGAATGGTCTCACAGGCAGCAAACATAGTGGATGTAAATGAGTATTTCTTTAATTAAACAAGAAAACTATAAACAAAAGGGAAACTTTCAACATAAAAAGTCAAAACAGCCTACAGAGAACACAATCTTACAAAGAACAACATAACAAGTTGGCTTGGTATATTCACAAAATTAAATGGAAAAAACAAGACAAATTAATTAATTTTGACAAGACTAAAAATTGATTAGAGAGAACAATGATTCGAGACATAACAAAACAACCAATAATATTACAATGTTTTCATTTTAGGTTAAACTGTTCAGTAAAGAATGGTATCATGTATGTCCTCAATGGAACTTTACACTGTTTTATTTATTTTTTTATTTTTTTTATCACCTTTTCTCCCAATTTGGAATGTCCATTTCCCACTACTTAAGAGGTCCTCATGGTGGCGCAGTCACTCACTTCAATCCAGGTGGCGGAGAACAAGTCTCAGTTGCCTCCACTTCTGAGACCACCAATCCACGCATCTTATCACGTGCCTCGCTGTGCATGACACTGCGGAGACTCCGTATGTGGAGGCTCATGCTACACTCATTTACCACATGCCCCATTGAGAACCACTAATGCAAGAACCACTAATCGTGACCACGAGAAGGTTACCCCATGTGACTCTACCCTCCCTGGCAACCAGGCTAATTTGGTTGCTTAGGAGTCCTGGCTGGAGTCAGTCAGAACACCCTGGACTCAAACTCATGAGTCCAGGGGTGGTAGTCAGCGTCAATACTCGCTAAGCTACCGAGGCCCTTACACTGAGTTTTATTAATTATTTCAGCAGGGTAAATATATCACACTGGCCAAACGTGCTGCTGTGGAGTGTCACTTCACTACCATTCTCGAACTGGCTTTAGTGACACCCTAGGGATTATTAAAAACATTTTTGAAAAGAAAAAAAAAAATCCATACAATTCTTTTACTGAGAAACATGAAGTATGTAAGTCTTGTTTTCACAGAAGTCGAAAAATAAAAACTGTGAGGTTAATGCTTAAAACAAACAAACAAAAAATGTCCAGTGGCATGAATAAAGCATCCCATTTCTTACCCTATTGGGAAATAGTTTATTATTATTATTATTATTATTATTGTTATTATTCATAAGCATAAACCTCACTATGTTTTGTTAAATGTCTGTGAAAACAAAAATGGAATTATGCCATTTTGGATTTTAAGATATTTTTACTGAAAAATAAGACAAAAATACTCAGTAAAGAAGTGTTTATTTATTTATTATTTTTATTGTTTCATTGTAAGAAATGCAGTATGCAAATTTTGACGAAATGGTTTATCCTTCTGGTAGTAAAACATGTTTTATGTTTACCCTCAACGGCTCACACTCAAAATTGGTAAATTGACCACCAGGTATCTTGTACTCTTTCAGCGCTAAGATTGCCTACTCAACCTTCCCTTTTAACATGCAGAACTCCTAAACCATTCATTATCTCACACCAGTTCCCTCCTGTGCCACTGCACCATTAACAATGAAATATAACAGCCCTATTCTATCATTGAAATTATTAATTTGAATAGCCAAAGGTTTCTTCATGATTATTTCTCCATTTATAGTATATCTGAGGGGCCATCTATAAACTTCTATGGCTATCTATGAACAATCTGGGCCACGTTTTCTGCATTCATTTTTGCATGAGATCCATTACATTGTCGTGGGGTAGAATTTTTTATCTGCCCCACTTCAATAAGCAGATTTCTTCCTACCTTGAAAATATTGTTAAAGAGGTAGATGGTTAGATTTGTCAGTGCCAATAATGATATGGCGGGCACTGAAAGAAGACAACATTCAAAAGGATCCATTTTATATATATATATATATATATATATATATATATATATATATATATATATATATATGCAAAAAGTACATTTGGTCAATGTTTAGGAAAACACTAGCATATAAATAGCTTAAAAGCTAATGCAAAAAGACTCTAATTTTGATGTCATTAGAAATCATCTCTTATTTCTTCAGCAGACTGCAGTTTTTTGATCTAAGCATCAGACATGAGCCATATTAGGATCACAAAGTAATCAGATAAAGCAAAAACACCTTCCAAAGAGAGCAAGGGTTTAATACATGCATTTTGTACGATTATGCAGACACATCGAGCTGCCAAAAGCAGTCATTAGGAGGCAGCCTTCCCATATCTCACATCCATATGGGTCTTTAAGGCTCCAGTGAAGCCATTAATTTAGGAGGATCAGTGCAAGAAATATCACTCCCAACAAATTTGGTAGGAATCACTGCTGTGTTATTGAAGGGACCAAATTACATGCGAAGAGGACTTCAAAAAGACTCTGACTGCCTGCGACAGCTTTCGTTTCAGGTGGACTTGTATTTACTGTTAAATCCCCTGGTAGCCCAACAAGTCAGAGTAGTTCTCGGGAGATTACATCCGTGTTCACACACTTACCTGTCAGTGTTCTTGACAAGCTTATTCCTCTGAGCTCTCGGAATAAACTCCTTCACCTTCACTGTGAAATCTACTTGAGCACACTCCATTTCACACCACGACTGTATGAACTTAATGTAAAATCTTGCTAAATAAAAATGTATGGTGCTGTTTGAGTGAACATTTACTTCCTTTACCCAAAAAAATAAAATGTTTTTTCACTACTATCATGGTTTTGATGGGATATTTCTACCTTAAATTTAGCACTGTAAATCTTGCAAACTTTTTTAAATTTTTAAATAAATATTCCTAGTTCAGTACAAAGTAAGCTCAAAGGAAAACGTTTGTGGCATAATGCTGGTTAACACGAAATATAATTTTGACGTTTCTTTGAAATCCCTCATTATCCCAAAAAAACGAGATTGCAGTGAGGCACTTACAATAAAAATTAATTGGTCCCATTTACATACGATGCAAGTGCCTCACTGTAACCCAGAGATTTTATTTTTTTTTATTTATTTTGTTATTTTTTTTATAAAGAAAAGGAGCTGCAAATCAAATCTGTTTTTGGTAATCAACATTATGCCAAAAATACTGTTGACTGAACTTAACTTGTATTGAAACTGCAATATTCCTTAATGTTCATTATTAAATGTATTACACAAATTCACTGTACTATAAAAATAAAAAAAACTTAAAAATATCAAACTAGTCTATGGAGTTTCAATAGCTTCTGAGGGAAAGTAAATTTGGCACATTTCTGTCTTCTGATTGAGGTAATCCATCTCTTTCCATGCTTCCCTAATTTGGAAAGTTGAGGAAATACAATAAAGTGGATTTATTTTGCTGAAATATAATATTTGTAGGGCATTTTAGCGAAACATGACTTTACCTCAACAACAATATGCAATCTGAGTTATTAAATACAATTTTCTGATTATTCGATTATTCATCAGAATAATCACTAGATTACTTCATACAAAAAAAATACATAAAAAATCAGTAGTGACAGCCCAACAAATATTATATTTCAGCGTTTCAGCAAAAATAAAATATAAATTAGTTTTATTATATTTCCACAACTTTCCAAAAGAGGGGAAAAATGGAAAGAGATTGATTAAAAAAATTAGTAGTGACAGCCCTACAAATTTTGCCTGGCGTTTGTAGTCTCCAATTCAGCCTATTTATAATAACCAATCAGTATGCATGTATTTTAAGGAACCATCTCCAGGCAACCATATAGATCAGCCAAGCTCTCTTCCATTCATCAAATTAGAACAAAATGTCTTATCCTAGAAAAATAAATAAAAAATGCTGTAATGCATGTGAGGGGCTATTATTGGTCTGTAACTAATCAAATATTTGCTTAACATATACAATTTAAATTTCAATATGAAATTTTATTTTATTTTTATTACATCTCTCAGAGATTGTACAAGATTAATACAAAGGTATTAAATAGCTCAAAATACTTACATAAGGAAAAAAAAGACAATTATGACCATTTATAAAATACAAAATTTCTAAATAATGCAAAATAACAATGTGGATCCTATCATGTAAATTATAACTTAATAAAAAATGTTAATAAAAAAAAAAACATCTGAAAACAGTATCGATAAATAAATACATAAAATACAATAAAATAAAAGCAAATATATCAGTTTTCAGTGATTATGGTCGCTACTTCTTGACAAACTGATAAACACTGCAGACAATATTGAAACACTACTTTTATGCAAATGCACTGTGATATTTAGAAAATAAACGGCTAGAGGCAATGTCAATAAAGTCCTGATTACTGGTACTTTTAGCTTTGATCCAGTCCAACTAAAAATATGTTTGCAAAAAGATTATCAATAAAAGGAACAAACATGATAAATGACCTTTAAAACTTATAAGATAGGGTTCTGTTTTGATGTTTAATGTTAAAACATCTGGTCTTCAATCAGCCAAAAAGGGCTCATGTCACCCTACTCTTGATTTCACTCCACGTATACCTGTAGCTGCCTGCATCAAATTCAAGGCATGACTCTGGCTTTCAGGACAGCCAATGGAACCATACCCTCTTTCTTCAATTAAATTCTTAAGGTCTATGCTCCAACTCGCTCTCTGTGGTCAATGAATGAGAAACGCCTGGTGGTCCAATCACAAAGAGGCTCAAAGTCTATATCACGATCATTCACTTTTTCTGATCCTCTGTGGTGGAATCAACTTCCAACCTCCACATGATCTGCTGTTACTTTTCTCAACATGCACTTACTGTACAAAAAAAAAATTCCCTTGTCTGTCTCTCTTTTGTGCTAGCATCTTTACTACTTCAACCACTGTGTGAACTTGGCAGTCCTTTACTCCAGATGTTGTTAAACTTTGTATGATTGCTTGCTATGAGTCTCATTTGCAAGTCGCTTTGGATTAAAGCATCTACTAAATTCCGAAATGTAAATGTTTATGATCAGAATGATCAACAATATATCTTAAATAAACTGATTAAGTTTTGAGGGATGAAGTAATTTGATAATCAAAACTTAAAAAAAAATAAAAATTCAGAAAATATCAGAGCAGGAGAAGATCTGTGCAAGTATCTTGAACCTATGTTTTAACAAATTGTTTCTACTCTGTGAAACAGAATCTTCTCTAAATTTTAAGCTGAAGAAAAATAACGGAATGCATATAATCTATCTAAATGGCCTTTTCCCCCTCTCTCTGTCTCTCTCTTTCTCTCTCACTCACTCACTCACACACACACACACACACACACACACACACACACACACACACAAACACAAACACACACACACAAACTTTGACTTCTTTGACCCACTCCAGTTGTGTATCAGGAAACAAACATCATAGGTATAATCAAGAATCCAAGCTATTCTCTTGGAGATCCAACATTGCAGGTCACTACTGCATTACATGATTCAAGATGTGCTTGATTTGAATCTCAGTTCTGAACACACAAGCAACAATAGTAGCTATATGAGAAAGCTTGCTTTTTTGCATATAATCAACATACAAAAGGACAAATAGTTTGTAAAATAGGTCAAACAAACAAACAAACAAACAAAAAAAAAAAAAACATCACAATATAAGGCAATGGAGCAGAGTCACCATTTTTCTTCTTAAATATAAAATTAAATGTAACAAATCAGCTGTTTAGAAGTACTGTATGTGCTAAGTAAAGGCAAAATTCTACAAAAACAACCATGACATTATCACAAAAATGACTCCATGAACATGGACAATCTTGTTTGCATCAGAACTAAAGTATCCTTTTGAGTTCAGGCCTGTGATTGAAAAAAGCAAACACAACAAGATCACAAATAAGATTATATATTAAAACGTATTAAAAACTTTATATTATTGCTTTGTTTACAGTTTTGGTAAATTAGCCTCATGATGATTTTGTTTGTTTGGTTGTTTTCATGCATATGCATAACATTACAGCAAATCAGCTCATTCTAAAAACCTGATAATGTAAGAAAACTGCAGTTACATGATATTTGAAATTATTATTAATAATTATTTAATTTTTGGACATCAAGTCAAAAGTTACCAGCCATTATTTTTTACATTTTAGAATAATAGTAAAGTCATGCTACCATCAGAAGACACGAATGCAAATTTACAAGTGCAACACAAATGAAAGAATTAAAAGTCACCAAATAATGTTTAACTAATCAAAATTATCTTATTGTAGCTCCTTCACATTAGCCACCCTTTGTACAGATTACAGCTCTGCAATCTAGGGAACTCATCCAAAAAGAAAATAACAAAAAAATAACAAAAAATAATAATGAATAAAATAAATACATAAATAAATGAATACAATAAAATAAAATAAGAAGTGTATGTACATTCTGAACATATGTGTGTATACAAACTCAAAACTTGTGTGGTTTGCTGGTAACGAGCTCACAAGTCTTACTTGACATCTTTGGTATACGTATAGGGCTGCTGATGCTGCCGTCTCCTCCATCACTCAGGGTTTTAATCTGAACAAGCAAGTCTTCTCCTGATGGCAACTGAAGCTCCACGGACGTCCTGTTGGTCTCCACTATCCTGCTTCCCCTGTGCCAGTTCTGACTATACACAACCTGTGCATCACACAGAGGTGAAATTAGGTCAGGAATCTGCAAAAACTCAAAAATAAATGAAGAAGTTACATCAAGAACATTCCGTGACACACTTGATCCACACTTAACATTTTTTGAATGTCAATGCATAAATAACATAATATCAAATCCAGTGGCATTTATTAAAAAACAAAAAAGGTTAGCAAAAGCACACTTTTAAAGCAAAATATGTTTGCCTAACAATCGACATCAGCTCCAATAAAAACTCTTGTTTCTATTTCCCACAGTCTCCCTGCTGATATAATGCAATTTCAACACACAGGAAAAAAGAAGAAGCACAAATGTAAAAATCTTTATCAATCTCAGATTTGAAATGGATTTTCTGTGGGAGGATTATAAGTATATTTGGTAACACATCTAACTGTGGAAAAAATAGGTTTCACAATCCATAAATCATTTAAATTTCTTTTGCAGATTGACAGCGCAAAACAAATAGCCACCAAACTGATATTCTTTCTTGCTCATACGGACGGGAGAATTTATGATTATCGATTGCATTATTCTGCAGGCGCTGGCTCACTGAGAACGGTTAGGATTGCAAATGAATAGCGCTTTTCCCCTGTGAAAGTGTGTCTTTGCTGAGGCCTGGGAAAGCTCATAGCGCCAGATGGCGGATCGCATCAGAGCCATCCAGCTGTTCAGCGACCCTACAAACCTCTACATTTCAGGGAGACCGTCGTCAATTAGCTGGCAGCATGCTGCAGCAAATTAATTTGCTGAAAAGAAATGAATCACGTCGCATGATTTTTAAATCCTTTTTCTGAACATTCTGTGCAAACTCATGCTACAGATGACTGTGACTCTGAGCACAGTGGGAAGCCGGAGTGGCTTTTACGGAAATGTTAAAAAGGTTTGGATGTTTCTGAGCTCTATCAAGTGACCTTGAGCATGGAACTGCTTTTTAGTGGCTCACAAAAGAAAATTAATGAAGGAAAAAAAAATCGATTAAATACAAGGGGAATGAGAAACTCAGTATTTAATATTTCATAAAATACATTTTCCCTCTAGTGTCTATCTAAATATTTGCTTTAATTCATTCACTTTTTCCATTTCTCACTTGTACAATGTCTACCAAAAGTAAATATATATAATTATTATCATTATTTTTAATTATAGTTAGTTATTTTATAATTAATTTCCTAACATTTTGTCATAAGAAAAAAGGAGAGAGAGTAGCTCTGCTGGTTCTTTCTATACTGTTTATGCCAATTAAATTTATTTTGACCAATCCCCGACAAGATGTCAAATCAACAGTTCTAAAATAGCCACTCTGATAGGATGGTTGAATGTGCATCAGAACACATGAAAGTGCACCAATGTAAAATATGACCTAAGCTAAATGCCATTACTACATTTTCAAACATTAGTTTCAAAATACCATAGTAATTACAGTTAATGTTATGGTACATGTCCACTGGAGTGGAATGAGCACTGAGCGGAGATGAGTGAGTGTTTTTAATTCATTCTCTATGACAGTTGAATGGGAGTCTTGCACAGGGGATTTTAATGAAGTGTAGAAAAAACAGACAGCAGCCAATTGTTGACTGCTAAGGTGAAAGCAGTCAGATAAAGTTGGAGATTCTAGTAAATTCATTCATACATTTTACTAAAACAAAAATAGATAGCCTATATTTAACTGCACAATGTCATATCAATAACAATTGAGTATATTACTATGAAATCTTGAATCATTTAAAATTTGACATGATGAAGTGAATGATTTGCAGTTCAGTAAGTTTTTCATTCACTAAAAAGTTATTCATTTGGTAGGAATTTGTTTATTTTTTATGATGTAGATTCAAAAGAACGAACTTGTAAGAGTTATTTGTTATTCATTCGGGAATTGGACTAAACTGGTCATGCTGTATGTTTTGACTGTAGATTCAAAATAACTAGCTCATAAGAGTCATATGTTTGGGAATCAGAATAAATGGTCATGCTGTTCAATATGTTTCACATTGTAGATTCAAAAGAACCAGCTCATAAAAGTCATTTGTTTGGGGAATCAGACTAAAATGGTCTTGCTGTACAGTATGTTTCACATTGTAGATTCAAAAGAACCAGCTCATACGAGTCACTCGTTCGGCAATTGGACTAAACTGGTCACGCTGTATGTTTTGCACTGCAGATTCAAAATAACCAGCTCATTGGAGTCATTTGTTTGGGAATCAGACTAAAATGATCACGCTGTATGTTTTGACTGTAGATTCAAATAACCAGCTCATAAGAGTCATATGTTTGGGAATCAGAGTAAAATGGTCATGCTGTTCAATATGTTTCACATTGTAGATTCAAAAGAACCAGCTCATAAAAGTCATTTGTTTGGCAATTGGACTAAACTGGTCACGCTGTATGTGCATTACCTGAAGAATTCACATTCGATAAACATTAACGGAAACCGAATTATTTAATTATTTATTATTTTTCCTGAAACTCTTTGTTTGAATTATTTCATTATGGCTAGACTATGGTTGGGTTAACAAAAGTGTATTAAATTGCCATTTAACATTGGCACTCTTTTTTTGACAATTTTTTTCATAAAATGTTTCCAAATATAATCATGCAGGTATATGATCATTTTATTAACCATTTATAAAAACATACATAGATTATACTAACCACGTTGCTGTACTTTTAAACTACAAAGAACTGTAGTAATTATGGTAAGTTAGCCAAAGTTATGGTTACCATTGTATAATTTGTGTAAGAGATATATAAACAAGTGCCAAATATGTAAAACTGGTGCTCAAGAAAATACTTATATTTAAAACTCTTTTTAGTTCTAATAAATCTAAGATGATGAAAGGAATTTACAAGAGTATACCAGGAAAAGCTTTACTAACACTTCAAATAAAATATGAAAGAAAAAGCACAATATTATGTTCTTAGCCATTTATCTCTGAGTTGTCTCTCTGTGAGACAGCAGCTTATGTGGCACACTGATACAACATGTTTATCAGTAAAGCAACAGAAGTGCGAAACACAGATTACCTTGTAGCCGGTTACTTCTGATTCATTGTCCATCGCCTTCACATGTTCCCAGTTCAGAAAGACCTTTGAGTTTGTCAGGTTCCACTCAATGTTCCCTGGAGGTTGACTTGGAGCTAAAAGACATAAATCATATTCTGATTGAGCTCAAACTTTTAAAATAAGACTAAAAATGTAAATCTCCTGGGTATGTTTGTCCTTTGCGATCTTCACTATCAGCACTGTACCAGCAGAGGTGTCACCTAGATTTGAAGCTTTAAAAGTTAATCGACACTGATTCAATTCAACTTGGTTCTCACTTTAAATTACCATGACTATAAAGGAAAACTTCTAAGTAATTTTTATGCAATCTCATAAAAGTATAGTCACATGAAAGAATGTCTCAGGAATGTCAAAATGGTCAGAATATTAAAGGTAACATTTCTGTTACAACTTTGCAAATTGCACATTTTGTTTTTACCCATTTTGAGTTTTATGGTGATGTCAAAACTGAAATGTGTAATTTGAAAACAGTGATTATTATTGCAATTCCTTGATAATAGTGGTTGTAATTCCCAGTACTCTGACCTGTCAGTATTGATGTGCCAGACATTTGACCAGCATTTGCCACTGTTTGAGTGTTAGTAAACTATCATTTATATTTCCAATACTCCCTTATAGTCAAAAATGTGCCCCTCATCTTGAGTTGCGTACTTGTTTGGTCTGTATATTCTTGGCAATTTTATTCAATTGAACAGGTCACATTTGCCACTACTTAGCTATGTACTCTCTCAAAAAGTAATAAAACAATTTAGAACAATTCAGAAAGGTTTTTCAATGCACCATGTAAATGCCATAATTAACAAATTTGAAAACACCTTAGCACAGTAGAGTATTGCCTGGGAAATTTGGACTTCATAAAATTTTACTGCTAGGACATGTGGTCCCTCTGTTCATGGATGAGGATGATAGCTATAGTAATTTCAAGCAATTGTACTAATGAATCCTAGCCTACTGTGTCTCCAATATATGCAATTATGGGAACTATAGCAGATCATAAGAGCAGTCTGTGATATCATCACAGTATGTTTTGTCAGAAAATCTACAGTACAAAGGAAAAAGAACAATTGCCTTTCTGCTTTAACACAAAGAAAGAAATTTGTCAAGCTCTTTATTTTAAAGTGGCTTTAATTGCCTGTTTGCTCTATTAACTGCATATAGCCATAAGATTCCCTCTATAGTAATGTCATAGTTTATCTGATCAGTCTCTGGCTCTGTTAAATACAGCATTTGTCCTTGATTATTGGAATCAGATAATGATCCTATTTAGCCTCGGTAGTTTAACGGAGGCCACGTTAATCTCTAATGGTGCTGAGAACACACCACATTAAGATGCTACAATGCAAATTCCTATACTTCAGAAGACTATTCTTCTACACTGATAGCATTTATTTTTCCATTGACATGATTTTACTGGTTGTCTGGTTCACACTTTTTGAGATGACATATGGTGGGATGATTTATCATTAAAGGAGTAATTCACCCAATAATTTACTCACTTTTATTCTATTTCAAAGCTGTGATATTTTTTAGTTTCTGCCATTTTAATACAAAAGGGGGTGCATGATCTTTTACATACAATTAACGTGGATGGGGACTAAGGCTGTCAAGCTCCAAAAATGATAACAAAGTGACATAAAACACTCAATAATGAATCTGTGGTACTTTTTTATATTTTCTGCTTTGAGTTTTTAGGGAACATCTGCAGAATTCTATGGATTAGACTTATAATAAGATCTGCCTAAATGCTTAATAAATGCACAAAGGATGGTGAATGTGTAAAACTTTAAAAAAAAAAAAACGTAAAAAAAAAAAAAAAACTTTTGTAGACACAAATTCCAAGAAGTTTTTTTTTTTTAAATTGTATTTGGTGATTCTTCCATACTAAGCCCTACTAAGACAAAATGCTGTTAATACACCAACACTAAAACTAAAAATGTCTACACGCTTTTTATTTGTCAAGCCAAATGTGGATTATAAAATAGTCTCATTTAATTTTCTTTGAATATCAGCATAGTTAAACCAAACCTGTCTGTCACAGGACACATCATGGTCTAAGAGATCATAGTCTACATAGTCTGTTGAGTCAACTTGTGTTAATTAGAATCTTCAATCCATTTAATGCAGGAATTAACTTCTATAAAGTATTTCCCTTTTCTCAATCTGATATTATGGCTTACATTGCTTCAAAAGCAATCTACTTTGATGATTGTTGTAGTCCAAAATGCTCTTGTGAAATCACATTTGTGTATGAACCTAAAAAACGTTAAATGAAAAAACAATATACTCACGCGGTTTCTTGGTGGTGTTGCTGATGGGGATACTGGAAGGTCCGGTGCCCGCGCTGTTGTGTGCTCTGACTGACACCAGATATAGTGTGCTTCCCTTCAGACCAGTGATATTGACTGAGCTTTCTGTAACTCTCACTCTCTCTGCATCACTTTCTGGTGCCCCATCCTCCAACCACTGCACCTGTAACTCCAAACACAAGAAACTCATTATGGTAAAGATGACATTTAAAAGAACAGTATATAATTGTATGTTTATGTTGTGCTGGCTCATATAATGTATGTCTTCCTAAACAACAATTACAACAGTGGTCTTCAACTTGATGCTGACTTATCGGTGTGAATATAATAAGTTTTGTTTATTAACAAACTACAAGACATTGCTAGTCATGTGATGGCTAGCCACCATGAGGGAGCAACCCTCCTTACGTAGAATAAAACAGCTTTTTCTATGCCAATGATATGATTTATCTCAAGTGAATGAATATTATTTTAAATATTTTTTCCCCCAGAAGAAAATCGACATAATTAGGGATTCACACAAAGGGATTCACTAGGAAGATTTACTAGTAATTCACTATTTTCTAGGGTGAATTAATGAAGAATTGTATTAGCTGATAGTATTATTTATTTGCACATGCTCCCTGCATTGCTTTAGCACTCAATTCCTAAATTATGCACATAAAGGGAATTATGCAAATCAAGAAACAGCACAGTTCCATATCTTGCAAACCGCGATCTGGCATACTTTACTTGTAATGTATCTTATAATTTAAGCAGCTGAATCAGCTATTTAAAATATGGAAAGTGTGCTTGTCTCAACCGAATGTCTGGAAATATGCCCAGTTTATAAATTTTTTTCCATCGTTTGATCAAAATTTGATGAATCAACCCTGCTATGATTAATAGAAAATGAACACAAACATCTCAAATACTGTGCACTAGAGTGGCATAACTATTTAGTGTACAGTCTTGGGAAAGCGTGCGTCCAACCTGACTGCAGTAATTGACTTTTGAGGTGGTGGATATTTCTTTCTTTTTTTCTTATTTTTTCCTACTGTACGTTAGGGCTCAATGCACTAGCTCTGTGACAAAGTCACTGTGACTCGGTTTCTGTTTTTACTGCATTCAATAAACATCTGCGCATGGCAGCAAGGGACTCTTGGAAGTATTTGTGGATTTTCATATGTGCTCTTTACTACCCGGAGCTGTGAATGACTTTGTGGTTTCACCACGGAATGGCCAAGTGACCTGGGATTTCTTACGGACACTAGCTCGGGTTGGAAGGAGAGAAATGGGCAAAATCCTGTGGGTTTCACATGCCGTGAGAAACGACCTAGCAGCTGAAGTGTTTGCAAGAGGGGGAATTGATGTATGGTGTCCACACATCTGAAAGGTGATTTATATAAGTACCCAGAAAGCCTGGGTATTGGCGCTCCCTGGGAAACAGGACCAGCTGTGAGCAGACCTCTTCATTCTGCAGATGAGATTGTGAAAAATGTGGCCTGGGGATCGTACACTCTGGTCGGGCAACAGGAAATTGCACACCCTACCATCAGCGCAGTGCATACAATACAGAGTTTGACTGAGGTGAGGCATCTCAAATTTCTTTTGCCCCCCCCCCATTCATGGTGTTTATGTTAGGCATGTGCAAAACTACGTATTTTCAAAATCAACTAGTCAGCAGGTTGTCTGAACTAGTGGTTTTCCACCATTTTTACCATTTGACTCATCATATTTCATACCATCCTCAAGGACCTACATACATTGATTTGACTAATACAATGATGGTCTACCATTCAAGCCATTCTCACACTGCAAAACATAATTCTTTCACAGTATTTTGTCTTGTGTCCATTAAATATATGTAAACGTCCTTAAAACAAGATACGTTTACTTAAACTAGGCAATATTCCAGGTTCAATTCAAGTTAAGCTCAATCAATAGCATTTGTGGCATAATGTTGATTACCATGAAAATCACTTATTAACCTTTTCATCATAAAGTTAAATCAGATTTTATAACTTCGTTGCTATGACAACATAACACCCTAAACCCTGTAATCCCAGTAAAAAAAAATATATTTAAACAGTTTCACAGCTCACAAAAAAATGAATGTAAGTACTTTTATAAAACCATAAGATTCACATTGCTTTCAACAGTGAGTATATTCACATAGCTGTAATGTTGTTTAAATTGTAATTTTTACAGTCGTTTTAGGGTTTGTTGACATTATATCGGCATGTTAACGAAGTTGTAAAATTGGATATAACTTTACACAGAAAAGGTTAGTAAGTGATTGTATCACAATAAAATCATGTTTACATGCATATCCTTTATGTCTTATGGCTATACTTTTGAAAAAGTAAGCATTTTATTAATGTTCAAAAATTGGCCATTGTAAGTGAGGCACGCTGTAACATCAATATTTGCTTATTTTAAAGAAAAGGAGGAATGAGTAAAAATAATTTTTGTGTTAATCAATATTAGGCCACAAATGCTGTCGATTGAGCTTAATTTATATTGAACCCGGAACATTCCTTTGAATGTAGAAATATTGTAAAAAGCACTCTACAAATAAATTGAATTGAATACAATTTTCCAGGACTAGAACTGGGAAGTATTGGACTAGTTGTTCGGTGGACTAATAGTCGACAATCCTGAACTATCGTTAGTTTATGTACCTCATAGCCTGTTAACCTTCCTTTACTGCTGGTTTGGTGGACAGGTTCCCAGAACACCTCGATCTCAGATGCTGATAGTGTGCGAGTCCATACTCTTGAAGGAGCTACTGAAGGTTCTGTCCAAGTCATGACATAAGCCATTAGAAAAAAAAAAGATAAATGGATGAGAAAAAATAACAACAGAACAAATAAGAAGAACATATAAGAATAGATGACTTGAGACAAAGAGTCTACAGTTAAAGGATTCACCCAACATCTGCTTTCTGTCTGTAGTGCTACCACGTACCACTTGTTGTCTAGAATTAATTTCGCTGTTATCACACTTATATAGAAATGTAAGGATGCGAATAAAGTAATTAGCATCAAAGTGCAACAACACAGCTTTAGAGGGTGTGTAATTAAAACTTGCAGCATATCTATCAACTTTTGTCATGCTTGGTTAATCCCTTGAACAATTTGCAATACTACAATAAAAATAGAATACAAGCATATTGACCTTCATCTGCTGAATGCACAATGACCACAGGGCTAAATGGTCCCTCTCCGATGTTGTTGTAGACGCCAACTTTGACTTCAAACTGAGTGAGTGCCGGAAAACTGTCATTTTTAAAAACATATCGCGACGCATCGGCTGAGGCCAAAACGCTCTGTTTCCATGTCGAGCTGCCAAGCGGCCGAAACGCCACGACATATCCAAATTTGTCACCATTTTGCAACTCTTCTGGCACAGGCTGTGGGAAAAAAAGATGGGAATCAAAAACAATGTCACAATAAGTTACATTTTGTTATTTTTATTTTTTAAAGAAATTAGTCTATGTTGTCCATGAAATCTTGGTGTAATGATGCTAGGGCGTTGTGGTGGTTGCCAGGTTGTTGCTGTTTGGTTGGTAGCATAAATAAGGTTAATTGGGTGTTCTGTGTGGTTGTTAGGCTGTTAGGCTGTTACTGTCTGGTTGCTAGGGCATTGTTATACAGTTGCTATGGAGGTTGTTCAGGATGGTTGCTAGGGCATTGTTTCAATGTTCTGGTGGTTGTTAGGGTGTTGCTATCCAGTTGCTAGGGTGTTCTGGGTGGTTACTAAGGCATTGATAATTGGTTACTTGGGTATTGTGACTGGTTGTTGGGGGGTTGCAATGTGATTGCTAGGGTGGTCTGTGTAGTTGCTAGGGCATTGCTATGTGGTTACTTGGGTGTTCTGGGTGGTTTCTAGGGCACTGCTAGGTGGTTACTTGGGTGATCCTGGTGGTTGCTGTGGCATTGTTAGGTTCTTACTTGGTTGTTCTCCATGGTTCCCAGGACCTTGATATTTGGTTGCTACAGTACTATCCTTAGTTGCTATGGAATTTCTAGGTGGTTACTAGTGTTTTCTGGATAGTTGCTAGGGCATTGTTATGTGGTTGCTAGGATGTTCTGAGTAGTTGTTAGGGCCTTACTGTGTGGTTACTAGGGTGTTCTGGGTGGTAGCTATTTGATTTCTCACTGGCCATAGACAAGAGATCCCAACCTAAGTCTTTATTGATATTCTGGTCCCTTGATAGGGCTCCAATTCTACTTTCAGTGTGTATGTGATTATTTTATTGTTATAAGTCTAATCGCTTAGAAAAGTAATATCCTAACTCTCCTCAGCAAGCCTCACAATTTGGGGCATCACTCATTTTTTAGCACGCTGGGTGTGAGATGATTTACACATTGAAGTTTATTACTTAGGTTCAGAAGTTGGTTCAAATCCCTAACCATAAGTATGAGCAATAATAAACTGCATCAAAGCAAAATCATTCAAATAACAGGCTGACATGTTGTTACATTCTTAACATGTTGACAAGTAATTCTCCTTGGTATGTTTACATTGTTCCCTACATAAGCTGAAAAGCACTGAATATAAGTAAATAAAGTTGACAGCTTCAAGCTCTACTGTGTCATTCAAGAAAGCCCTGCATTTACTAAAAAAATACACCATATTTTGAAAGCACTACTGCATTAAAACATGCCACCATGTGCAATGAAAGCCGGTGAGATTATGAGAAAGCCATTGATAAACATTGTCATTTAAGATTTACCGCTATGAAATGTCTCATATCTGTGTCTTCATTATGATTTACATACCAGAGGGAGCAATCCCGATGGAGCAAAGAAAAAAAGCTGAGATGACAGTGTTGCCTTTTAATTAAACCTTGTCTAATTTAAACCACGCACCGTGGAGAATTCACTCAGAATCCGATTCACGACAGAAGAGTGATTTTAAAATGCTCCCGTCACAATAAAGATGCTTGCATAAGTCACTGAGCTCACCTCCCAAACAATCACGAGTTCACCTCGGCCGCCGCCACCTCCACTTACATTAGCTGGAGTTACCTCAGGATCTGAGTAGCAGAAGAGTGCACAGAGAATATCAGATGAAAAATATTTTGTGATGGTTCTGAATGAGGTAATATCTTCCTATGAGCTATCTTTGTGTTTAAAGGATTTTTTATTTTCATCATTTACTCACCCTCATGTTGTTTCAAACTTGTATGACTTAATTTCTTCTGTGGAACACAAAAGGAGATGTTAGCCAGAATTCATTGTTTTTCATAAAGTAAAAGTGAATGGTGACAGAGGTTGTCATTCTGCCTAATATCTCCTTTTGTGTTCCACAGAAGATCTAAAGTTATGCAGGATTGGAATGACATGAAGATGAGAAAATAATGACTGGAATTTGGGTGAACTATCCCTTTAAAGAATGTAGCAACATAAAAGATTTCCATGTAATAATGACACCACTGCATTTGAAAAAAACTATATTTTCATGCAGTTTTAAAGTAATTAGATAAAAATGGTTCTCCTGTGATGCCAATTCCATTTCTGTGCACTTAATTTGTGTCCTAATTGTGTGTAATTGTTCTGCAATCTGGATATACCCACAATACACTGGATAAGGTATGTGAATGCTTGAGTATTTATTTCTCGTTCACTCCAAGTGGTTTAAACTAATTACAAAATGTAATTACATTTTCTCCTTCTTGATGTATTAGAGATGACAGATATGGAAAAAGGGGGGATGAAAGCTTACCTGCAGCTTTGGTGCGAACGGGTTTGGATGGCACACTGGGCTCCCCCACCCCCACGCTGTTGATAGCCACAACTCTAAATTCATAATCTACCCATGGATTCAGATCCACTGCTGTTGCATGAATCATCTGTCCAGGCACAGAATCAGGAACTGGGATTTAAGAAATTTGGAATAAAAAATGCATCAATGCCCATCTGCACAAATCCACAATGAAAAGCCTACCATAATTATTTTGTATGACTTTGGCAGATACAGTATGTGTGTGTATATATATATGCTTGCTGCTCCATCGGAGAGCGCGGCGTCTGATGCTGACGCCTCCCCTGGACTGCCACCTTCAGGCCAGCACGCCCAGGCTGAGGCTGATGCGCAGATGTCCGGCATGCTTGCCCGGGCCGCCGTCAGTGTGGGGTTAGATTGGAACCCTCCATCCTCCCCACACCCGTCACGGTTGGTTGACTGGTTCCTGGGGTCTGGGCGCCGCTCACAGCCACGCCCCCCCGGTCCCGTTTTTCCCGGAAGTGCATGACGAGCTGACGTCTTCATGGAGAGCTCCGCTCTCCATCCGTCAAAACTCCTACTCGTCCGCTCTCGCTACCCTCGACGGCGGAGCGGCCCACAGATATACGGCGATTCCCCAGGTGGATAGGGCCGTTGCGCTCCACCTTTGTCCTGGTAACCCTACCACCTGGCGCGGGTGCCCTATACTCCCTTCCAAGGCCTGTAGGAAAACATCCTCATTGAACACCAAAGCCTACAGCACCGCGGGACAGGCCGCTTCCGCCTTGCACACCATGGCCATCCTGCAAGTCCACCAGGCCAAGGCGCTCAGGGATCTGCACGAGGGTAGCCCTGACCCCGATGTGCTGCAGGAACTGCGCTCAGCGACCGACCTTGCCCTCAGAGCCACAAAGGTCACCGCGCAGGCACTCGGGCAGGCGATGGCCACCCTTGTGGTCCAGGAACGTCATCTATGGCTCAACCTGGTCGAGATGCGTGAGGCCGACAAAGTTCGCTTCCTCGACGCCCCTTTCTCCCAGTTTGGCCTCTTTTCGCCCAGCAGTTCTCTGCAGTGAAAAAGCAGACGGAGGCCATTTCACACATCCTGCCTCGCCGCAAATCTGAACCACGGCCACTGCCCCGTCTGCTCGCCGAGGGTCCCAGGCGCTCCTGAGACGGATGATCCCACGACAGAGATGTTAGCTCCGGAGGTGGTAAGACTGCTCCGTCCCCCGGTGGAGGGCCGGGAGGAGAATATTTTGTTTTTAAACAATTTTAATTTGCCACCCCACTTAGATGGGGTTGCGGTACCCACATTCTCAATTAAAGAGCTATTTCCTATGTCTCTGGGTCACCTGGCCCACAAATGTCATTCTCACGGCACTCTGCCACCAGATATCAACAGTCCCAGCTCCCTGGACACGGACCACCCATCTCCAGCCCCACGACTCTTCCCCGGCCGGCCGGTTCCGACGAGTCTAGAGGACGCCTACTCTGGACCTCCTCCTCAGTCGCCAACCCACCCCCTGCTGGGTTTGCGGAGCAAGGTAAGTGCTTTGAGTCTTTTCTCAGAACCCCAGCCTCGGGTCGCCCTTTCGCTGCCCGACGCTGCCCTACCTGCTCCGCCCAGCTGCGAAGCTCCGCCGGGTACGTCAAAATCCTTTTGGTCCCCCTAGCGCAGAGGTTGGATGTGTGGCTTTCACTTCCCAACCCATCTCGCTGGCTGGCCCGGACCATTCGACTTGGTTACGCAAATCAGTTTGCCAGGCCCCCGCCCCCCTTCATGGGCGTCCGCTTTTCCGCAGTACACGGCGAACATGCCCAGTCCCTGTGCGTGGAAATCGCTACTCTTTTGTTCAAAGATGTGATAGAGCCTGTCCCTCCAACCGAGATGAAGAAGGGTTTCTACAGCCCTTACTTCATCGTACCTAAGAAAGGCGGCGGCTTACGACCAATCTTGGACCTGCGAGTTCTCAACAAAGCGTTGCACAAACTCCCGTTCAAAATGCACTCAAGTCTCGCTGCGCGCCACTCACATCCCCGGCAACCTCAATGTGATAGCGGACACACTGTCACGACAACGCTTGCCTGGCGGAGAGTGGAGGCTTCACCCCCACTTGGTTCATCTGATCTGGGAATGGTTTGGCAAGGCCCAGGTAGACCTGTTTGCCTCCCAAGAGACCTCCCACTGCCCGCTCTGGTACGCCCACTCACAGGCTCCCCTGGGGGCAGATGCACTGGCACACAGCTGGCCAGTGGGTCTGCGCAAGTATGCATTTCCCCCAGTGAGCCTTCTTGCACAGGTGCTGTGCAAGGTCAGGGATGACGAGGAACAAGTCACTCTTGTGGCTCCCTACTGGCCCACCCGGGCCTAGTTCTCAGACCTTGTACTCCTCGCAACAGCCCCTCCCTGGCGAATTCCCCTGAGGAAGGACCTTCTTTCTCAGGGACGGGCACGCTCTGGCATCCGCACCCAGACATTTGGAATCTCCACGTCTGGCCCCTGGACAGAACGCAGAAGATCTAGCTGGTCTACCATCCACGGTCGTACCCACGATCAACCAAGCCAGAGCCCCTTCTACCAGGCAAATCTATGCCCTGAAATGGCATCTGTTCGTGAATTGGTGTTCTTCCCGGGCAGAAGACCCACAGAGGTGTGCAGTTAGGTCAGTGCTCCTGTTCCTACAGGAGAGGTTGGATGGGAGGCTGTCCCCTTCCACCTTGAAGGTGTATGTTGCCGCTATCGCAGCTCACCACAACCCAGTAGACGGCAAGTCTCCGAGTAAGCACAACTTAATCGTCAGGTTCCTAAGAGGTGCCCAGAGGTTAAATCCCTCCCGGCCAAACCTGTTCCCCTCCTGAGATCTCTCAGTGGTCCTCGCCGGTCTTCAGAGATCCCCCTTCGAGCCCCTAGAATCAGCTGGACTCAGGGCCCTCTCCTTAAAGACGGCCCTGCTGATCGCGCTCGCCTCCATCAAGAGGGTTGGGGACCTGCAAGCGTTCTCTACTAACGACACTTGCCTAGAGTTCAGTCCGGCAGACACATATGTGATCCTAAGACCTCGACCGGGCTATGTGCCCAAGGTTCCTACCACACCCTTCAGAGATCAGGTAGTGAACCTGCAAGCGCTGCCCCGGGACGAGGCAGACCCAGCCCCCTCACTGCTGTGTCCGGTACGTGCTTTGCATGCCTACCTGGAATGCACCCAGAGCTTCAGGCGCTCTGAGCAGCTCTTTGTCTGCTTTGGGGGACAGCAGAAAGGGAACGCTGTCTCCAAACAGAGGCTGTTCCACTGGGTGGTGGATGCCATTCTGTTGGCCTATCACACCCAGGCCGTGCCACCCCCCTACGGGTTCGAGCCCACTCTACCAGGAGTGTGGCATCCTCATGGGCACTGGCTAGGGACACCTCCCTGCGGGCTGGGAGGTGTCTCCTACGTGGACTCCTCCTGTGTGTATTTCCGCGGTACGGTCACCTTACGAGCTGACCCGCGTCTCCCTTAGGCAGTCTTTTTGCTGCCCTCCAGTCGCCGTGTTGTAGCAACTCCACACTCCTCGAGGCTGGATCTACCACCACGCCATTCTTCCCACATGTGATGTATTTCGCCACCTTTTTGCATGTGAAATACCTGCCCTCTTCTGTGTCAGCAGTACACGTACACGGCTCAGCGCATGGCGTGATTTGAAGTGGATCCCTAGTGTAGCTTCTTCGACACAACGTCGAAGTGAGCAACAGACGGGGAACGTCTCGGTTACGTATGTAACCTCCGTTCCCTGATGGAGGGAACGAGACGTTGTGTCTTCCCAGCCATGTCGCTGAGCCGAGCCGCTGAGGTGGCCAGAACACTCCTGGCTCCTCAGAAAAATCCTGAATGAATGAGCGTATTTCCCTCGCCTTTATACCCGTATGTCCAGGGGCGGGGTATGCAAATACTGTTCGCCAAGTCTCATTGGCCTTTTTTTCATAGATCAGAGGCATATTCGTCGCTCAAGAGAGACCCCTAGTGTCGCTTCTTCGACACGCGTCTCATTCCCTCAATCAGGGAACTGAGGTTACTTACGTAACCGAGTCGTTTTCATGATTCACTTGTCAAAGTGTCACATATATATGACTCACTGTTGAAAGCATTGCCAGAGGAACATTTTATTACTCAGAGATTGCTCAGAAGAGCTTACAATTCATTTTCATTTAAGTATCAACTTTGTCTCAGATTTTTCCCCTTAAAGTTCCTTCGGAGAAATTAAATGAAAACAAAGGAGACAACTGTTGACACAGTAAGTGTATAGAGATTAAACAATAGAAATAAAATAATGATGTGGAAAGATGTGGTTGCCCATATAATTTGGCCTTCAGAGAATTTGATGAGAAATGTTTGAATTCTCATTGAAATCAGACTTTAGTATCATGCACTGTTGAGATTTCTTCTGAAACTCCTGATCTGAGAATCAGGTGACTCGAGCAAAATAACTGTTTGCCGTCTAGGAGAAACAATTGATATACTGCATTAATAAAATCTCATTTGTGATTTCTCTTTCCTATGGATATCCATGCTTCTTGCAATAAATTCTATAAGTGGGTAAGCAGACTACTATACCAGTTTTGACTGCTTGCCAACCAATAGAGAATGGCGTCCTGGCTTGCACGATGTAGAGGGTAACAGGACTGTAGTTGTCTGGCCCTGGGCCCCATGAGAGTTGAGCGGTCCTATCTGTGACGTCCCCCACCAACACACCCACCGGTGCTCCAGGGGGCCCTGAAAAAAACAGCAAGAGATAAAAAGGACTCAAAACTTGCTGTGTGTACTCATCAGACAAGGGTACAGCAAGGTGACCAAGTATCTTGCAATGTGAATCAAGTCTGCCCACAAAAGTTACCATGCTTAATATTCAGAACCATAGAGAAAGATCCTTCAAATTGATGATGGAAATACAAAAGATTCTAAAGAGCAAGAAGCAGGGAATTAATGCATTGATTTCAGATACTCCTGTAGTCATTACTTAAAGAGCCGAATAACTGAATAAAACAGAAATAGTGGGGCAAAGCGTGAGGCCTTTTTAATTAATATTTGATAAATGTTCCGAAAAGTGTAGAATACTGAACACCTCGTTGAGTAGGAGGCACACGTACCTCTAACAATTAGGTCTGCTCCTGCGGACACACTGTCCACTGGTGTATGCACCATGCAGACATACTTTCCAGAGTGCTTCAGCTGTATGTTTCTTATCATAAGATCCCCAGATGACCCCTTGAAAAAGACACAGTATTTAATAAAACATCATGTTTAGTAGAATCCCTTAAATGGTATTATGGTAAATGGTGAACTATGGTGTTATTATCTGAAACCATCACAAATTAATCAAAAAGTACTATGGTATTATCCTCTTATACCAACATAAAATAATAAAAAAATACCATGGCATTATCGTCTTATACCTTCACAATGTAATCAAAAAGTACTTTGGTACTATCATCTAATACTATAACAAAGTAATACAAATGTACTATGGTATTATCATTTGATAACATCACAATGTATAGTTGATACCAAGGTACAGTGATGGCTTCAGATGCCATGGTATTTTGATTTTATAATTTACAGTATTTACAGTATGTTTTACTCCAAAGTACTTCAAATAATAGCATAGCTTTTGCCATTGTACTTGTCCAAAAAAAAAAAAACCTTACATTTGTTTAATTGGCCAATTCATTAGGCAGGAAATGACTGCTTTTGTGTTATTCAATATTCAAAATGATGATGATTATGATGCACAATGATGATTATGACATTAAAGGTTGTTTCACTTACAAAAAGTATCATGGTATTACCATGTTTTGTTTTGTTTTTTTTACATGTACTATGGTAACGCCATGGTATTCTTTGAAGTACCTCAGAGACCTTGTAAATACAATTGTATGTGAATAAGGTTATAATTTAGAAAAATTATATACAATACATATAAAGTAGCATGGTATTGCCATCTGATACCCTCAATGTATCATGGTATAGACACATTACATTATTTGTAAGGGATGGTTTAATGTTTGCATAGTAATGTTTGATTTCTACATTCATATCCCATGTAATTTTCTTGGTACTCCAAATGTCAATGAACATGGTAATATTGTACCACGGCACCATGTCCAAAAAACATGGTAATACAAATTGAACTGTTGTGCATGTGATTGTACTGCAATGTTTTTGTTTCTACTGGTACTGAAAAAAGAAAGAAAGAAAAAAGAAAGAAAGAAAGCAAATAGTACTATGCGGTATTTCAAAAAATACCCTGGTTTTGCCATCATGGTAGTGTCCAAAAAATATATTTTTTTTTTGTTCCTGGTAGCCTATATTAATATAGTAATATTGTGGTATATTTTTGTAAGGTGAACATATAAAAAAAAAAAAAAACTTAATTTTGTGATATGGGTTCCCACATCTTTTGACCACTGAATTTCCATGATTTTTCCTTTACTTTTCAGTTTGTAATTTATTGTCAGAAATAATTTTAGGATCACCTCCTTTACCAAACTGAACGCAGGTAGGTACACTTGTGTGGCCAGAAACCTCTTCGGCACATCCACCAGTAGTGACTTAATTGCACTTACCAAGAGCAACAACAAATCTATACTCTGTGTGATAATTTCCATGACTTTTTATGATTTTGTTAATTTCCATTACTTCTCCAGGCCTGAAAATCAAAAGATTTTAATTTTCTAAGTTTTCAATGACTGTGGGAACCCTGTAAATAGCACTCATTTGAGATAGCAAAAATACAACTCTGACTTTTCTCAAAAATTCACTGCCTCTCAAATTTGATCAGCTTGTTCAGATAAGGTTTTAACTCGCTTAGACAAGCAGATCTTCTACCATTACTCAGGGCACGGCCATTTGCACATTTGATCATTGCTCTCTCCAGGTTCTAAAACGAAATACATGACTATCTGAAAAGCTCTGTGGAGCTACACAGTGAGAGAGTGGGTCCTGTGGATAGCCTTTTGAGGTTCTTGCCATGCTAAACAGTGTGTGAAGTAAATCCTGTAATCAGACAGATTTGTGCCTCAGTGTTCAGTGAGCAGCCAGGGGCCCTTGCACTCAAATTCCCCTCATTGCTAGCTCAGTTAAAACAAAAGTTAAACTGCATTAAGTCTTTCTACTATCATTCCTTTACTCAAAAGAATGCTTTCTAAGAGGAATTGAAGGTTAAATCAAAAATGTTACAGCAGTTTGCAATATAACTATTGCAATGCCAGAAACGCACCCCTCCAATCATTCCAAAATGGTCATGTTTACTGAAATCGATGAATTTCCCATTGAAGAACCACTTGAAGGTGGGGTGTAGAGTGGAGTCTTTAGATACTTCACATGGCAGGACAATGCTCTCCCCTACTGTGGCATCCATACTTAGTGGAGGGACTGTAATCTTGGTTGGTTCTGTCGAGGAAAAAAAAATTTGAGTGCATTAAAGGGAAGAAAACAGAGGTCTGCACTGGCCTTGAAATGAAACCTGAACCCGACCCTACCCAGCCCAAATGATACCATCAGATTTTAAGCTTGAACCCGACCCCGAAATCGCTTACTATCTAATTTCTTCTCCTAGCAGGTACTGTTGCAATAGGCTGTATTTTATGTAAGCATATAGACAACATTCGTAACAGTACTAAAACAGTAAACATACACAGTTTTAAGAAGGCACAGCAGCCACTTAGTACAATAGAGCAGAAGGGGAAAAAAGCATTGCCTTTCTGTTTATTTGCTGAAACTTCACTTGGTGCAGAACAATCTGGAATAAAATGAAACACCACAACAGTCCCCTCTATGCAGCCAGAACTTGTTGAGATTGTTGAATCTTTGTGACAACTATGCTAAAAACAATCTAGATGCAGCGCAATGAATGAAACAGAGCGCAGGTGTCTCACCATGCGTTTTTGAAAAAATTAAGATCTTTTTAACTTGACATGGTGTTTATAATCTGCCGGTCCTGCACAAGATGCTGAAGAAAAAGTGAGACGTGGTGTAAATGTCTCCAGCATGTGTTTACATAGGAATAAAATTAAATGGGAAAACAGAACAGACACACGGAAAAACATGTTCGGTGTGAACGGCCCCTAACTCATACATTTGCTCGTCTGTGAGTGAAACAAGTTCAGTAAGCCTATTTATTTTTTAATTCATACAAACCTGAACCTGACCCAAACCCATAGTCCTACTTGAAAAACTGACCTGAACCCTGCCTGAAACCCATCGGGTTCTCAGGTCCTGTCTTGTTTTGCTAGGACAAAGATCTTGGAGGTCTCAGGCAGAATTATTAAAATTATTATACAAATTATTATGTCAGCTTGACAAAGTCAGCATATTGTTATTCAACATATTTGGCTTTTTTTTTGTCCAAATGTCCAAAATCTCCTATAGCGTTCAAGCTACATTCACAAAACTTGGCACAGACCTTTAGAGTGTTTTGATTTGGTTTTCTATATCTTTTCGAACTGATCCGACTTGTGATTTTCATGTAGCTGATGACCATGGACAATTTTAAAATTTCAGACAAGGCGTTTTCAAGCCAACAAAGTTTGTCTTGATGAACTTTACCAGTCTAGTTTTCCATTGCTTTTATTACTTGTTGAAGTCCTAACTTTAGGCATTCAAACATGGATTCCAACTCATTTTAAAATTAACTTGACAAAGTGGGGCCCAAAAGTCTGAAACAACAGTGAAAATGATTTTACTTTGCTTCTTTTTTTTTCTAAGCATAACAAAATTGAGCGATAAGTTGAATTGAAAAATTAAAATAGAAAACAAAAGTCTTGGTATTCCGTGTTGCAATAATTCCTTTATTCTTTAATAATAGCATGTAATTGAGCTGGCATGGGCTTCATACATTTGTGCAAAACCTGATGACCCATGTTATCCAGCATGATATGAGAATGTCCCAAAGCACATCTTTTGCTTCAACGAAAGTGGAAATCTGACCTTTCACAGGAATGTGTTAACAGTCAATGTAACAAAATTATTATTTGATTAGTGACTTAGAAATAATACAAATCCTAAAAAATTATATTCATTTTATGTCATATTGTTTGTTTAGCATTTTTCAAAGTCCAAAAGCTGAATTACATATTTTCAATGTGGTCTCAAACTTTTGGACCCCACTTTAAACAGAAAATAAATGTTTATTGATATAGTCCTGGAATTTAATAACCTTTCTTAAAGCCATCATAGTGTCCAAAAATCATAAGTTATTAAATTAAGAAATTGGAAAAAAAAAAAAAAAAAAAAAAAAAAAACAATGCTTGCAACAGCATCATACAGTATTTTTAATTAAACATGCAGAGAGTAGCTGGGGATAGAGGATATCCGTTGCTGGTGCTGTGGACGGCTATTTGTTCACACCAACGGTTGGACCAATAACTCACAGATGACAAAAGCCTGGATGAGTTATACCTCTGTCAAACCAGCAGGAACATAAAACAACTATATATTTCATTATCAATTTCATGCTTGAGTTGCTCACTTTTTTTTCACCGGTCTTTATCCGGATTTAAGGCATCCACTTAGAAGTGAGAGAAATGTGCTGTTTGTGAAATGTGAAAGGTGTTTTACCTTTGACCACTAAAGTGCCGCTACTGCTGGATGTGCCGAAGGGGTTTCTGGCCACACAAATGTACCTGCCTGCATCTGATTTGGTAACATTGGTGATCCTGAGGGTGCCGTCCTCTAAAATGGTACATCTGAAAAAAAGAACATTAATAATAATAATTTGAATTCTATATATAAATATAAACATGGCCAAGGGCACCAAGGGACACAAACTGGGCAATTTTTGACACAGTAACAGGATAGAGCTATAAAATGAATGTGTATCGCATAGTCCAGATAATTTGGATTTAGAAGAATTTAATGAGACATTATTGAATACATATTGAAATCTTTGACTTTTGATAACAAACTGTGGTATCTTGGCAAAATGGAGGATCCTTTCAGATGTTGAAATCTCCTCTGAAACTCTGGACACACATCTGAGATTACTATGGGGAAACTTGTTAATAAAAAGCCTCCCATTGCTCTCTATTTAATCTCATTGCTGTCTAGGACAAACAATTGAATTATTAAAGAGATATCCTGATTGACTGTTCTTTCCGATGGGAACAAACTGTCTCTACATTTGAAAAGCAATGTAGCTTTCATAAAATGACAAAGTAATCAACCAGGCTTAGAAATTCTGAGTAAGAAAACATGCAACATTTTAATACTATTATTCATCAGAGAACAGTGGTCATGGTTAGGCCTGCATGTAATTGGCAAATGCAGACTTCTGCAGAAAGCTTCATAGATTTCCATAGAATGCAAATACCTATTAATCACAAAATCTTAGGCTTCTCTTACACCTTACATGGTCATTTATAGATTTTCCCTCTTATAATAGCATTTTTAAGCAGTAATGTGAAATTTCTGGGCCAACAGTAGCACCAAAACTAAGAAACGTGTTGTTTTCAAACAGGTTTCCGAACACTCTGCTATCTTCCAGTGTTCAAAAAACAGATAGTCCTGCCCCAAAATCGGTTGAGTTAATGTTACTGTTGGGCCACTCAAATAAAACGAAAAGAGCGACAGAGCAATGTTGTGTACTGTAGCACCCACTGCTGAATTTTTTTTTTTAATAAATAAAAAGCATCTTTAAAAAATCTAATCCAAAAATCGAATTCCTTTATTGTCACTCAACCATATACACAAGTGCAACAGAGATGGAAGTCTTGAGTGCAGTTCTGAGCAACATAGCAGTCATGACAGTGATGAGACATATATCAATTTACAATAAATATCTGATTTACACAACACAATATACAAATATATTACCAGGCTAATCTGGTTTGCTGGTCTTAGCTGGCCTCCGTTTGCTGGTTTTTGAGGGGTTTTGGGGACTTGACAAACTAAACCAGCAGAGCAACTGCTTAGTTAGTCTGGGGGAACAGCTTCAGTCAGTTCGTTTTAAGTTAAGTACAGAGCAACATAAAGCAAGTTTACATGCACATTCTTACACCATATGTGTAATAACCCGACAACACTTGGTAATGTAAATGCCTTAAACAGTTCTCTTTTATTGGGGTAAAGTTATAAACTATTTAAGCATTTACAAATCGGAACACACAGATTTTTTGCCAATTACTTTGATTTTGCTCTGCATGTAAACATCTTTACTGTTGTTTTTACTGTCTTGTATCTAATGTGCACAAGTATTGTATGTATGTGTAACGGTAGCCAGATGATAGATAACTGTGCAATGTGTATAAACCTCACTCTCCTGACCTCAAGAGGTGCGACTGATGTAAGAGGGTCTAGCCTTTAACCTCCTGGTTAGTGCACCCGCCTCCCATGCTGGACACGCCAGTTGTCTTATATGGAGAGAGTAGAACAGAAGTGTCACAAATGACTTTTTTATGCTTTTATGTCAAAAGCAAATAATAGCCAAATGATTACAGATCTTGTGAAAATGCAGTATTTTTTTTTTTTTAGTTTATTTGTTCTAAAAGTTTTTTTTTTTTTTTTGTATTTATCAGCATATTAATGTGCCTGCAAACACACTCAATTTACTTAATGTTATCTCTGCACATTAAGCTGAGATGAGAGGAAGTATTTTCCATCCATCCATCCATCCATCCATCGTCAACCGCTTATCCTGCATACAGGGTCGCGGGGGGCTGGAGCCTATCCCAGCTAACATCAGGCGAAAGGCGGGGTACACCCTGGACAGGTCGCCAGTCCATCGCAGGGCCACACATAGACAGACACACACTCACGCTCACATTCACACCTAGGGCAATTTTTTGGAGACACCAATTAACCTAACCTGCATGTCTTTGGATGGTGGGAGGAAGCCGGAGAACCCGGAGAGAACCCACGCAGACACGGGGAGAACATGCAAACTCCACACAGAATGGCCGGGGCAACCGGGGTTTAGGAAGTATTTTAATGTTTTAAAATAGATTTAAATAAATGTAGCTTAAAACTCAAAAGAAAAAAATGCTACAATTGTATTATTTTTAATTAATTTGATCACGCTTTATGGTGTCAACTGAGTGCAGAATATTGAGGTTTATTTAACACATTTTATTTAAATCTATTCCAAAGATTCAACACATTTTCCTCTTACAATAAGCATAGTAAACACGAAAAAAGAAGAAGAAGATAAAAAGACGCACAGACTCTGTGTGGGTTTGATCATGGCTCTAGGTAGAATAAATCAAGTGTGGGCAGCGAAATTGACAGGCTACCAAGAGATCAAAGAATAGGGAAAGACGGGTCTTTAACCCAACACATCTTCTGACACACAGAGTCTGCTCAAGTCTGAATCTAAGCTTTAATGCTCATGGATACAGCAGCCATGTTTCACTCCTTCTTTCCTGCCTCTCATCCAAAAGGAATTCTTAAAAATCCAGACTTAACCCAACTATATATATATATACACAAAATTTATTACAAAAGTAAAACATTTTTATGTGAAAATTAATTACAGAAATTAAACATCAAAAGAAAATACAAAGAGGGCATTAGCCTACCTATATGGTTCAGCGTACATCACCTTAATACATTCTTATAATATTCACAGATTTTTATGCATTTTAACCAGTCTTTAAGGACATGTATTGCAGTTTCAACAATACCACTCATATTTTCACATATAACATGTATTACACATATTCACTACACTGGAAAACACTCTGGGCTATACATCATTAAATAAGATATGATTAATTCTAAATTTACATAGTCCTCACATGGATGTAAAACATGGTCAAACTCCACATATGCAATCCATATGCATCCTTATGAAAATTATCCACAACAAACACTCAACTTTAACATATGACTCTTCTGAACACATTTTTATTGCAATTAATAAGCATTAATTCTCAACTCAAAGAACAAAACCGGGAGCTCTCTTGCCCAATGTATGTTTTCACGTCTCAAACCAGAGAAAGTGCAGGAAAGCAGGCTGGAAAGCAGAGACAGAGAAGGGGAGGGGTGGAGGATGTAAAACTAGGACTGACTCAGTTTGGTTTGAATCTTTACCTGCAGCCTTATCATTATCCACCATATGCAGGATGTTATCGACATATTAAAAGCCGTTTCCAAAAAGGCAACGAGAGCAGATGTGATTGTGGAGCTGGTGCTCTTGTAGAAGATTGTCTGGATTATTCAAGAAACATGTGAGATGTTGATAGCGACTGACTGAAATACTTAATAGGATTGATTTTGATCTGTCTTTGCAGTAGAGTTACAACCGCACAAAAAAAACTCTCCTCCTCAAACATTTATATTAGTGGTGCTTGCAAAGGCAAACATCAATAGTAGTGTTCTTGACTTCTTTGACTTTTGACTTTCAGTGTTTTTTTCAGCATCTCATCCAGGACTACTGCATTTTTAAGATGCCACGTTTTTAAGTCAAAGTAGGGTCCGCGCAGATCAAACTCCTTTTTTGCATCTGTCTGTGGAGTTTTTTTTTAATTTATTTTTGTATAATTTTTCCCTATGTAAACATGAGTTAGGCAGACATTTTTTGACTATTGCACAACATCTCGCTGTTTTACCATTGTCTCATGCAAGACCACCAAGTTTTTAAGACAAAGTGTCAAGCTATGGGCTGTTTACACTAAATTAGCTGTGTCTATCTGCTTTGTTTTACAATTGTTTTCCTATGTAAATCATGCTCTAGATGGATGTCTTTGACTGTTGCGCCACGTCTCGCCACATTTTTAAGATGACTTGACAAGCTAGGGGGTGCATCTGTGCTGTTTTTTTTATCATTTCCTCTTCAAAAATTTGCAAGATGGAGGACTTAAATGAATGCACAGTGTCTGGCGCAGGAGCGGTGCACTTTTATGGCTTTGTGTCAAGTTAAAAATAACTATTAAAAATGTGTCTGAAAATACTTGCATTCTTCCCTATTCGTGGTGCTGCCAACCACCTAGCAACCATCCATAACACTCTTGCAATGGCTTAGCAACCACACTGTACACTCTAGCAACTGGATAGCAATATGCTAGAAATCACTCAAGACACCTGCAACCATCTACAAAGTGCTGGCTTTCCACCTACAACACCCTATCATTGTGACCTTTTAAACTTCTAACAGTTGACTTTAAGAATTCTCAGAAGTATCTACCTGCATGTACATCAACAACCAATACAGCTTAGTTTTTAATAACTTGGTAAGGAATGGATGAATTGATAGATAAATAAACATAGCAACATAAATATGTAACATTGAGATCCCCAGTTGTGCTGTGACCTTCTCCCAGAACAAATCAAACATTAATGCAGTAGGCTTGCCAGCACAGAAATTAAACAATTCAGCTTGGCTTTTTGAAATAAATATGTATTTAATATGGCTCAGAGAACATGTCTTGTGCTGAGAGCTTATCTTTGATTTATTGACAGAAATATCAAATGCTAAGCGATAGAAGCATACCACTCAGATGACCTATGGGCCATCAGCTGCAGAAGCAATATTAAAAAGAATCAAGAGCTATCTGCTTACAGATTTCTGGCCACACAGAGCCACATTTATATGTGCGTCAAGACGTGATGGCTTTGTAGTCTGTCTCTGATCCTTCCTTTCCTGACCGCCCTGTGGAATATGATGACTAATCAATGCTTCTCCTTACACATTGGGGCATGTTCAGCGAGTCACAGAATGACTTGCACAGAAAGATTGCAATGCATCTTCAATTTATACAAACTCAGTAGTGAGAGATTAGGAACACAAAATGGAGATGTTCGCACATCCTGGAACAAAATCAAAATGCTCAAGTTACTAGCATTACACATATATGTACTCACACAACATTTCTCTGTTTGTGTACTCATGACTATTCATGTCATATGTTAGGATATGTTTGAAACTACATGTTACCATACTATTCTTTCAGTATACACCATATGTAAATGGTTTTTATAATGCTAATGCACGCATGGAATGCCTGGGTGACTAAGTACATTGGCCAAAATGTGCAGTACCTGTATACAACAACACAAACTGCATTCTGTATACACCAATTCAATGCACTCAACTTGACCTTTTATTTCCAGTGAGACAAATGAATCAGAAGCAATATCATGATTTATAAAACTATGGCTCTCAGTTAATTCAAATTCAAAATTCTGATTAGATATCATGTACAATTTGATCTGACTAGATAGTTTGAACAATTGTGTTAAAATTGTGTTCTATGTAAATGTGCCAAGATGCTACATTGCTTGCCAATCGTAAACATCCTTCATTTAGGATAATTACAATTATATAACTTACCAAAATAATTACTTATTCTGATTATCCTAATTAATGTAAATACTTATTTGGACATTTTGTTGTTACTGCTGTTTTAGAAAATCCACGGTAAAGGAGATTACCCATGGTAAATCACTGTAATGCATGACCTCTTATGGTTTATTGCTTTATTTTAACATCTCCTTAACACATATACACTCACCTAAAGGATTATTAGGAACACCTGTTCAATTTCTCATTAATGCAATTATCTAATCAACCAATCACATGGCAGTTGCTTCAATGCATTTAGGGGTGTGGTCCTGGTCAAGACAATCTCCTGAACTCCAAACTGAATGTCAGAATGGGAAAGAAAGGTGATTTAAGCAATTTTGAGCGTGGCATGGTTGTTGGTGCCAAACGGGCCGGTCTGAGTATTTCACAATCTGCTCAGTTACTGGGATTTTCACACACAACCATTTCTAGGGTTCACAAAGAATGGTGTGAAAAGGGAAAATCATCCAGTATGTGGCAGTCCTGTGGGCGAAAATGCCTTGTTGATGCTAGAGGTCAGAGGAGAATGGGCCGACTGATTCAAGCTGATAGAAGAGCAACATTGACTGAAATAACCACTCGTTACAACCGAGGTATGCAGCAAAGCATTTGTGAAGCCACAACACGCACAACCTTGAGGCGGATGGGCTACAACAGCAGAAGACCCCACCGGGTACCACTCATCTCCACTACAAATAGGAAAAAGAGGCTACAATTTGCAAGAGCTCACCAAAATTGGACAGTTGAAGACTGGAAAAATTTTGCCTGGTCTGATGAGTCTCGATTTCTGTTGAGACATTCAGATGGTAGAGTCAGAATTTGGCGTAAACAGAACGAGAACATGGATCCATCATGCCTTGTTACCACTGTGCAGGCTGGTGGTGGTGGTGTAATGGTGTGGGGGATGTTTTCTTGGCACACTTTAGGCCCCTTAGTGCCAATTGGGCATCGTTTAAATGCCGCGGCCTACCTGAGCATTGTTTCTGACCATGTCCATCCCTTTATGGCCACCATGTACCCATCCTCTGATGGCTACTTCCAGCAGGATAATGCACCATGTCACAAAGCTCGAATCATTTCAAATTGGTATCTTGAACATGACAATGAGTTCACTGTACTAAAATGGCCCCCACAGTCACCAGATCTTAACCCAATAGAGCATCTTTGGGATGTGGTGGAACGGGAGCTTCGTGCCCTGGATGTGCATCCCACAAATCTCCATCAACTGCAAGATGCTATCCTATCAATATGGGCCAACATTTCTAAAGAATGCTTTCAGCACCTTGTTGAATCAATGCCACGTAGAATTAAGGCAGTTCTGAAGGCGAAAGGGGGTCAAACACAGTAGTAGTATGGTGTTCCTAATAATCCTTTAGGTGAGTGTATAATAACAAAATCTTTTTTTTTTTTTTCTAATAGGCCATTATCACAGTCCACGTGTCATCACATCCAAATAGTAGTGTAACCAACCAAACATCCACCCATCGATCTGTCTATTGACGATCAATTTTTGTTTAAATAAATTAAGCCAACTTGGATGAACTTGGCAGTAAACATCAGCCGTTTAATATATATCAAGTATATATATATATATATATATATATATATATATAAACTTTGTAGTATGGCACTTTTCGTACCGCTGTCTCAAGATGATTCGCTTATGTTTTCCTCTTTGGTAAGTGGCTTTGGATAAAAAAATCCAAATTATTCATCTGCCAAATGAATAAATTCAAATGTACTCTTGTTTGCATTATATTCTTGCATTCCTCTATTAATAATAAAAAATATATACTTATACTCTGTGAAGTGTTCCCTGCTCAAATACATCTTGTTTAAAATCATAAAACAACATGACACTGTTTTTCTCTATTTCATCATCCCTGAGTAATGAATGTAAGGTGAGGTAGATCTGTTTAGATTAAGTATTTGAAGTGTTCATAAAATACTCCATAATAATCCCATGCTGTGGACACTGTCATTGAAACAGACTGCAGCGGAAACTGTTTTATGCTACTAAGCGAAGCATCCACTCTGCGAATGCAGAAGTGTGATAAAGGACTATATGATAACTGCATACCACTAGTTGAATTAAACATTCAAGGTAGTGAGGTCGTGTGACAACAACATACTGTAGCAAACTAAAACAATTAGCACCATAAAAGTAGTACACAATAGGTATCCAGTATACAGTATAGTATGTATTTTACTATTGCAAAATGATCTGTATCTGTTTTCAGAGAGAACCGGATGTGATTTAAAATGCACAGCAAAATGTGTACTTGAAATTTAACAATTGACATAATAACGCAAAAATAATGAAAATATATAGCCTACAAACAAGTGAAAGTCCCGTAAATCTATTATGATACACTCAAGGCTGATTTGTGTATAGTTATTAAGTTAAATTACATGTGCAGAATTAGCGAAATGTAGTAGATTTAATGGCAAGAGTAAGCCTCTCTAGTTTTTCCAGAAGTGAATAGCAGGAAAAAAATAAGAACAATAATAATAATAATAATATAATAAATAAGTAAAAGTTACGTTTATATAACATCTTTTCAGAGCTCAAGGACAATTAACATTATCAAACTTAGAACAGTTTAAAGAAATAAAAGAACGAGCATGTTTCAGTTTCTTCATAACACTTGAGCAGGACTATTTTGAATAGATGTACACACTTTGGAGCATTGCAACCTTTATGGAGCATTTAAACTTTTTTTGGAATAAAGTTTGAATTGGATAATTTCCTAATTACTGATGTGGATAAAAACAGACAGATAAACAATGAAATCATTACTTCAGGTCAGGAATTCAACATTGCACACAGGTTGGTTTATAAATGAATTTATGGGAATCATAACATGAATTGTGTGATACATTTGAATAGTGTGATAAATTAACATTTCAAGAATTGGAAAGTATATATGATTTAGTATCTTAGTTTATTTTGCTCTCAACAATTGCCGGACATACACAATAAATGTATGTACAGTCCGCTTGCTAGCCATCTTTGGAATGCTTCTGGGAAGCAGATTTCCAATGTGAGGAATGCAGCAATCTTAATATCAATATTAATCTCTTTTCTCATTATTTGTGCGGACTGCCAAAATTATAATTTTCAAACAAAATTTTATTAAAAATGCAAAGCACTGTGTTAATAATCAAGATGATTATATAACACCGCTTGCAATTAACTATGCAACATAGTCAGGTATGATCTAACATAATACATTATTAAATAATTATTGTTGCAGATACTGTTACATTATTAAAAAAAAACAAATAGTAGGCAGTATGCTTATGCAGTATGTAGCAAGCAATTTCAAACATTGCTTGAAAGACAGCATCAGATGCACAGACTTGCACCTCTCGCCTCACTTCCTTTCCCTCGGCAAGTCTGTTCAGTCTAACTTCCACCCTACTCCCCCTCTCCATTGTCCCATCTCTCCCTCATCCAATAATCACATCTTTCCGCAGAGACCCCAGGCAGCATCAGTGAGTCACGGCATGTGTGTTCTCTCTCAGGTCCAGATGGACCACAGTGCACAGAGCAAGCTCCCATTGGTTATCGCTCCATCCCCATCCATTACTGGAGATCATACACTCTTCCCTCCTGCCACCTGTTCTGACATGGCCAAGCTAGAATGGCTCTGTCCCATAAAAAGCCCATGGGAGTGTGGTAGAACCAGGGGTATATTAATAAGTGTTCCACTAGGCACTCACTCTTGTGTGAAAAGTGCCATCAGGAAGGATGCTATTGATTTTGAATGCACAACATCTGTTCCCTAACTTGTGCTCAGCACAGACAAAAAAGAGGAAAGAGGAAAATACTCAATTATGTTAGAATAAAAATATGGAAAATTAGTTTACAAAATAAGGGAGAACAAATAGCACAAATCAGAGTTTCATATGTTCACATAGGCCTTGTCCACAATAATCCGTTTTCATTTGAAAATGCACTGATTTTGCAACATTTAAGTGTCTTCTGCACCTAACGTAATTTTCTTCCACTGAAAATAAAGACTTTTGAAAATGCTATATTGTACCGCAAACTTTGGAAAAATACATTTTTGATAAATTGTCAAAAAAATTTAACGAAAACAGATTAGTGTGAACGTGGATTCACAAGCTATTTTTATTAAAAGGTATGATTCTCAAATTGTCCTGTTCATTCAACAGCTTACAGGGGCAGTTGAATACTGTCTGTATGAACAAATAACCAAAGGCAAGCCACTTTTCTTGCGATAGCCATGGATAATGCCTATAATCATAGAGACAGTAACAAAAGTAAATATCAAACATAGTCACTTTGAGTTACCAGAACCCTACATGAAAAAAATTCAACACACAAGACTGAATAATGGACAACTAGTTGTACAGTGTGGTTCCATTCGCATGGCACAGGTTAAACAAACACACTTTTTTAAATCTTGGATTTGAGTCTTGAAAATTAGGAAGTCACTTTCGTTTATAATCAAACTGTGTGTGAACGGAACCTTATTTAGTACTCTAAATTAGGACTGACAACAGTATTCTGCTACTGTGTGACGTACCTATAAGGAGCATCTCCACAGTACCTGCGCTCCTGCATTGCAAACAAACCTTGAGGCCTTGGGGACCACAGGATAGAGAGAAGCACATTTTGCACCTTTAATTAATGACTGGTCTGCTGACACTTACCTCTTGCTGTCTTTCAGAAACTCATTGCCTTTCCTCCAAAAGTAAGATGCTCTGGGAGACGCGTACGGCCGACATTCAATGATAGCCTCCCCGCCTCTCTGGATCAGCGTGGTCTTCCTCAATGGGTTCTTGGAGAAGTCTGGAGGAGAGGCTAACAGACGAGACATTTTATCCCAAAGGGATTCATATCTGTCTTGCTCAGGGATGTAATTTTAACATACACAGTTCAAGATGAAATCTACTATTAAACACACTAGGTCAAAAACTTAAAGGGGTCATATTTAAACAAAAATTGCATTATATATATTTTTCCTTGTGGTAAACTTTATTTCCCAAAATTTTTTTTCATTATTTTCACATAATTTCATAAAAATTAGTTAATTTTTCCAACACCACTTTCCACACTCTTTTTGACACTTTCAGTTAAATGAAATGATCAGGATCCTTAAATATTTCTAATATTTAGATGAATTATTTGTAGAGTTGCAGGTGTTACACACAGCACAACTTTTGGTGGACCACATTTTACTGGGTGGGTGAATTTCTGAGCAGTCAATTTTGGAGGCCAATTAAATGTGTATTCATGTAGATGGCATCAGGAAGTTTCAGATCTTTAGAAATACATGTTTTTCAGTTTAGTTTTTTTTTTTTTTTTTTTTTTTAAATGGAATGGAATACATTTTATTGTACACTGAACTCTTTAATTAAAATTAAAGTAAAATTGTATTTCTCTTGATATTTCTTTAATATTGTGTCTTGATGATCATTGATGACATGGAAAGGTACTTACCTACAACTTTGAGCTCTGCGCTGGCATATATGACTCCATTCTCATTCTCTGCCAAACACTGATACATGCCAGAGTTTATCAGGTTTATGTTGGAGATGGTTAACCTGCCACCATCAACACGAATTCTGTCCTGAGCATAGACCAAACTGTCAGGACATCTCAACTAGTGATTACACTTCAGTTTTTACCAGTTAGAATTGTGAATAAAACAACAAGAGTTGATATCTTAATGATTAGGTATAATTATGAATACAGGTAAAGTGGGACACATTCTGATCATTTTCTTTTGCCCTTCTTTTTTTTTTATATTATCAAAATTACATGGTTGAGGTCTCTTCTAAAACTCTAGAGAAGACATGACAGATTACTGGGGTTTTTTTCCTCCGTAGAAGAAACATTAAGAGAAATATGAGACTTAAACAAAAATCTACATTTGTAATCCATTTTTTTATATTCATTAATAAAGAATGATATCCTGTGGGACTTTATTCTAAATTTGTCTCATCACCTCGGATACCAATGGCTGTCCATTCTTAAGCCATCTGTAAACAGGTTGAGGATTTCCATTAGCTTTACACTCCCATTTAAGATCAGCCTCAATAGCCATGTTTGCATCAAACAGAGTCTGCGACCACTGCAGGTGTTCGACATCTGTGAAAACAGCAACATACTAATAGAAATAAAAATGTAATGATCTTAATACACTCAACATGAACAGAAAGTCTCTCTTACTTTCTCACTTGCAATGCATTGCAACGATAATGTAAGTATTGTGTTACATGAACGAACAAAAAATGAGGTTACTCGGTACAAATTAATTCTAGATGTTCCTGTGTTATATAGAGCCTGCTTGCTGTGCCTGTATTATGGGTTTCATGTGCAGACTAAACAACTCTTTTTGCCATTCTAATTAGTCTTGCCTTGCAGATTGACAATAAAATCCATTATTTCGTTATTTATTAATTACCATTAGTTTGCAGTGTGTTCTGTTATCTGACTCATTAAAAATTAAAATTTCTCTTATTGATTCTCCTGCGGTAAAGGTGACGGACAACAAAGTACTGCATGAATGTGTTAGATCCAAAAAATCTTTTAACATTGCGAAAAATAAGATGTACACAAATATTGCTGAACATAAAGTAACTGAAATGTTGCATATTCAGAATAGACATTATATCATCCAGTCTGTATTTTTAAATTAATACCCAACATCAATAATTTGGCATTACTTTGAAATTCAAGACGTCCCTTTGCAACACTACGTCCTTTGGAGTTTTCAGCCACACACTCATAAAGACCGGCATCCTCTGGACGGAAATATGGGATCTCCAGGACCCCATTGGAATGATTTATCTTCATCTTTCCAGGGAAAGGGCTTCCATCTGCCCTCTTCCAGGAGATTGTAGGCACTGGACTGAGAAAAAAATAAGCAAAGAAGTCATATTAGAATCAAACTGTGCAGAAATCTATTTTTAGTTTTAAAATGATCCAGCAAATGTTCTAAACATGTTCCTGGATCAACACTCCAATGTAAAAATAAAATTTTAGGATTAGGTTTAGGGACTCGAAGAACATTCTAATCAACAAATCACTTGGTTGGTGGATAGGGATGATCGATTTCCCGGTTTTATGGTATACCTCTGTTTTAAAACAGAAGGTTTTCATACAGTTGACATCTTCGCATTCACGGTTACGCATGAACATAAAATTCTAAAAGTTATAAATCAAAATCAGTTCAATTAAGGCAGAATTTCTACATTTACTCAGCATCATATACACTTGACATGATAAAACAATCTCTAAATTGTAACTTTCTCATTTTACTTTCAACTGGCACTCCTTTTTAAAGGTGACACGTGTGTGTTGCAGAGCCTGAACCTTTATTTCACCCAACAAAGCAGTAGAAGTTAGTGGTGTGGTGGTATTTAGGGTATGTTAAAACCCACAAGGCACCATTAATGTTTCCAAGTTATTAAGGTTTGTTGCAAAAAAACAAACAAAAAAAAGTCGGCACAGGCAGGAAACACTTCATCATAAATAAATCATCACGATTACATAATATACAAGTTTTAATAGAATAATTATTTCAAATGCTATTATAAAATTATGTGCGTCACATTTCTGCTTCAAAAATTGGCCCCATTCACTTCCATTGTAAGTGTCTCGGTGTAACATTGATTTTTGCATTTAAAAAAAGAAAAGAAAGAAAAGAATTTGGTAATCAACATTTGGACACAAATGCTGCTGAGTGAGCTTACCTTATATTGAACATGGAATATCATTTTAAAGGGATTATGAAAACTGAGAAATGTCTCGTTTTGAAATCTGTGTGTTTGTGACGTCACTAGACATTGCTCATTTGCATTTACACGTGTTGGTTTTTACACTTGGTGCTCACTGCTCACACACCCACTGGTGCTTATAGAGAGAGAGAGAGAGAGAGAGAGAGAGAGAGAGAGAGAGAGAGAGAGAGAGAGAGAGAGCGCGAGCAGGACAAACAGGCCTAGTGTAGTGAGGTCTAACTATTCCCCATTCCTGAAACCCAAAGGGGACCCATCTGGACTATTTGGAATAACACGTGTGACAAGTTACAACTCCAAAAAGAAGACCTCATTCAGTATCATACAGCTGCTTTGCCTCTTGTGGTTTTGAGAACAAAAGTGTTTTGCGACCATTTGCTATTTTTAATTGTTGGTGTATGCAAATGTGTACTAGTTTGGTGCCCTAGACATTGACCATTTTGATGCATTTTGGTGATGTGCGGGATGCAGGATGATATATATGTGCGTATAGTTTCACCGCTTTGTACTAGAGTATGTGTGTGCCTTTTTTCATCTCATATCATCATGGATTGCTTGTGAAACAGTCATGATACGATTCAAGTTTTGCAAAGGAACTAATATTGAAGGATGGGACAGTTAAATACACTTGGACCAGACGTAGGCAAACCGTTTCATTCATGAATATTTCAAATGCCATGACTGATTGATAGTTTATGGTACTGAGGGTTAACAGTTGTGCTTGAGATGAACATTTTATTATATTTGGATGCAATGTGTTTGAATTGCATTATTCATATCCAGCTGCTTTCTTTTCTCTTCCAATTGAGTTTCAGATATGTCTGTATTTGAGGGGCTGCACAATGTTAGCCAATCATAACAGTGGGTGTTTACTTTGAAGTTTTAAGGAGGTGTGTAGGCCAAAACCAAGTATTTCAGACAGAGGGCCAAAAACTGGGTGAAAAAAAAGAATTGTTTTGGTGTAAAAAAACAAAAGAAAAAAACTTTACTAACATGCACAGTGGACCTCAGGGAAGATAATAAAATTACTAAAAAAATCAATAGTGTAGGGGCAGTGGCATCTTATTTACAGCAGATGCTGGTGACAGCATTGCTGGTAATTTCAACAGAGAGGAATTTAATCCAGGAACACATCCTACTTGGCAAAACCACAATGTACATCTGTGTAGACTTCACTGGTCAAGCCAAACAAATGGAGCCCAATAGCAATTGCACTGAAAAATATAATTCAATTTCTTTCAAGTAAGGTATATGCATTCATTTGGTGCTTTTGATATTTAAATGGTACATGAAATAAATTTCCATATTGACTGGCAGCAAAGCTGTTCAATGCTTGATGGTCCTCCTTTATAACAGCATCCCTGAAAACATGACATGTGGAAAATCCAAGGCCAGAACCCCGGCCCACCCCTGGATCACAGTCTGCAGCTCTTTGTGAAATAATGGATGCCCCCATTCATCAGTTTCCTTGTACTTGTAAGATTAAAGGAACCTGTACATTTTTAAGACATTTCTCTTAAATAAATTGCTAAGATGTACTATGTGCCAAGTGTGGCAATCCCCAGTTAGCCACCTTCTGGAGGGCAAGAAGTCCATCTGGTTGTAAAGAAGAGACCTACTTTCCTAAAGCGAAGCACTCCAGTCTAACTGAGGATCCTTTGGCAATGTGGAGGGTTTTTTCAAACTGGACTTCAATCTTCGGCTCATATTCCCCCATTACAGCTGTAAAATGAGGTAAAATTAGGATAAACAAGTGTAAGTAAGCAAGGAACCAATGCTCATCAAGTCAAGTAAAACTTTTCAAAGTTTTCAAAGGTTTTACCCCATTTAATATGTGTCTTATGTTTTTTTCTGTGTCTGGGGTAAGTTGACACAATGGGAACCTGCCATTAAATATATTATTATGGGCTATTTAATAGTTTTTAGCTCAAATTAAACAGTAAAACAATTATGAAGCACAAGTGATTAATATAACAGCAAAAACACAGAAAACGTAAAACATCAAACCATAATTTTGGCCAAAAAATATAGAAATACTGATTCATGAATTGTAAAAACACATCAACTTGCCCTGATTTATGAAATACTCTATAACCCTGTCCTTAGAACATATTTCAACGTTTCAATTAAAATCTGATCCTTTGCATAACGTTTGTCAGTGTGGTTTTATTGTTGTCACTTGTTTACTCAAACAGCTTTTACAAAAATAAAAATGATATTGGAGATTTAAAAATTTTAGCTTGGAGGACAGAATCCCTAATAGACAGTTATGATGTATGCCCAGTCTTCCGTATTTGTGCAAACATGGCAAAAAACAAAGTTCACATGCAGCATGGCAGAAAATACAGATCAAATGAGAGGAAAAGTAAAATAGAATTAAATAACTGAAGTGAGAAGCAATGCTCTTGGGCACAAAATATCCTTAATACTCAAATAGAACTCAAAATATTAATAACCTCTCCACCATACTTCATATACCTAGTTTGAGTGAATATTATATTAAATGGACACTAATGACTGGTGATGTTGAGCTTACACATACACACACACACACACACACACACACACACACACTTGACTGAGCACAGCTCAGAGGCTATGAATACAAAAATGCCTCTGAGTGGCAGGAAAACAAACACCGTCACGCTCAAATCTACTGATTCATCACTGTTAGTGGTTCCTCCAGGCTAGCTGACTACACACATGGCTACTACTGTAAACAGCCCTCACCATCCTGCCGTAGCACTACTGGAGTCGGCGAGCTGTAGACGGTTGTGTTGGTCATCCTATTCGTCACCACACATGTGTAGTTACCCACATCTGACGTCTCAACCTTAGCAATATACAAGTTTCCAGTCCTCTGAGACACGAAACGACGGTTATCTCCAACGACTACGCTGGGACGGCCATTAAATATCCAGGAGTATCTGATTTCTGTGGAGAAAATTGTTAATAACACTTATAAGATGTTACTACTAAATTATTATACAGCCTATTTTCAATTTATACAATGTAGAACACATTGAGGAATCATTATTAAAATTATGTTGTACATCAATAATTTTAATAATTTCTAAATTATTAATCAGATTTTTAATCATAATGGAATACAAGTTTAAATGTTGAATTTTTTTAGATGTAAATTATTATTATTCTTATTATTTCAAATTCCAGCTTAATATGTAGAGACGACGATAATTATAACAATTGTAGGTTAATTCCCTCAAAAATTGTACACACTGTGGTTTTCAATCAAACCATTGCTCCAATCAGCTCAACACAGCAACATTGGCTCAACCAGTGGTGTGAGCTTGGGGTGGGACTATTTGCTTTTCTGACCAATGACGTACAGGGAAAATGGTGAGGGAACCTGTTAGCAAACAATAATAATTTGCTTGCAATTTTTCAAAACCACTTTTCTTGGAAATTGTTATCCAATCTGAGTACGCTTGGTATAGGTAGAAACACATCCTGAATACTTGTGAGCTAAAAAGTTCAGAAAACATTTTTAAAATATATATATATATATATATATATATATATATATATATATATATATATATACCAGCTGAGAACAAACGAAAAGCTAATATGTGTAAAGGAGTCAAAACAGAACCAGATAATCCTCCATTGCACACACAAACGAAGATATGCTGCAAGGAGATGGCAGTTCCAACGCCTGTAACAAACTGTAATGTGCAACATAGCTCCTATGATGAGAAGAACCAGGTATCGTCTAGAGACCTCCAAAGTCTAATGAAGCCTTTTTGTCTGAGTTTGCCAATCTGTTGTCTATGCTGTGCCACAATTTTAAGAGAATTCTTATTTGGGGGGACTTTAACATCCACATCCACTCAAAAAACTCTTGTTATTTCTAATGGTTCTTTTGTGTCTCAGTTTTCCACTGTTGATTTAGGTCTTTCTGAACATCTTGCCAACTTTTTAAAATGGAATAACCACAAACAAATACTTCATTTTCTTGCACTATACATTTTTGCAAATGGAAATCCATTGATCAGCCAGATTTTACTGGATGACAAAATGTATCAGTTAAACACTGTACTCATATCTCACTTGGATACTTTTGCTCCTTTGAAATCAAGGACTCTTTCCTTTTTGCGTCCTGCTCCCTGGTGTATTGACAAACTGCACTCAATGAAGGCAGCTTGTCGTAAAATGGAGCAAAATTTAGTATCTTTCTAGATTGAAGATATATTACCAGACTTGGAAAGACCAACTGCGTAATTATAAAGCAGCAATTTAATCTGCCAGATCTAATTTTCCCCCAGATAATTGTTAACAATCAAAACAATCACAGACAACTTTTTCATACTATAAATAGATTGCTCAAATGTAACAGTTCCACCAACTTGCCTGTTTCAACTCACTTTGTAACAAATTTCTAAATTTCTTTAGCACTAGGAGAGTCAATGTTCGTAAACACATTCTCACTACTCCTTCTGTCTCCTCTGTTTCTTCTCTCAATCTTTCCTGTTTTCCTGACACCCCTCTTTCAAATTTCTCTCTACTTGACCATAGGTAGCATATATGAAAGCTACGACTTAATTGATCCTCTACCGACTAGTTGATTTAAATCATGTTTTGCCTCTTTGTGTCCTGTAATCTTGAGTATAAGAAACTAATTTGCACACTTGTGTTGTGGCAGCAGTATTTAAAATTGCTGCTATATCTCCAGTACCTAAAAAGACTAACATGGACTTGGACAACTTTAACAACTTTCATCCTACCTCTAACCTTCATTTCCTTGCAAAAATCTTAGAAGGAGCTGTTGCCTCTCAATTAAACAATCACCTAATTGTAACAATCTAATTGATCTCCTTTAATCCGGCTTCCGCAAACTCTACAGTACAGAAACGTGTTTAGTTATGGTCACTAATGACTTGTTAATAGCTTCTGACTCTAGTTCTCTTTATATTCTAATCCTTCTTGGTCTCATTGCCGCTTTTGACACTGTTGATCACACTCTTTTACTCACCCGTCTTGAAACTGTCTATGGTGTAAATAAAGTTTATTATTATTATATTCTTATCATATGTAAACATTTATTTTGTCTTGATAGCCTTTTCATTATTTCTCTTATATCTCCACTAATAAATATCACCTATCACTCTTTATTAATGAGAAAGACAGGAACATTGCACAGCTAGATCATCATTATGAAACCAAGTATCAAAAAGAGGGGTAAATTGGATGAAATGTGGATTGATAAGAGCTGTTTAAGGTTCAAACCGCATATCCAAAAACCCACCTTTTCCCCAGCAAAGAGAAAAGAGTCCTATTTGATTCAGAGACAGAAAAAGGTGAATTAAAACCATCATAAATTGAGTGAGGACAAGGTGAGGAACCTCTCATCATTACAGGGCACTGTGCTTAAGGCTTTTTTTCTCTATGGAACATAATTCACAGCCGCTACAATGTGAAACCCTGTGACAGAGCAGAACGATGAACAGGGCTATTTATGAATAAAATAATAATAATAACAATAACAGGTGATTTACTGTGGGCAGATGTTACAGTAATGTAACTAACATTAAAACCAAATTAAAGTCAACAAGAAATCAAAACTGGCCCTGTTTACGGTCTTAAAATACTGTATGTTCCTGGTTTTATTTTTCACAATTGTACATCATTATTAACTTATATTGCTGAAACATCTTTCCTATCAAGCAAACTTTTCATGATCCAACAATCTGCTGATGAATAAAATAAAGGCCAACCCTACATTTATTTTTTCATTTTTAAATGTTGTGTTTTACTCAGACACACATTATTTTACAGAAGTAAAATGCAGGGTTCTCACTCTTTTTGAAATTCCAAGACTTTTCTGGTCATTCATGTTTACTTCTCTTCATCAGAGAATAAACAAACGATTCCAAATAAATTTTTTATTTTCTTGCATTGTTTTAATTTTTTAACAAGCTGATTTTGGTAGACATCAATTTATTGGTGTACACGTAAATGCACTTAAAATTCCCTGTTATTTCCAGGTTTTCCATGAACATGAAAAAGGCTTGAGAAAATGCCTTGGTTACATATGAAACTTGTTTCTCTGAGGGGAACAAGATGCTGCATACGATCACAATGGGACACCATCCAAGTGCCACATGGTCTGAAGCCCTTATACATTCACACCAATTTGTTGACTGATGGCGCTTAAGCTACGCTCCCCCTAGGGAGCTACGTCACGGGCTCCATAAAAGCGCTCACTTTCACACCATCGAGTCAGATTTTCTGCAAAAGGCACGAGCCTATACAACTGCTAGAGAGCTTGGCCAGCTATGCAGTGTCTTGTTCCCCTCAGAGAACTTGAGCTGTGAATGATCGCTATAGGAATTAAATACATTCACGCCATACGAACAGTTGCTGCCAACTGTCTAAGCCCATGTGGCAATCATATAGTGGTGCACAAGTAAGCACCACTATATGAATAAAAGGAATTATGAATTTACTCCTTTTCCAACAGAGAGAACCTGAGAAGCAGGAGTCAAACCCTTGTCCAGATTATAAAATCTAACAAATGTTTGTGGAGAATATCACCCTGCTTCCATACAAATGTCTTCCAAGGATGCACCTCTAGCCAAAGCCCATGAGGATGTCTCACTCCTCGTAGAATGGGCTTGAATACCCGAAGGCGAAGGTAAACCATATGCTTTGCAAGCACTCGAAATTGCATCTATAAGCAATAATAATAAGACACTGAAACACCTATTTTGCGGCCACCAAACATTATTGCAACTCTCTGAAACAATGCCAGTGCCATCTTGAGAGTAACTGACTTAAGGCATGCCTTTTGCTGAGCGTTCTTATGTTAATCAAATCACACTGTGGGCAATCGAACCCTCCAATGCGGCCTCCGCATGGTGAAACACCAGACAGGAAACACACATGTCATTGGAATCCTCACAGAGATAAGTACTTCTTAAAATCCATTCTGTGTTGCCACTCAAAAGGGAGAAATAATAATCCTCGCTTCAACGTAAATTTTTAGTACAACACGAGCCAGAAAAGATCATGCACTGAAGAACAGAAAATGTGACCTGATGCCATGCGAGTGCCTTTATGGAGCCTGTGATATAACTCCCTTGGGGGCATTGCTTATGTGCCATCAGCCAATAAATTGCCATAATTGTATAAGGACTTCAGACCACGTGACACTTGGATTGTGTCCCATAGCAATCATACGTTGCTCGAGTTCAACAAAAGGGAAAAAATGCACTTAACAATAATTTGGGGTATACTACTGCACAGTTTAATGATCTTGGTACTTAGAGAGTTCTTTAATATGTTACCTCCTTCTCATGTAAAAAAGTAATAGATTTTTATAATAGATTTCTATAAAGTACACCACTTTTGAAAACCTGTCACTGGTGGTACTGTTACGGTTCTAAAGCAAATGCGGTTTCAATCCTGATATAAAACAAAATTCACTTTCAGGACTGAGCTGCGGTATATAGCAAGTGTATAAAGTCCCATGTAGCATCATGCATATGAAAGAGTCTAGGATTATGGAATGTGGCAAACAGTCAAGGGGTGTGTGGCGGGAGAATGGGGGAAAAAACATAGAAGATGGAGTGTGGTTGCAGGGCAGGGGGTTGGTGTAGGGCGCTTAAGGCCAATTGATTCCACTGGAAATGTGGTGAAATGTTAGAACGTTGGCACAATGGCGTGAAATTGCACCTCTGGCATATGTGTGCGGCTCTTTGAGGCGCTGCTAATCAGCTGTACACAGACACAACAGAGACACGCAGCTGGACAGGGGGATAAAGAGACGTGTCGCTTTAACCAGCTACCATATGCCTTTATTACCTTTCAACAGAAGGCCAAGGCATAAGAAAATAACCTTTCCAAATGACCACAAGGGCACAAGTGCCATTAAGATGTTTGAAGGGAAGCTAAATGCCATGAGGACGGTGCTTGAATGCAAGAACGGAGGCTGCAGAGCAAGCCATAGTGCTATGGATATTTAAAAGCTTGATTTGCTCACAATATGAAATAACTGAGTGCACATTTACACGACAACGATGTATTAAAAACGTAAAAGTTTTTCCTTTGCGCTTTTGAAAAGTTTTGAGTACAGATGACAACACTGTCAAAACGATCCCCGTTCACACATGCCAGGCCAGTAGTTTACAATATCACTTTGTAAAGAAACACTACACGCCTGCGCACATAAGCATTCTTTCACAGAGCGGTGAATACAAACAATGAAGATGGAGAAAGCATTGAGCAATTTTGTACGGACGGACGATGAGGTTGCTTTATTACTACAAGTGACCCAGGACTATAAAGCACGCCAGGACTCAAACTGGTGATCTCATGTTGGTCTGTTCGACTTGGAGGTAAGGACGAAGTTCTCAAAGTTCATGCCTATATACTGAAAACGCATGCTGTCATCGTTTCACAAATTCACTTTTTTTATGTTTACACAGAGACATTGTTTTCAAAAACTTTTCAGGCCCCAAAATGTCGTTGTTGTGTAAACAAACAGCCAAAACGCATAAAAAGTTTTCAGTTTTTAGTTGAAAACGCTGTAGTGTAAATGGCCCCTAAGATAGAATCTAAATACTATACTATTTAGAATAATAAGTGAGTAGAGCAAAGTGGCTATTTTTTGACACAAGTAAGACTGAATTGCCATTTTCTGTGAAGTCTTGACCTTGGATCTGTTTAGTATTATTCCTCAATATTTCACTGGCTAAACACAGAGCTTGCATTAATAAAGAAAGAAATGTGTGGAAATAGGTCAACAGGTTTTGCCACCCTCTCTTTGTATGAAATGCTCAATTTTTTCACCAAATATATTGGCAAAATGGTGTTAAATTAAAAGAATATTGGCTTTTGTCAATTTGGCCTCCTTGTGCATTTGTGTGCAAAAATGTATTGTAATAAGAAAAAAATAAACTGTTTGCTGCATCTCCAGTGCCAAAGCAAAAGGAATTATATTTTACCCAAATTATACTTTACTCGATATTGGACCAAGTTGCAGGGTGAATTGAATGTGATGAGATAAAAAGAGTGTGCATTGTGAAATAACTGCAAAATATCACATCTTTTTATTGCAGTGTTTTCACTGGCTGCACTCCAAAACAAACATAAATCATGACCAGTTTAATCCAATTGATGGAATAAAGTATTCTTATGAGCCTGTCGTTTAATGAATTGCTTCAAACAACTGAACAACACAAAAGTTATCATACTGAATCAGTCTGATGAATCTTTCACTGTATGAACTGAATCAGCAAATCAGAGAGGTAACTTAATCAACAACTGTCTCACAGAACAACAAGTCTTTACTTTCAGTCATGTCCGACTCACAATAAAGCAGGAGCATCTTGCAGAAGCAGAATTCTGCAGGAAACAACAAAATAAATATGAAAATGTGTACTGAATGTATTAAAGTACCTCCAAAATGGGGTGGTGGACCACACAGGAGCACAACAGCCTGTCCCTCCCTCACTAGCACTGGACTCCTGACCTTGCTGCTGAAATTCTGCAGGTCTGTGAAAATAAAATAATGGGGCTGTCATTACTTTTCATTAAAGGCAGTGTCATCACACTGATATGCAACAGATGACACATGGAGCAGAGACCTTTTGAAATACCACTCTATAGAACAGACAGTGATGGAAAAATATGACATCCCACACTGAGGTAAAACTGTTGTGATTATTCAAATCTCAGCTCTCCAGCTTCATTGATGTGTGCCTGAAACGAGGTGTGTCTGTTGTGCATCATAAGAGATACTGTATCTATGGTAATGTGAGTATACAGTATATTGCAGTATACTGTGTATGTATGATATCTATCTATCTATCTATCTATCTATCTATCTATCTATCTATCTATCTATCTATCTATCTATCTATCTATCTATCTATCTATCTATCTATGTATATGCTGGTAGTAATAGATTACATGTAATATGGATTACATAATCAAATTACAAAAATCAAGTACTAGTAATAAAAACAAGTACTCATAATCAAAGTAACATATTATGGATTACATGATTACATGATTACATGTTAATTAGGCAATGGCAGTAAATTGTTCAGAATTATTTTCGGAAGAGAGGGAGATTGGGAGGGTTTATGACATTTCACATAGACCTGATACTGGTCATTAGCCAGGTAAAGATGGAGCGGTCTAAATCAACATTTGACCACTGGACATACAGATATAATTTAACTTTTAAGGTGACAAGAGGCAAAACATCACTGTGCAATGTAACTTTGCATTTCATAAGTCAATACCCTGTCAACTGCAAAGGATTGAATGTCAAATTTAAAGAAGCATTTGAAGTAATGTTTGCATGTTTTCATAACTTTCGTAACTCCTGACGAACACATGCTAATTATTATTTTAATTATCACTCTGTGTGTAATATAAAAATGTGTTATTTTGTGTTTGGAAGGGTTTTATCCATCAATTGCATCAAAACGCCCTGATACATGTCATTTCATATTCACAATGTAATCCAATTGGATTAGTGATGTAAAATTAGTCTACGTTTTGTGAATTGATTTGTACTTTGCTTGAAAAATGTAAATGAATGACCTTTTGCTATAGTGATAACATTGCTCTTGATTTTATATTCATTAATTGAGTTCATTTCATGTTGATTTTATGTTCAATAATGTATGCGATGTTGCATTTTTTGTAATGTTTAATGCAATTTTAAACTATGTTTTTGTGAGGCTCTTTTTGTTAACAATAATAAATGGAATATATTTTCTTTCCTTTTTGTATTTTTTTATGATTTTTTTAAGATTATGCAGCAAAACTGGAAGTGTCTTCAAATAAAAGAGATGGGATGGAAGTAATCCAAAAGTAATCAGATTAATTACTATGTTATTATTATATTTCTAAATATAAATCAAGAAAAAAATATATATTCCTGAAGTCTTCACAATGATGACTGTGTGACAAGTTAAATCTTTGGGAAACTTAAATGCATTTCCCACTCTGCGAATATACAGTACACTTTGCCAATAATATGCCTCCAATTAGTCCAAACTCGCAAAGCAAATTCCTACATCCCTCAAGATCTGACAAGACACATCAATTTGTAACATTTCAAATGAACAATGTGTTTGTTCATATTTACACACAATATGAATAAAACTTTCATTATCTATTGATTTAACATTTTTTTCCCAGTTTGTCATGACAGGCAGCATTTAAGTAAGTGCCATTGGACATCTGTTAATAGAATCTTCCAAATTGGAAAATGTAGTTGTCAGTTTAAAAGCCTGCCACATTCAATGAAGTATGTGTGTCCAACCACTAATAGACCAAATGGCAACATGAAATATGAAAGATAACGTACTGCAGTGTCACTTTACCTATTGCACATTTAAGCTTCCAAAATATACTTTCAAACACAACATCGTAAATTTAGTAATAAAGTGTAGGTAAGACTCACCAAAGCTATTATCAAACATTCACAAAAACAAATTTATGTTGTATATGTAACTTACATGCAAACTCCACTTTTGCCTCTCGGCTGAGGATGGTTCCAAAAGCATTAGTGACGATGCATTGGTAAACACCTCCATGTTTAGTTGCCTGTGGTTTATTGATCAATAGGTTTCCCTCAACAAGACTGTAATTGAAGTCCATATCAAGGCTTTCCCCATTGAATTTCCACCTAAACATGAAAAGAGATACAGCAATCACAGGATAAAGATGAAACATCCCCCAATAAGAATATTTGCAGTAGCCTGATTGAGATTAATTTAATTACAGTAAAATTCTTAAATACAAGTTACTGAATGATCTCTATCAACAATATTTGTGTCTTACTATTGATTACCATAAAATAAGTTGGGTTTTTTTTTTTACAAAAAGTTGACATTATTTTCTGTGGTAATCAACAGCATCTGTGGCATTCAAAGACATTTTCAGAGAAAAAAGGCATACAGAAAAGACATTGTGGAGAGTGTTCATACTTGTAATGAGGTGCTGGACTTCCCTTGGCTTTGCAGTTGATAAATATCTTGTTGTCCTCAGCACTTAAAGGGAACACGCTGTCACTGGGCTCTTGGGTGAATACTGGGCCATGTCGAATAATTCTCTCTAGAACAAAGAACATGAAGAGTTCCGAGGGCATTAAATTAATCATCATCATCCACTAATCTGGAATGTAAATCTGTATAGTAAAACATCATATTCTTTTTAAAATGTGCTATTCATTTATTTTCAGCAACTTCCCATGCTGAGCTCATTAGATCTGTAATGTAAACACATGCCAGAAAGAAACAGCTTCCATTTCCCCAATTGTAGCAGAAACCGTATCAACATGACGTCTTCCTTTTGGCAGGCCAAGCACAGGCATGGCAGTGTGGCTAGGTCTGTTGTTTCGGTTGAGAGCTGCCAAGACACCAATCCACCTTTCTAATTACCACATGTTGTGGCAATTACTTTAGTGAAATTTTTCATTTCTTAAATAAAAAAGAAAAAAAAAAAAAAAAGAAAAAACAAGCACTCAGAAAAATGTCAGCCCCTTAAAATGCATGGAAATGGTTCTCAATTCTACAGAAAAGCACTCGACTAGCCGGTGCAACCCCCACTTTCAACTGTAAAAAAAAAAACTTTCTCTAGTCCCATTTTACCTTCTCCATAAATTCACCTGCTGTGATTTTTCCTATCTCTCTGGGTGAGTGTAATTCTTTTTTACAGGTCTCTAACCTTGACGAGGACAAAGGAAAGTTCTCCCTCCCGCATCATCAGGCTAATTGGAGTGTCCAGGCGTGTTCGCCTGGGGTGAGGGCCCCTGTCTCTTCACGCTGTGGGAGATGCTACCTTTTTTCCTTTCATTTTTGTATGTCCTTTGAATGATAGGAATTAATGAAGCATTTAAAGCAAGGATGCTCATTGAGAGTACAACTTTACCACAGGGAAATGGATCACCTCTACTTTTAAACACTGTATGCAATCTATGTTGAACACACTGTGCTTTTAGGGAAACAAGGCCACATATCTGATATTTAGATCATGAAAATTATGATCATCTTTAGTGTTATAATTATTACTGTCATAATAAAAATGTGCGAGATAAGGACAACCAAGGATAGTTGTCAGTATAAAAAACTAGCAATATATTCAATTTGAGTGATATGAAAAAAAAAAAAAACGTTTTGATTTTACTCAAAAGTAATACAGAATCATTATTACTTAATAAATAATACTAATTGATAACATATGATACTTCAGTTGCTTCAGTAACAGATGTTACTCTTTTTATTGATATAGCCAAAGGGCAGAGATTCTTAATTTCTTTAACGTATTAACTTTTAATTATTATGTATTTATTACGTTGGCTTGATGAAGCCAACATACTGTTTATCTACAAGCCTTGTTTAGGGTTTTGAAAATCCCTAAACTGAGACTAACACTAACTCCTCCTAGAGCTTTCAAGCTACATCCACCAGACTTAATACAGAACTTCAGATTGGTCTCAAATTTTTTTAACTGGTCTGACTTACGTTTTTTGCACAGCAGACGATCAAATATTGGAAAAATCCCATAGATTTAAACAGATACCATTTTGCAGGGACGGGCCACTTCTATTTAATTGAATGGGAGAAATTGGAACAGCCAATCAAGAAGCTCTAGAGCCCAATGGTCAACGGATGTAGAAAGGAAGTCCCGCCTTACAGGTAAAAGAGCTAATAACTTTTAGATACAAACATCACCTGTCAATCATCTTAAGAACGTGCATGCCCATTAGTTATACAACCCAGGAAAATTGTGTTTTTCAGCCATGTAGTGTATGCATTTTCAAAGTGTATTATCATCCCAAATTGAACACTATTGTTTTAATCATAGCTGAAAACTAACCTGTTCATCTAAACAAGACAGAGTTTAATTAAATTAATTTGGCTGTAAAAAATGCTCAATGCTCTCAAAACTCCAAAAACTCAAACCGCCATCCACTTTATTTCAGATAAAATAATGTTAATTACAACTATCATACATTTTATTCATTATAACCAGGGGTTAAATTGGGCCAGAAGACTACAGTCTGGAACGTCGTTCCGGATCCTTCGATTCCAAAAGAAAAACATAAACGCGTTGTGAATCCATTCCATTTATTGTATTCTCCAGTGCATTTTTTTGTATCCATTTAACACATTCTCTCTATCTATTTAGCTAGTGTGCTTGTTCAAAAATATTTCAAGTTCATTATGCTTCACTTCACTCAGTTGTGGACACTGGTAGAGAGCTCCACGAGACCACACGGCCATGAATAGAGGTGCTTTTCATCTCTGTTTCGTGCCGTGGTCCAATCTCTATTTCATAGAAATCACGAAATATGGAATCAACTGCTCACCCTTTTCTTCAGTGGGATTCACTAGTGATAATGCTTATTCACATATATTAAAAGCTAATAAAATACATAGGCGGGTGGCATGACTGTGACATCACCTGATTTTAGTGTTCTCCCACCTCCAAAATCCCAATACAACCCCTGAGTACAACACACTTATTGGTAGCTAAAAACAATAAAATAAGACAAATATTTAATAAACTGTCATCAAGGGGGCATGGGGATTTGCAGATTTTTAGGAATGACATGCAGTCCAATTAGATTAAAAGCTTTCTGCAGAGTTCTGCGGGCATAGATTCCATGTGGGACTATCACAGTTATTAATTAATATCAAAAACCCATTGCCAATAAAAAAACAAATATTTTGGGGGGATTTGTGTATATAAGACATTGCTGCAAACATTTCAAGATGTCACTATCAATTATTATGAAGAGACATCTAATCTGCTTTGAAACCAACAGGAAATTAATTGTCGTGTGGCCCAATCAATTACTTATTGCATCTAATTACCAGTCAGCTTGTCAATGTTGCTTCATCCATCCTATGACTGAAAACAAAAGCAGAAAATTTTATTTTTAAATAAAATGTCTGTCTTCAAGTCAGTGATCTGGTAGTTAGATATGTGGATTTTGTCTCCTCAGGTCCTGTGTGCTGAATAGTCCAGCATTACATGGCCTGTCCATCTGAGACTGCTGTGCACTTCCTACTCTTAAGCTAAGCTTTCTGAATATCAAGCTCTACAATCAAAAGAGCACCTGTGGCTTGAATATAAATGCCCATTTCAGTTGGCATAGTTACTGTAGCTTGACAACGACAAAAACTAGAGCACTGGCACTGAGAGAGGTGCATTGGTTAGTTTAAATAGGGCACCTGCCTCTCCAGATTGCCTCTTCCTTACAGCAGTCCAGTATGTGCTGGGAGTTCCAAGAACCATAGGAGAAATAAACACATTTTATGGCAGTATGAAATACACTTCACTGCTGACAGGGTCTAATTATGGAGAACCTGGATGCTGGACATGATGGCCGATTTTAGCACAGCGTTTCTAAACTGTGCGAGTGCATACGTAGCATGAAGACCAATGAAAACTAAAAGATGTGACGCTACTAGCTTTATTACTTTTTCACCCAACAAAAGTTGCATTGTTTTCAATACACCAACCTGGTCTCACAGAATCACTTACAGTATACTTAGTTTATAACTACACTTTTGCAAATGTTGGAAATGTTATCTATGTGGATAGATGTACGTATTACGATGGTTTGCTGGTGAAATGAGCACTAGAGGTGCTACAACAACAATAACTTTCATTCCTTTTCACACAAATCATGAGTAAAATGTATATTATCAGTTCCTTATCAGATTATCCTTTTGCCCTGTTTTTGTCTAATGTTATCTTAAGACATCTAAACACATGACACATTTTACATTTGCATTACATAAACAACTATGCTTACAAACATTTAAAAAATTAGCGGTGGCTCTACTGATACAGCTAAATTCTTCTACAACTTCTTCAGCAAAAATGGAAATATCAGAAATAATTTTTTTGCATTTTGCATTTCATTAGAAAGTACCTAGTCACACACAATCTAGCGTATAGTATATGTGGCAAAAGTGGCTTACTACATTTCAGCTACTCCTGTACAGGACAGTAGATGTATTTTGCTGCTGTTTGAACAAAGACAATATTCATTGAAATATTCTTCAAACATACATAAAGATGAAAAAATTTGCAACACTAGTTTATTCTGAACAGAGTGTGCTAAAAGAAGTTGGGTGAAGTTCTTGCAGAAGACAAAATCAGAAAGTGTGTCAAGACAAATGTCCTGTTGGGGCAGCCACAGGAGCATGTACTCAGCATGCATCAGTCTCTAGAGAAATGTGAAAATGATTAGACAGAGGCACAGAAAGCCACTCTCTCTGCTGAAGTGGGGACTATGCAGAACAGGTGAGCTATCAAAGGAAACTCAGGGAATATCGTACCTGCTAGGCAGCTCTTGAGTGACAGCAGGATTAAGAGTTCCCATGGCAACAACATCTTCATCTTCCAAGGTCACAGAATCTCTTTTATTTCCATTCAACTGCAAGAGGAGCAAAAAGTGTTCTTCTTATGTAAAGTCAGCTTTGTAAGCTGTGAAATGAGCAAGGGACAGAGTGAAAGAGAAAGAGAAAAAAATATTAGAAGAAAATACAAAACTAGCGAGGTGAACAAGAGGAGCTGTAACATCAGATAAAAAAATCATTGAAATTTAAAAATGAGTAGTTCACCCAAAAATCTAAATTCTGTTATCATTAACTCACCATTATGTCTTTCAAACCCTTTTACTTTCTTTCTTAGTGGAACACAAAATTAGTTATTTAGGGTTAGAAGCTTAGAAGCTCCAAGCTGTTCATCCATACAAAGAAACTGAACTGTGATCATGGCTGTCAAGCTAAATTTTCAGTGAATAACAACACAAATTTAGTTAGTTACTCACCTAACGCAATCATATGGCTTTAGAGGACATTTTTAATTTGCTTTTTTGTCCTTTTTAGAGCTTGACAACACCTGGTCCCCATCCACATTCATCGTATGCAAGAGAGCAGCATCAACAGTCTTCAGAACCTCATTTTTTTGTTCCACTGCAGAAAGAAAGCCATATGGGTTTGAAACACTGAGGGTGAACACATGATTTTTCTTATTTTTGAGTGAACTCTCTCTTTAATTATTAATTCATCCAAATATGTAGAGACAGGATTCCATGCCTTTAGGTCTGCTGGCAGCAGAGCAAATGCAGTGTGGACACATATAGTATGCTTACTAGATCACCCATGAGAGAATTGGAGAGGGAGAGACAGATAAACGTGGAGCGAGAGAGAATAAGAGAGATATGAAAAAATCCTCAGTGGCTTACGGCAGCAAAACCCGAACACATATTCATCTGCCAAAGGCAATGTTTGGATTGTGCTAAAAGTATTGGTTCTACACACGTATGCTGGGAAAAATGTGTGTGATACATTTACAAACCTGCAAAAATATTTCATTTTCAGCTCGGCGTATCTCAGAACAGGATTATGATTCGATAAGGGAGGTGATACACTTTGAAAGGGCAGTGAATATGATAGAGGAGTTGGCTATACAGCGTCAACCCTCCCTCTTTTGAGACTGCTGAGTGCAATCCATCCACCTCACAGGAATTCAATACTCTTTAAAGCACATCAGAGCTGCCAAATACCCACTTTAATTTATGAGGGTCAATACGGCCATTTTCACTGTTACAAACATGGGCCCTGATGGGATGCTGTTTTTGTGTCGCAATGTAGCAAATGTATAGCAAATAAGGGTAACATTTTGAATACCGAAAACGTTGTTTATCATCGATATAGGAACATTAGAGACTGCACATTTACAAAAACAAGCTTTAAAAAAACAGAACACAAAATACTATAACATCCAAACTCATATTCTATGAATACCAAATCTCTAAAAAGTAACTTGGATTTACTTTTCTTCTCTAAACTTCACCTCCAATATTCAGTATTTTTTTTTAAGTTTCAGACTGTTTTAAATAGGGATATCCTGATCCCCATGTACTGGTCGTACTCGTAAAAATTATACCAAAAACCGATACCATCTGACCTATGAATGTCATTACGAAAACATTCAGCCACTAATTAAAATCACGTTATGTCAGACTGAGATTATTTAACTGAAAAAGCTGCTTAATGAGATAAATATAAAGTTTGCATGTAATTCAAATGTGAGCACCTGTGAATGTGTGGAGACAGTGTTGTGCTAATGCCGGGTGCATCATACCTTTTAAAGCTCTTCCTTGGCTCATTCAGGGAAAACACTGTCATGAGCATTGCACGCTCTGTTTGTAGCAGATGACAGTAAACAGAGTGCGACGTTGTAGCACGAGGCACATACAGAGTACTTACGTACTTATTTAATTAAATAGCAAACTTTTGCGGTTTAATATTCACTCCGTCATAACGTCAGAGCTCCTTGGTCAAACACAACACAGAAACACTTAAAAATAAAAGCTCTGTTAATATTAAAGGTATATTTATAGGAAAAAAATATGACAGAAATATATATCTACTGTAAAGTTATGTAATATTCATCAGTAGTAATACTACTACTAATACTAATGATACAAATAATAATAATAAATCAGTAGTATTATACTAACATCTGTGATGCTATGTTGTGCAACACTTTATTTGACAAAATATAACTCTAATGTTGTATTTTGGGTTGTGCTGTGAGGTTCTGTATATAAGCACTTCATTTGATAAAAAAAAAAAATGACAATATTATGTTGAAAATTTATTTTTATCATTTCATTTAATTTAAGTTTTAATTAATTAATGTATTTAAACACTATTTTGATGATAACATTTAAATAAACTGGTGATATGGAGTTGAGAAAAAAACAACAAAAGAAAAACAGGTATCAAACGTATTATCTTCAAGTACCAAAAAATGAAGTATTGGTACTATTACTTGTTCTCAAAAAAATGTAAATAAATAAATACAAATGGTATACTAGTTTTAAAATATCTGTATTTTGACAAATAATTGTATTGCTTCATAGCATCAGTATTGTTTAAAATGGCAGTGTTGATTTGAAACACCAGTATTGTTTGAAAAAAAAAAAAAAATCTGTTTTTTAACACATCAGTATATTGTAGGTTTTGTACATTAGTATTGTTTTAAAGTATTAGTATTGTTTTGAAATATCACTATTGTTTTTAATCATTGTCAGTATTGTTTTGAAACAACAGTATTGCTTTGAAGCATAATAGTTTTAAAGTGTCAGCATGTTTTGAAACATCAAATTCAGTTTAAAGTGTCAGTATTGTTTTAAAGCATCTGTATTTTGACTCATTAGTATTGTTTTGAAGCATCAGTATTGTTTTAAAATGGCAGTATTGTTTTGAAACATCAGAATTGTTTTGAAGAATCAGTAGGCAGTTGCTTTGAAGCGTCATATTTTTTAAGTTTCAGTATATTTTTGAAATGTCTGTATTGTTTTGAAGCATCAGCATTGTTTCAAAGTGCTGGGATTATTTTAAAATATCTGTATTTTGACACAAGTGCAAAAAGGAGGTTTTGAAGCATCATTATTTTTTTAAAGCATCAGAGTTGTTTTGAAGTGTGAGTATTGTAGGGGCGCCTGTGGCTCAGGTGGTAGAGCAGATTGGCCACTAATCACAGAGTTGGCGGTTCGATTTCTGGCCCCACTCACCTAAGTGTCCTTGGGCAAGACACTGAACCCCAAGTTGCTCCCAATGGCAGGCTAGCGCCTTGCATGGCAGCTCTGCCGTCATTGGTGTGCGAGTGTGTGAGTGAATTGGTGAATGAGTCACAGTGTATAGTGCTTTGAAAACTGCAATGGTTAAAAGAAAAGCGCTATGTAAGTGCAGACCATTTACCATATTGTTTTGAGGCATCAGTTTAGCCATAGAATACCTATTGTTTTAAAGAAATATTTCGGGTTTAATAGAAGATAAGCTCAATAATCAGCATTTGTGGCATATTGTTGATTACCACAAACTTACCTCAACGTATTTCTCCTTTTCTTTACAGTGAGGCATTTACAACAGAAGTAATGGGGCCAAACTTATTTTTTGTGGTAATCAACATTATGCCACAAATGCTGTCTATTGAGCTTAACTTGTATTGAACACGGAATATTCCTTTAAAGCATCAGTAATGTTTTTAAGCATCAGTATTGTTATCAGTTCTTTCAACAAACCTTTTCAACTAACTTCTCTGATTCTTCTTCTATTGTAATACGAGAGACCAGTCCAGTCATTGGGAGGGAAATTAAAAGACCTGACCATGGAGGGAAAAAAATAAATAAATACGAGTGCAGATCAGATCCGAGATGGAGGGAGAGATTAAATTAGATGAGATTGATTAAGTTCCTGTATTATCTACTCTGAGGGACCACAAGCACTGACCTTCATGTCCTTCGTCATTTCAGTCATCTCTATCGATTTGGTTTCCATTTTTTTAACCTCCCGCATCCTTTGTTTGTCATTCTGCTCCTTCAGCCCACTATGAGTCTCAATCAAGTCCTGGAGGACAGGTCAATAGCCGGATATTTGTTTGATGTCTTTCCTTATGAGATGTATGAGGGTGATCTATGGCTGGCGAGTATGCAAAACGGATGATGAAACTATAGCTGCGCAATTGGGAAGAACTTAAGTTGAACTGCAAATATGATTCCCTGAATGTTACCTGTTTTCGTACTTATTCAAATCAATTTGTTCAATACTTTTCTGTACCGTTTTCCTTTGAGGAGACTTTAATATTCTTGTATTAGATAACTGATACACAGCTGTTATAGTCGTCATCATTTAAAAAGTAGGGTAAAAGTTCAGCATCAATTGAAGGATCAGTTTTATTTTGAAGCATCTGTATTAGCATTGTTCATGTTTTGAAGTATCAGTACTGTTTTAACGCACCAGAAATTGTTTTGAAGCATATATTTAATATATTATACTTCCTTACACCACTGTCCTCTGACAAGAGGTTAATATGCTTGTATTAGATAACTAATACTCACTTCTCTGTAATTTAGCATAATTTATAAAAAGATTACAAGTTCAAGTACAGTGCAAATTGCAACTATTTTAAGATACTGAAAAAAAAAATGCAAGGTTGAAAATCTGCAAACATTTATACACTTCCTAATGAAAATGCTGTCCCTAGAGGAATACAGTACAACATTAATGACACTAAAAACGTTCTTCTTTATAATGAGAAGCAAGTGCCATTTGTAAAACAATCGAGAGTCGGTGCACTTCAGGGAAAGCTAGTGGGACCATTATAATCTATTTCCACGAGATGTCTAACAAGGCCTGTAAGACTCAAGTCATTAACATGGCATGTTCGGCAAAAATGATCAATGCTAATTTATGTTTCAGTCTCGTCAGCAGTCCCCTCTCACTTCACAGAGAGGTCAGCTTGCTTTTGTCTTTCGTCTGTGCCTCTGATACCTCTCAAAGTCAAGAAAAACCCTCCTTTTCTGTCTGGTGCATGATCATTAGGGCTGAGAACAGAGAATTATTAAATACCAGAACCAAATTCTATTTAATTCAACTTCTGATGTGTACACTGTACTGTACTTAAATACTTTGACTTTAGCAACATCAACATAAATTAGTTTTCCCTAAATTTCCCAACATCATAGTTTTCCAAATTATGCTGTTGCAAAGAGCATTTTCTAAAGTCTCCATTTTCAATGGAGGAAAACACTGTATTAGTGTGGATGAGAGTAGTAAGTGCAGAGAAATAATTGTGTTTTCTAATGAAAACACATTAGACTTGCTGAATGGAATACTATAGTTTACTGCATACCGAATACTTTGCAGTATACACTACATGCTGCCTACTGCTATTTAAAAATAGTGAGTTAAACAGTAACAATTATTCCACAATAAACATTTCTAATATTAAGTGGGTTTCTACAGCCCTTACTTCATCGTAGCCAAAAAAAGCGGCTGGTTGCGACCAATCTTGGACCTGTGAGTTCTCAACCGGGCTTTGTACAGACTTCCATTCAAAATGCTCACGCAGAAACAGATTCTCACCTGCGTTCGACAGCTAGATTGGTTTGCTGCGGTAGACCTGAAGAACGCATTCTTCTTACTATGCACGTTCGATGGCCAAGCGTATCAGTACAAGGTCCTCCCCTTCGGCCTGTCCCTGTCCCCTTGCGTCTTCACGAAGGTCGCACAGGCTGCTCTTACCCCCCTAAGGGAAGTGGGCATCTGCATACTCAATGACCTCAACGACTGGATTATCCTGGCCCACTCTAGAGAGTTACTATGCCCCCATAGGGACCAGGTGCTCAGGCACCTCAGCCGTCTAGGGCTTCAGGTCAACTGGGAAAAGAGCAAGATCGACCCGGTTCAGAGCATCTCTTTTCTCGGCATGGAGTTAGACTCAGTCTCAATGACAGTGCGGCTCACCAACGAGCGTGCTCAGTCAGTGCTCAGGTGCCTCGCTCGCTTCGAGCCCAGCACAGCGGTTCCTCTAAATTGGCAAGGACCGATTTGGCAAGGCACAGATAGATCTCTTTGCCTCCCAACACAACTCCCACTGCCCACACTGGTACTCCCTGACAGGAGTGGCATCAGTTTCTCTCGGAACAGACGCGCTGGCACACAGGGGGCTGCGCAAGTACGCATTTCCCCCAGTAAGCCTTTTTGCATCGGTGCTGTGCAAGATCAGGGAGGACAAGGAACAGGTCATCTTGTTGGCCCCCTACTGGCCCACCCGCACCTGGTTCTCGAATCTCACACTCCTCGTGACAGCCCCTCCCTGAAAAATTCCCCTGAGGAAGGACCTTCTTTCTTTCACCAGGCAAATCTACACCCTAAAATGGCACTTGTTCGCAAATTGGTGTTCTTCATGAGCCGAAGACCCGCAGAGATGCGCAGTTCAGTCAGTGCTTCTATTCCTGCAGGAGAGGCTGGAGGGGAGGCTGTCCCCCTCCACCTTGAAGGTGTATGTAGCTGCTATCGCAGCCCACCACGACGCAGTAGATGGCAAGTCCCTTGGTAAGCACAACTTGATTATCAGGTTCCTGAAAGGCGCCCGGAGACTGAATCCTCCCCGGCCTAGCCTGTTTCCCTTTTGGGATCTCTCAGTGGTCCTCTTCAGAGACCCCCCTTCGAGCCGCTTGATTCAGTCGAGCTCAAGGCCCTCTCCCCGAAGACGGCCCTCCTGATCACGTTAGCCTCCATCAAGAGGGTTGGAGACCAGCAAGCGTTCTTTCCCTCCTGAACGAATAGGAAATTTGTGGACTGGACAGCTACCTTGCCTCTGGCCTCACCTGCAGCCCCGGCACTCCAGCGCTGATGAGATCTGAAGGCGCCCTCTTAGGTCTCTTCCTCAGTCTCTAAATCCGCCCCCTGCCAGTGGTGCAGAGCAGGGTAAGGGCTTCTCTCAGCATCCTAGCCTCGGGACATCCTCCTGCTCCCAACATGCTATCCCCCCCCCCGGGGAAAGACCGCCTACCCCGACTTAAGATAGGCCCCAGCCACTTTACGTCCTATGTGAGAGACATAGTGAGAGAGAAGGCCGTGGCTGCTGGGCTTGCTCCCATGCTAGGCATGTAACACCTTTTCCCCCCCTCAGGAGAAAAGGAAAAGGAGTTGATGGCATTGGGGAGGGCTTCGTGCAGTCGGCACAGGTGCCTCTAGCACGCAATAGCCTGCTGTGCACCTGTTTCGACAGTCACGTAACGCTGTCAGTGCGTGGCGCTTTTCTATGGACCCCTTGTGTCATTTCATTCGACACAACGTCGAGTGAGTGACAGAAGGGGAATGTCATGGTTACTGTCGCAACCTCTGTTCCCCGAGGGAGGGAACGAGACGTTGTGTCCCTCCTGCCACAGCACTAGACCCAGCACTGTAAATGGCCGTGCTTAATTTTCGGCTCCTCAGTGCAAAATCCTGACTGGCATTCACTGCCCTGCTTCTCTTTATACCCGTATGTCTGGGGCGGGGCACGCAAATTCTGTCTACCAAATTGACATTGGCCTTTTCTCAGGTTCAGAGGTACGATTCGGCATCCAAGGAAGACCCCTTGTGTCCCTTTGTGTCACTTCATTCGGGGAGCGGAGGTTATGACAGTCACCATGACATTTTAGATAAACATTAGTTTTTTGTAAGAAGTGGTATTAAAATAAGGAATTAATTAATGAATAACATTGTGTGACCCCGCATCTACATGTGTGGACATTGTATTTTAGCTTTGTTGTACGCAACTTTAAAAAATGCATTTAAACCAGCTGAATACTGTTCACAACCCTCTACACTGTCATTTCAGTGTTAAACTTATGCCGCACCGAGTCATGTGACACAAAACATGGCATCGGTTTCCTTGAAGCAAATCTATGGGTGCAGCACCAACAAAAGTGCCTCTGGTAAGAGACATCCTAAAGTATTTTAATTGAAACTGTAGCGTCTCTAGTTTTGTTTGATATGCTGCTTTAAAATAAACATTGATTATTTATGCGTCAACACACTGATAAAAATAATGTACACATATGTGGAAATTGGGACCTTTTTCCCTCAAAAGTAAAAAAAAAACGTGTTCATTATTTTGAATAACTTTCAACATCAACACCTCTGTGGGCCATTTTGCTTCATTTTAATATACATTTTGTTAGATTTTATTTTATTATCACTGTACATTATGGTTCTATTTATTAACATTAGTAAATGCATTCCTGCATATTTACTGTGTATTTTCACAACGAGAATCAATGTGTTCATCCAAAAGCTAAAAAAGTTTTGCTTTCAAAGGCTTTACACTATATGGAGTTAGGGTGAAAATAAGGTGCATTGCAAACTGATCTGAGACCAGTGCAGACAGACAGCACACTGGAGATTAAGTAATTGACTAAATATGGTGCAAGGGTGCATCCTATATCTTTCTATTCAGCATAGTGGATTCACTCCTAAAATCCAAACAAAAGTTTATTTTCAGGCTGCAGATTATGTTTGGACCACTCAACATGTTTGGCAAACATGGGATATTGGTAATCAGTACATAGATTAGTACGATGATGCTGGCCATTACTTTGAATAATAATTAATTATTTAACTTTACAAGAAAATCAGTTGTAATTTCTGTAATGTCTCAAAAACATGAACTCCCAACACACCTGGAAACATAAACAATTTGATGAAAAAATCTGACCTTCTATAGCTTGGTATTTTAAAAAAAAATTCACAACCTTCTCAACTGTCACCATATGTGGACATCCACTTTTAAGAAAACTATTTGCTCTAGAATTTATTATTATTATTATTATTATCATTATCATTATTTTATTTGTATTTATTTATTGTTTGTTTATTGGGTGCTACTAGTTGCAAATCAAAAAGGCACATGGAAAATGCACACAGCAGTCATGCTCGGGTCTCAAGGGGATAAATTATGTTTTAGATAAGTTATTACTTTTGTGTTTAGTGTTTTTATTTGATAAAGAGTTTATTTAGAGCATTTATTCCACCTCTGTGCAGCATCAAAAGTCCTTTTGAAAAAAAATATATTACTAACTAAATGTATTCCTTTGAAATCTAAAATTATCTCATCATCTGGCAACAAATCTTTTAGGGCATTAAATGCGGCAAGTATTGCATTATTTATTTCCAAATATTTCCTCCTCAAATGTACAAAAAAAAATAATAATAAATTAACCAAAATTGTTATGTGATCAATTCTAAGCAAAATTCCTTATGATTCCCTTCCCTGGTGATAATACACATCAGATTACTGCTGAGCCAAGTGAAAAAAATAGCTGTGTCAAATGGCAAGGCTCAACTTTAATGATGCATGGTGTCTTCGCCATCTTTGGGGAGGGACAGAGAGTTCCTTGGTTACTGTCCAATCAGATTCAGAGTAGTTCCTTACATGATTAATTTATAGCACAGGGAAAAATACAATGCCAATAATTCTTCTGGCCACCGGATGACGGTCACAGGTGGTAGAAATATCAAGTAGGCCAAAGCCTGGTTAATGGTGCCTGCGAGGGAGAAGATCTGTCAGAGATAATCTCTTATAATACTCTGCCATAGATAATGTGCTTCCCCCTTTCCACTGGCGGCAGATGAAGTGATTGCATAGCAGACATTATGAAATGGAATGAGAATTACAGTATCATGACTACGCTGCCTGTGTCCAGAGCGATAAATGTATAGCTAGTACAAAATTATTTCTCTGAATAAATGGAAAAATGGTGTGGGTGAATACTGTAAAGATACTTTAAACATATTGGACACCACAGTGTAATCTGATCTGAAAGGAATATTTCAAGACTGTAAAGTTAAATGTACAGCTGAAAGAGAGTAAAAAGACTCTCCAATGACAATGGTATCTAAATTTTGCTTCTACCCATTATAATACCACTGCCAAAGTTAGTCTGAAAATAAGCACAGATTCCTATGTTTCTTTTCTGTAGTGGCCTTAATACATTCCTTGTTTTTACAGTAAATGTGCCGTGTAGTTTCTGCACCACTACAGCTGCAAAAACTTCGACTGTCTGCAAACTGGTTTCCTAACCAAGTGTCTAACATCAAAATGTTTTGTTCAACCTAAATAAAAATGGATTGGCTTTAATTCCCAATTTTCACTAGCACATTGCAAGCACTGCTATTAATATAAAGAAAATAGGCTCATCCAAATATCCACAGAGGTCAAATGCCACCTAAGCCCTGTGTAATAGTGTTCCTCAATAAGTCATAATGTATGCAGCTTTAACCCAAAATAGTTTGATAAAAATTATCTAAAAATCATATACAGCATGAGATAAATCACAGAGACTCTTACAGCAGATTGAGTCTTTGTAAGCCTCAATACAGCCCACAGAAGCCAGAGGCAGAAACACTGGCCGATGTGAACGGAATCTAAACATGGGCTTCAGTGAGATTCCATCAAGCCAACAAGCCAGCCAGTCTTCGCTCTGCTATCAGATTTGCCATATGCAATCTGCCAGCCCCTCGTTTCCCAATCAGCTTCAATTTGTGTGCCATGCTAATACTAAAGTTATATAAATTACCATGGACATAAAAGGGTGTTAGTGGATTCCATTTGCAAATGCTTAGCTCCTTATTTCATTCAATGTATATTTCTAATTTCTAAAGCCTGATTAATCTTCAGATATTTGGGCATTTATGGTTATTGGCAACAATTTTTTAAATATTTTTGAATACATTTTGAGTACATATTGTTGTGGAAGTGGGGCCGTGGTTGAGCACCGATGTCTGGAGAGTGAGACCGGGAGAGGTGAGTGGTAGACGATTCACACCTGCGCGGGAATTGACTAACAGCTGATTTGTATTGTAGAGAGCAGCTGCGGGAATAAAAGGAGTGGCATCCTTCGCTGATGGGGAGAGAGAGCTGCACACATCTCTTGTGTGTGTGTGTGTGTGTGTGTTTGTGTTTCTGAAGCTGCCCTCCTGAAGCTACACTCGGTGCAAGAATAGCGCTTCCAGGTGTACCTTCAATCCCATGTGGAAGGCCTAAATGTGATACAGAGCTTGTTGCTACAAGGAGATACTCCAGCAGCAACACCGGTCTCTACCACAGCCACACCCCACATCACATTGCCTAAAATGGGGCTAAAGGATGATCCTAAAGCATTAATTGAAATGTTTGAGGCTGAAGGGTGGGGCTTGCCCAACACACAATGAGTGGTCCATTTGCTGCCACTGCTGTCGGGGTGGTGCAACAGATTCCAGTAGCAAACATGCTGGAGTACTCCAATCTAAAATTAGCTATCCTGCAACAGGTCGGCCGCAACCCCGAACAGCACCATCAGGGCTTTCGGGCTCTGTCATTTAGCAGGCCATTTGCCGTGCTCCATGATGCCTGTTGGAGGTGGTTGCTGGTGGAGAGGAGTCATGTCAACGATAGTCAACTTAGTGGTGCTGGAGTAATTCATAAACTGGCTGCTGAAGGGGACAGAGGAATGGGTCCAGCGCCACAGTCCGGCATCGCTACATGAGGCAGTCCAGCTGGCCGAGGACCATGTGGTGGCATATTTGGAGGATGGCGAACCCGTATCTTATTCTTCATCTGTCTCTCCATATCTCTCTCCTTCTGCCTCTCCATTTCACCCCATCCCCACACCCCAGAAAAGCCACACCTCACCCATCCACTGATTCTGGGAACAAATTGGCCACCATTTCAAACATTGTTGAAGAGAATGGGTATGGATGGGTCCTGTGATAGGAAAGTTTGTGTTGGGTGGGTGCAGCACTGGCTTGGGAGGCGGAGACGGAGCCATCGACATCAGCTCTACCTCACGGAAACCCAGAGGGAACAGCGGGATCCGTCCCTCTTGGAAATCCCCATGGGTGTTCTATCGAGTGCCGCAGGATGCTCAAACAAAAACAGATACAACCCAGTTGTTAATTCTGAAAAGCATTTCCCAGCGGCTCATTCTAAACATATGGCAGGATATTTAGGGCAAGACAAGACACTGAACTGTCTCCTGGTCCGGTTTCATTGGCCAGGCATTCACGGGGATGTACGCAGATGGTGTGCTACATGTCGCGAATGTCAGTTGGTGAATACACCGGCCACTCCAAAAGCACCGTTGCACCCTATTCCACTGATCAAGGTCCCATTTGTTACATTTTCCTCTCAGTGCAGGAAAAAAGTACAGAAAAATAGAAAAGGAGTGTCTGGTCATCAAATGGGGAGTTCTCACACTCTGGTACTACTTGCTTGGACGAGCCTTCAAACTCTTTTCGGACTATGCACCACTCCAGTTGCTCCACTACATGAAGGATACTAAGTGTTCTTTTCATGAAATTCTGCACCCTTTTTTCTCCAAATATACATTTGCTCATTGCACCAAAAAGTTATATTTTAACTTAATCAGACCACAGGACTTTTTTTTCCAAAATGCATCAGTCTTGTTTATATGTTCATTTGCAAACTTCTGATGCTGAATTTTGTGTTGAGAATCCAAAGTTTTTCTTCTCATGAGTCTTCCATGAAGGTCATATTTGTGCAGGTGTCACTGCACAGTAGAACAGTGCACCACTACTCCAGAGTCTGCTAAATCTTCTTTAAGGTCTTTTGCAGTCAAAAGGGGTTTTAATATGCCTTTCTAGCAATCCTACAAGCATTTCTCTTGGAAAGTGTTCTTGGTTTTCCAGACCTTAACTTGACCTCCCCCATTCCTGTTAACTGCCATTTCTTAATTACAATACGAACTGAGGAATTGGCAATGTGAAAACACTTTGCCATCTTCTTATAGAGTTATACTGCTTAGTGGGCATATATTATTTGAATTTTCAGAGTGCTAGGCAGCTACTTAGAGGAGCCCATGGCTGCTGATTGTTGGGACAAGGGTTGAGGAGTCAGAGTATTTATAAAGCTTTAACATTTGCATCACCTGGACATTCCAAATGATTACTGTGAACAACCCATAGCCCTAACAAGCTAATTAAGGTCTGAGACCTTGGTAAAAGTTATCTGTGAGCTCAAATCTATTGGGGTGCCCAAACTTTTGCATGGTGCTCCTTTCATTTTTTTCAATCTAAAATTCTACAAAACAAAAATAATACACTAATATTGCTTAAAATTGTGAAAAGAATGTTTCATCTTTAACTTTATGCCTTTTGGAGATCAGTTCATCTTCTACTTAACTATTCACAGTAACATAAGTTTTAACCAGGGGTGCATCAAATTTTGCATGCCACTGTATATATATATATATATATATTATTATTATTTTTATTTTTATTTTTTAATTCAAAGATAACTATGTATAACTATGTCATCAGTATATATATATATATATATATATATATATATATATATATATATATATATATATATATATATATAATTTTTATTTATTTATTTATTTATTTTTAATTCAAAGATAACTATGTATAACTATGTCATCAGTATATATTGAATTATTTTTATATGAGGGCTTAAAATATTTGTATATGCAATTAAATGCGATTAATTAATCAGGACACCATGTAATTAATTAGATTAAAAATGTTTAGCGATTGACAGCCCTAATATATATATATATATATATATATATATATATATATATATATATATGTGTGTGTGTGTGTGTGTGTGTGTGTGTGTGTGTGTGTATCCAAGTGGTTTATAAAGCCTTTTTTTGTTTTTTGTATTATACAAAAAGTTGGTGTGGCCCCTTTAAGAAATCCTCATTCTGTCTGGTGAGATTTCTTTCTGGTAAGCAGTGCACATGTGTGAGAGGCTGTGAGAGAGAAATATATGGTGCAGCTACAATGAGATCTTCGGGTTAAAAAGTGGTATATATCATCTTTTGTCTGAATGTACATTTTGTATTGTAAAGATACACTATTTAGTTCACGTGTTAGAATAAAATAAGATGTTTGATATGTAATTTGACTAGATGCACGGAGTTCGCATTTGTAATGATTGGACCGGGTGGTGAAGATAAAAGGGGTTAGGAAAAATTAATATAAAGTGCATGAAGTAATGTTTGTTCAATGTATCATGCATTTCTGTGTTAACGCTTTGGTTTACTAAAAATGCTCAGTTAACCTGCTTGAGTTCAGTTAAAAAAATTATTGGTGAGCGTATATGTGTAATGTGAAGTCAAACTAAATGTGGCTAAGCTAATATGGGTTTATATTTCTTTTCCCATGTGCTTTCATGTATAGGCACTGCCGTATTTCGTAGATAGGATTAAATTTTATTTATCTTTGTTGTTTTGTAACAGGTATCCTAATTTGATTCATTTTTATAATTTATTTTGGATTGTATAGGGAATTAACTGGTATTGTTATTCAGTTTAATTAAGTTTCAAGAAAGATACACCCGTATTTTGTTTAATGTAATACATTTTTATTAGAGCTTCTTTAAAACAGTATTGAGTAAATTATCCCCAAGGAAAATATTGTGAGTTTCTGTGTATGTTCACACACACACACACAAAACAGGGATTCCATCAATTTTGCAACAGAATCCTCAGTGAAAGGGAAGAAAAATAAGAGGAACAAAAGGAAGAAGAAGCCAAGCAAGAGAAAAAAAGGGGCTACCCCCCAGTAATGTGATACATTGTTGTCATGACTATATCATTTAAAATGAAAAGTTGAAATTTGATTTAATGAAAAAGTGTTGTAAATCTGTTTTGAAATAAGCTGTTTGTAAATAAAGACTGTTGTTATGACGTAAAGGATATTATATTTTGTGTATGTATATTTACTGCACCTACTGTACTCTATAACTACACAGAACATGGGGGTAACAAGTACCACTTTAAATTACAGTCTGCTGACATTGTACTTACTCTGTAACTACGTGAAACAAGGGGGTAACAAGCACCACTTTAAATTACAGCCTGCTGAAATTGTACTTTGTAACTACACAGAACAAGGGGTAACAAACACCATTTTAAATTACAGCCTGCTGATGTTGTACTTACTCTGTAACTACGTGAAACAAGGGGGTAAGAAGCACTAATTTATATTACAGCCTGCATATGTTGCACTTACCCTATAACTACATGAAACAAGGGTGTAACAAGCACCACTTCAATTTACAGCCTGCAAATGTTGCACTTACCCTATAACTACATGGAACATGGGAGTAACAAGTTGGACTTAAACTTCAGCATGGAACAATTGTATATTTACACAGTAACTACAGAAAAATGTTTCGCAATAGTTCTAATTTAGCTTGACTTGTTTCCCTAGTTGCCTTGCCTAGTTTTAATTTTGCTTGATTTGCATAGATTTCAAGTTTTGTTGTTCAGTAATTTCCATCATGTTTTCTGTAATAATAGAATATGTGCCCCATGGTTAAAAAAAATACCTAGGCCTATATATACATATAATACCTATGTATTATTACAAAAAGTATGCAGTGTATGTTCTTGCCAAATTGCTTGTAAATGTACGATTGTTGTTTAGCATAGTAGGTTATACATACCACGTAATATATGTATATAATATGTAATATTAGAATAGTTACCCCTAATTTTTAAAATACAGTATAAATTATTTGTTATTTTCCATATTGTTTAGCATTATAGGCCATATTAGAATAGTTACCCCTCAGTTATAAAATACTTAAAATATTTTGTAATTTTACATGTTGTTACCCCTTTATTCCCCAAACTTTGCATATTGTTCCCTTATACCTACACATAAGTAATTTATAGGTACACTATTATTATAAAAAGGTACACTGTAAATTCTGTGTACTTATGCTATAAATTGCAGGCTTTAATCTAAAGCGTTACCCAAATTTTTTGGGCCTTAATAATAAAAAACATGAGTAAAAATAATTATGTGTAAATTGTTAGTAAATCACTTCTAATATACATTGTCTCATTCAAATAGAAAGCGAACATTTTTACAGAAGAAAGCTTTTATAAAGAAATCTGTTTCGCTCATGTTTCATGATTGCTCACGTTTCTTAACCTTTTCCCTGACTGGGATCTTGATGGTTCTACATTGATGTCAGGAATACTAACATATGTTAGAAAAAAATATCATGGGTAAAGGCTTCAGTAGAAAAGATAGATAATGATAGTGAGAAACTGGAGGGATGGGAAATGTCGCCATCCAGACTGAAATGTGAGTTTCCCACGTGAACAGCACAGCTTAATATGTCAGAGCATGTGCAAGGCAATGTCTCAGACAGTAGATTACTTTACGCAAATCTCTGAAGGGGTAGATTCGGGACCTCTGTTTACACAAACACATATGACCTGGATTCCCGCACTAACACCAACAAGGCCATTTACTCAGTAAATTGGTTTCCTTCTGCAGGCTGACTCCAGCAGGGCTATCAAAAAAATAAAAAAAAAATCATTTTTGCAGGTGAATGGTGTGTAGGCTGCAGTGGCCTAATAAAAAAGCACTTTGAATACACCCCCCTTCTTATAATAGGGGCCTGCTGGCAAGCTTGTAAGAAAACAAGGAGTCTGCAGTTTCACCAGCCGCTCAGAGAACACCATTAAACAAGTTGCTGTTGACTTTTTATGAATAATAAAACAAAAGCATCAACACTAGATGTAATGGATGAGAGCTAGCAGAGGAACCAAGACCTGCTAGTTCTCAAGGGGGGTTATGAAATTGCATAGGGATACAGTAGAATACCCCCCCCCCCCCAATATATTGGTTCACAAGTTCATGACCAACAAAGTCAAAAAGGCAAAGTGTTCTGAAGGAAGCCACAGCAAAGTTAACTAGCTTTATTGATTTTTAAGATAAACAATTAATGATTTTAAAAGTGAAAAATATATATATTTTTGAAAGGGCTGTAGGTATGCAAACATTGTGTCAGGGAATATTCTGAATAATCAAATGCCTTGTCCAAACTAATCTGTTGAATATAGCGATACTGTGGTGAAAAAAAAACAATTGCATCATTGTGCTTCACAAAATATTTTGCTGCTGCAGGGCCAGAAGCGAATAAAATGGTGTCATGTTCAGACAAGGTTTTAAAGGTAAATATTAGATGGAGGTTTTAACCTAAACCTAACCAATAGGGTCCTAAAAGCAAATGAGAGGTTAAAAAACAGATATCCCCACCCTTAACCAACACTTAACCTAACTGAGTGTCCTCATAGCAAAATGAGATGTAAACAAAACAGACATCTTTTCTCTAAACCTATGTGATATGAAAAGGAAATTGTCTGAAGCAACCATGTCAATTCTTGTCACTTCTATAACACTTTTATCTAAAGTGTCAATGCTAATCACACTGGAACAAGTGTGCAAATGTCTGTGATACAAGCATTAAAATGTATAGTGTTTCAAAATCAGACTTAGCATTGTGTGAGGAATAGAGCGAAAAATAATAATTATAAAGAGTTAATCAGCCATTTTACTTGTGATTTGTATGAAAGTGAATAAAAAGCAAAATGGCTTTAAAGCCTGTAGTGTAAATTTCATTTCAATTTAAAGAGTAAACAAGGCATGTAAAACTCAATTTAGTAATAGTAATATCCATTCTATGACACTAGCATGTGTTCCAAAGTATGCAATACTAGAAAGTAGTGTTGGGTTCGAGTCCACCTTAGTCGAGACCAAGTCAAGTCCGAGTATTTAAACAATCAAGTCTGAGTTGAGTCCAAATTCAAAAGGGGCAGAGTCTGACTCAAGATTGAGTCCAAAACAGGCCGAGTCTAAGTAGTCCGAATTAATCTGTTCATGAATCTGAATTCAAATTGTAACCATAAACTCAACATCAATATTTTAAGCTTATTTTAAACTTCACAACTAATAAAACACAATTTTAAATATAAATGTAACAAAAACACCTCTATATTTTATGATTAGTTTCTTGCTGAACAAACTTCAAAGTGGTTTCAGAATTAAAATATGCTTTAGGTGTATGAAGACAAAACTGTCCGTCAACACACTTCTTTTTGCATTCTGTTGACATATCAGTTATTTGTTGCTTTTTCCTCTCCACTCAAACAAAGTTAGTCATTAAAACCAGAGTTACTATTGTTTCGAATTTTAAAGTTATTTTTTTTTTTATTTCTACTTCATTTAAACATTTTCCTTTATATTTAGGTTAGTTTTATTTAAAATGATCCCTATCTAAAGAATTATATATACTGAGATTTCTTTTTTGTCTCTATATAACGACTGGTTTGGGAAAATAATGAGACAACACAGTTGTAATTAGCACTCGCTAAGTTATATCTCATGATTTGACTGCAAATGCTACATCCGAAAACACTGGTAAAGCCCACTGCTAATATTAGGGACATTTAACACAGACATGTGACATGTCTACATGTGTTTTTGTGCATGTTTTGTTTTCATGTCTTTTATTTTGGAATTCTAGTTCCTGTTTCATGTCATGTGGTTCCCTTGTCATGTGACTAATGTTCCCCTTCTGTTGCTCACTTCGACGTTGTGTCGAAGAAGCGACACTAGGGGTCTCTCTTGAGCGCCGAATATGCCTCTGATCTATGAAAAAAAGGCCAATGAGAAGTTGGCAGACAGTATTTGCATACCCCACCCCCGGACATAGGGGTATAAAAGTGGGGAAATACATTGAGTTCATTCAGAAATTTTCTTCGGAGCTGATGGTCGTGTATGCAGTCAGCTGCGAGTCACACACCTGTTCCTGTTCCTCTGACGCTTCTCTGCTGTTGGATCTACGGTGCACTTCAGTGGATGTCTCCTTCTCTGCACGGCAGTGCAGTTTGCTCCTGGGTGCTTTGACAGCACAGAAAACTCTAAGTTATTAAAAGAGTGATTTTCTTGTAAAAGAGTATTTTCCTCTAAACAGCAGTCCATAGTGGTGTTGAACATCTTTTTCAGGACGCGTCTTTTTAAAGATGCCTTTCCACCCCTGTGTAGTTCCTGGATGTGGTAGAGTGCTCTCCACTTCAGACGGCCACAGGCATTGTCTCGTGTGTCTGGGCAGCGATCACACCGAGGCAGCGTTTGTGGAGGTTTCATGCTCTCACTGCAAGATCATGACCATGGCAACGTTGCGGTCGAGGCTCGCTTTCAATAGAATGCACGCCACTCCAGCCACCACCCGCATTGCTCCTTCTTCCCACAGGATTGAGGACGATGTGGCTGGCGCTGGAGGTGATCTGGGGATGGCAGTGGGTGCAGCTCTGCCGGGTATGCGCCCTCGGACCACCCGCTCCCCAGGACGCTCATCGACTCCTGTCCGTGCTCGAGGCAACAGCGGCTCTCCTCACGGCCAGCCTGCCTATTCTCTAGAGCTCGAGGAGGATGAGCTCGCCGTTGCATCGGAGAGCACGGTGTCTGACGCTGATGACTCCCCTGGGCTGCCGCCTTCGGGCCAGCACACTCAGGCTGAGGCTGATGCATAGATGACCAACATGCTTTCCCGGGCCGCCACCAGTGTGGGGCAGGACTGGAACCCTCCATCCTCCCCACAGCCATCGCGGTTGGATGACTGGTTCCTGGGGTCTGCGTTTATCTTGGCCCACTCCCGAGAGTTACTGGGTGCTCACAGAGACCAGGTGCTCAGGCACCTCAGCCGTTTGGGGCTTCAGGTCAACTGGGAAAAGAGCAAGCTCACCCCGGTCCAGAGCATCACTTTTCTCAGCATGGAATTAGATTCAGTCTCAATGTCAGCACGTCTCACCAACAAGCGTGCAAAGTCGGTGCTGGAATGCCTCACCACCTTCAGGCCGGGCACAGCGGTCCCCTTAAAACTTTTTCAGAGGCTCCTGGGGCATGTGGCATCCCCCGCGGCAGTCGCCCCGCTGCAGCACTGGCTTCAGACTCGAGTCCCGAGATGAGCATGAGCGTGTGATGGTCACCCCCGCCTGCCACCAAACATTCAAACCCTGGACAGACATCTGCTTTTTACAGGCAGGAGTACCCTTGCATCAGGTGTCCCGACACGTCTTGGTCACGACCGATGCCTCCAGATTGGGTTGGGGTGCCATGTGCAACGGGCACGCAGTGGCGGGCTGTTGGAAAGGGGCCCCACTGCGTTGGCACATCAACTGCCTGGAGTTGCTGACAGTTTTCTTTGCCCTGCGGAAGTTTCTCCCATTAGTTAGAGACAAAAATGTCCTGATCAGGTCAGACAGCACCACCGTGGTAGTGTACATAAATCGCCAAGGCGGCTTACGCTCCCGCCACATGTCACGACTCGCCCGTCGTCTCCTCCTTTGGAGCCAGCAGCGACTCTACCTCAATGTGGTAGCAGATGCACTGTCATGACAACGCTTGACCAGTGGAGAGTGGAGGCTTCAGATGCTTTGAGCAGCTCTTTGTCTGCTTTGGTGGACAGTGGAAAGGGAATGCTGTCTCCAAACAGAGGCTCTCCCACTGGGTGGTGGATGCCATTTCATTGGCCTATCACACACAGGCCGTGCCCCCCCCCCCCCTTGCGGGTTCGAGCGCACTAAACAAGAAGTATTGCTTCCTCGTGGGCACTGGCCAGAGGTACCTCCCTAGCAGACATATGTAGAGCAGCAGGTTGGGCAACACCTAATACCTTTGCGAGATTTTACAATCTCAGGGTTGAGTCAGTATCATCCCGTTTTTTCTCAGGTCCGAGCCAGTAGAACTCGGTAACATGCTGATGGATTGGCCAGGTGGATCGCTTGCACCTGCCGCCCTTTCCCTCGGCCAATGTAAAACTGTGCGCTTTCTCTCCCAGGAGATCCCACCCACCCGGGTCCCTGGATGATTGCTCCCTAGCCCTTTGGGTCCGCAGTTCAGCGGAGGAACTCGCCGACCCAGTCCACTGTGGGTACTCTATCTACCCTGTACAGGAATAGGTGCCCCACAGGTCAGGACTCCTACATGGACTCCCCCGTGTTTATTTTCTGTGGTACGGTCCCTTTACGAAGTGGACCCGCATCTCCCTTAGGCAGTCCCAGCTGCCCTCCGCCCTCCCCCCTCCTTGAGGCTGAATCTACCACTGCGCCACGTTCCACATGTTCCTCCTTTCGGGCAGGTAAGGCCTCCGCAGGGTATTTTCCCCTGAAAGAATAGGAAACTGGGTTAGACCCCCTTCCCTCGATGCGTGTAAGGGCCCGGCCGTTCTTGCTCTATGCGGAGAAACATAGAGAGAAAAGAAGCCCAGCCAGGCTTGGCCCGTTCCCAGGTTGGCGAGCGTCGCCTTGTTCCCCTGTCTAGGGTAACCAGAAGGATTCCGACAATTTTTGGGGGCATTGGGGAAGGGTACGCGCAGTCTGACACAGCTGGTCACTTGTGCACGTAAATTACCTGCCCGCTCCTATGTCAGCAGTACACGTCTCAGTGCATGGCGTGATTTAAATTGGACCCCTAGTGTCGCTTCTTCGACACAACATCGAAGTGAGTGACAGACGGGGAATGTCTAGGTTACGTATGTAACCTCTGTTCCCTGATGGAGGGAATGAGACGTTGTGTCCTGCCGGCCACATCGATGAGCCAAGCCACTGTTGTGGCCGGACCATTTCCGGCTCCTCAGAAAAATCCTGAATGAACTTGATGTATTTCCCCGCTTTTATACCCGTATGTCCGGGGGCGGGGTATGCAAATAATGTCTGCCAACTTCTCATTGGCCTTTTTTCATAGATCATATGGTAATGATTTTGCTTCTTCAACACAACATCGAAGTGAGCAACAGACGGGGAACACATTGACATGTCTAAGAAAATTATACATAAAACACAAAGTAGAGCATTTTCACCCTCAGATCAGAACTAGAATATTAGACCTGTGACTTGTGGCTTAAATTTAGTTTTTAGGTTGTGACAAGGGCAGTGTCATATATTTAAGTGCAAATAGTTTTAGTTAATCAATTTAAGATTTTCTAAATAATTTCTGTGTCTTTATTTAATTCAGAATTTTGTACAGCATCTCCAAAGTCTTCTTTTATAAGAGACCATTTTAGTTTGAGCATGTCCTTGTCAGGTCAAAAAGCCATCAGTTAAAGGAGTAGTTCAACTAAAAATCGCTTCTTCAACACAACGTCTCGTTCTCTCCATCAGGAAACGGAGGTAACATATGTAACCTAGACGTTTTCATTGGTTTATTGTCTTATCAGTTCTAGTTTGTCATTGGTTTAAGGTTATTAGTCTTGTTATTTTGTTTATAGTTCTGTCTGTTTATTGGTTTTCTTGTTATTGTTTTACCCAATGACTGTGTAGTTAAGCCCTTATGTTTGCCATTGTCTCTTGTCAAGTATTGTTAATGTACCTTGTTTACGAAGTCTATTTTAAGTCAAGTTTTTATTCATGTTAATTGTTCATGTTTATGTTTAATATAGTTATTGTCTATAATTAGGGTTTTGGACTTCACTTATGTAAATAAACTGCACTTGGGTTCACGTCTTCGTCATTTCCAGTGACAGCATATTGTTACAACATGATTGTTAAATTGCGGAAAACGTGGGGCAGTTCTACACACTGCTTGTGCACCTAAAACCGCAATGTGTCCGTGTGTTATCATTTAAAAAATAAAAACAAGAGGTATCATAAAAATTTATTTAGTACAACCTTGAAGAAGCTATCTGACAACAGACACTCTCATATATTCCATAAGACAATGTGGCATGGTGGAGGGTGTGGCCGGGTCGTGACTCCCATATTAGGCTAATCAAGCCTCCGAGAGGGTTAAAGGCCGACCACGGAGGACATGCGTGAGAGAGAGATCGTTCACGGACATGTCCGTCATCTTATGTGTTTGTCTTTTGAGTTTTCTATTAAAACTATTATTTTTATGTTAAGCCGGTTTCTCATCTCTTCCTTGCCCGTGAGCGTGAACTGCTTTACATTGGTGCCAAGGCCCGGGAGGGAAGAGGGATACGCCGTAGCAGAGTTCTTACCACTGCCCAGCAGAGCAGCCACGGCCATCTGCCAGGGGACGGAGGAACGGCCGCCGACTGCGAGGGGAGAAGGGGCTCCTGGCTGACTGCCTGGAGCAGTTAGGGCCTCTGCCAGGGCGGGGGAGTCCCCTACTAGCCGCTGGAACGCGGCGGGGTTGGAGACCGGCGACCGCGTTGGGGGGAGGCCCTTTCGACTCCCCAGGAATGTGGTGGGGCGTTCCGTCCGCCAGGGGCTGAGGACTGCCTCCGATCTGCCCGGAGAGGCGCAGCTGTAGAGGGTGGAGAAGTGGCTGAGGAACGAGCTACCGCGTATCAGAGAACCGGCAAGGTTTTTTTTTATTTTTATCTCTCTCTCCTCTCTCTCTCACTGCTGCTCTGCATTGGCCTTTTCCCTCTTTTTTAAATTATGGTGTTTGTGGGAGGGGGGGTACTGCTCAGTGCAGGAAGGCCCCCCCCCCATTTTTAATTATTGTTGTTTCCCTCCCCTTGCCCCCTCCCTCGTCCAGGTTGATGGAGATGACCCGCCGGCGGGTCCCCCCCGGGGATGTACGTCAGGCCGGGTGTCCCCAGCCTGAAAGAACGAGGAAGGAATGTGGCACGGTGGAGGATGGGGCCGGGTCGTGACTCAACACGCCCGGTCCCGTATTAGGCTAATCAAGCCTATGAGAGGGTTAAAGGCCGATTGCGGAGGACGTGCGTGAGAGAGAGATCATTACGGACATGTCCGTTGTCTTATGTGTTTGTATTTTGAGTTCTCCATTAAACTATGATTTCATGTGTTCAGCCAGTTTCTCGCCTCTTCCTTGCCTGTGAACATGAATTGCTTTACAGACAAAAATAGTAACTGAATTTAAACAAATGTTCTGGTTCAAGTGTACATTCCCTTTATGTCACTCAAAAATGAAAATGCGGTCATTGTTTACCCACCCCTGTGTTGTTAGAACTCTTTTGTTCTTAACACAAAGGTAGAAATTGTGAAAAAAAAAAAAAAAAAATGTGCTCAGTGATGTCACACAATGGCAGTTTATGGTGACCACTTCTTCAAGCTTCAAAAGGACACAAAAGTATAATTCAGAAGTCTAACAAATTATTGCATGTGACTCATGTCTTGTTCTGAAGGAATACGATAAGGATTGGTGAGAAACAAACCAAAATCTGATGTATTATTAAGTGAACCAAAGTGAACTTTACTTGTATTGAACCTGGAATATTCCTTTAAAGGGGGTTTCATATTGTGCATAAGAACTCCCCTTACTCATATTAAAACCACTGTAATGCACAACCTTGAGTGGCTTATAGCTATATTTTGTAATACTCAAGCTCTCATTTTCCCAGAATAATTGTTTTATATACTGTAGGTTTACAATGACACCAGGGACAAGGTGGCAAAAGCTTTATTGACATGATTTACACAAGCTGCAAATAGCTGGTAACTGCACATAATCCTATTTGTGATCGGAGAACTCATAATCCTTTTCCAATCGATGCCCAATGTCTGCCTGTGACAGGGAATGGATATTGCATGACACTCCCTGTGGGATTTTATAAACACCATCAATAACATGTTGCCACCCATATGTGTATCAGTTTCCACCTTCATATTGGTGTCGGATACTAATGCTTGAGCATTTTACAACTTTTCTGATAGAAAGGAAATCAGAAATGCTCACAATTTCTTTCTTCTCCGAGTCACAAGGTTACATGACAGGAAAACTACATCATGAATTTTTTAAACACATAAATAACAGGTAACCAACCATGTGTTTATCAGATTCCACCCTCATATGGTGTTGGATAGAAATGCTTTTATTTTACAGCTTTTCTGATTTAAAGGTCATCAAAAATCCTTGCCATTTCTCCCTTCTGTGAGTTGCAAGGCTACATGACTAGAAAGCTACATCATGATATTATAGATTTACCTGATTGTGACAGCTCCCATACAAACACACACCCAGATCTCCATCTTTGTTCTCAATCTTATGTCAAATAAATTAGAATATATGTGATATAAACCACCCATTATCAATCTCATGAGATATGGCTTTCCATCACCATGGCACCAGAACCATCTATAACCTGTCTGTTTGAGTCACCATTTCACTTTTTGCATGCATTAGAGGCAGCATTATCAGTGTCCGAGGTGTTATATTTGGATCTGTAATCTGGGCTTGTAACGGAAGGGGCCCTATCTCTATCCCTGGCCCCCACAGCTCGAGTATCACCCAACCCTTTGGAAACGCCAGTAAGTGCCTGAGCTAGGCGCTCACATTTCCCCATCCCTCTAGATTATGAATGATAGGGCAACTCTTTTTACATTCATTACACAAGCACACATGCATAATTCATTACGCTCAAATTATGGCACCCAAAATATTCCACTGAGTTATGGCAGAGCCTTTCTTCAACAACTGATTGTTCCCTATACACGTGATGCATCAGCAAACCTTGCTGCCTAACAATCATGTACAAGAAGTGAAATATTAGAAATAAAACCCAATGGGCATGGTTTAGCTGAAAATTAGTTCATTTTAAAGGAAAAGTGCTTCCAAAAATGAAATTCTAGCCATACTCTGTGGAACACAACATATGACGTTTAGCAGAATGTTTATGCTGCTCTTCCATACAATAAAAACACAAAATTACATAGATTTGCATCTTGTGTCATGGCAAGTTCTAATATAATTAAGTATAAATGAGATTTGAGAGCTATTATTTTCAGTAAATTAAATTTCGGTCTGTTCCTAGCTATCGTATGACTAGATCCATAACACTCTTTTCAGATTATCTGTTGTCCAATGCCTGTGTTTCTTTGAACACATTTCTTTTTGTTTTTCTGTTTCAAACGTGGCCTTTTCTTTACAATACATCCAATAAGGCCTGCACTCCTGAGTCTTCTCTTTACTGTTGTACATGAAACTGGCATTGAGCGGGCAGAATTAAATGAAGCTATAAGCTGAAGACATGTGAGGCATCTGTTTCTCAAACTAGAGACTCTGTTGTACTTATCCTCTTGTTTAGTTGTACATCTGGGCTTTCCATAAATATTTCTGTCCTTGTTAGAGCCAGTTGTTCTTTGTCTTTGAATACTGTAGTGTACACCTTTGTATGAAATCTTCATTTTTTTGACAATTTCAAGCATTGTATAGCCTCCATTCCTCAAAACAATGATTAACATGTTTTCTCCATCAATTCATTTAAAGATTTGAATGCAAGTTTTGGTAATATTTATTTGTGATTATTGATGGGAGATTTTCAGAACAGTATGAATGAGATTTGATAGTTTCAGTAAATAAAATTTTGGTCTGTTCCTAGCTATCATATAACTGTAAATGATGAAATATAGCATTCAAGTGTCATGGACTACTGGTACTTATGTGCTGTTTTGTTATTTATTTGTCATTTTTTTATTTTTAGAGCTTGATAGTCCCAGTCTCTATTCACTTTAATTGTATGGAAAGGAGCAATGTTGAGATAGATAAAAGCAGATCATTTGTTATTAGACTGCATTATCCCTCCCTATTTTAACTAGTAATTCAAGGTTAGAACGCAACAGCAAATAATGAATTGCCTCGGGTCAAATATCAAACCCTGTGAGGATGTGTGCAGATAAAGGGGTTGTAAAGGAGAGGGGAAAAAAAAAGTTAAAATCATAAAATGCTGATGCTGTAATACAGGCATCATCATCACATTGTGGAAAATCATCAGACCGCTGGTGAGTTCTGTCAACACAGCCGGCCTGTGAGTCTCTCCGGGGGAATAGGGGCTGTCATTCACCTAAATAATGCCACAGACAGTGCTGGTATTTCAGAGACTAGAGAAAGTCCATCATCCAGCATAGGTCACAGAGAGACTAATCTTGCTAAAGGTTAGATGTGAACTGTGACCGGTCCCCACGACAGGGCCCTTTGACAAAGTACCAGCATATGGCATAGTAAAAAAAATATAAGAGGGTCAGCATGTTGTTTTGGTCATCCATGAAAGAAAGTCTGAGGTGAGAAGTAGCACTATATTTCAAAGAAACAGGACAATGTTCTTTGAGACAAAGAAAAACACTTGACAATTCTATCTGCTACTGGTTTTGAAAACAGCAACATTACCAGTTTGAAATTATTCAGATAAGATAATTGTAATGTTCTTAACACAAATGTATTCTTCTCTTTATTTCAATGAGATTATGACATCACACTATCCCTAAAAACTCCCCCTAAAAAATATCAGACCATAACTCAGTTCTTCATATATATATATATATATATATATATATATATATATATATACACACACACACACACACACACACACACACACACACACACACACACACACACAGACACTACCGTTCAAAAGTATAGGGTCACTTACTCATTCTTTATTTTTTTCACATTTTAGAATAATAGTACAGTCGTCACAACTGTGGAATAATAGAAATGGAAAAATGGGAATTATGTTGTGACTAAAAAAATCCAAAATAAATCAAAACTACACTTTTACAGAAATGTACTCTTGGCATTTTCTCAACCAACTGCATGAGGTATCACCCTAGGATGCTTTTTAAACAGTTTTGATGGAGTTCCCATCTATATGCTGGGCATTAGTGGCTTTTCTTAATTATTCGGTCCAAGTAATCCATTTCAAAAGTTTTTTTTTTTTTTTTTTGTAAATAAGTTCATATGTTGGCACATTTATATTTTTGTCTACAAAACCAATTTCAAACATTTAAGCATTCACTTTCAGATCAAAAGGTTTTTAAGATCATGACAAACATTTCAGGCAAGTGACCCCAAACTTTTGAAAAGTAGTGTGTATGTATATATATATATATATATATACGGCCTGCCTTCTTCTCATGGTGCATCCTGCTGCCATCTCTTCCAAAGGTAAACGACGCACGCACACCTTTCCGTCCACATAGTCTAAAAGAAACGTGATTCATCATACCAGGCCACCTCTTCCATTGCTCCATGGTCCAGTTCTGACACTCACGTGCCCATTGTAGGCACTTTCTGTGGTGGACCAGGGTCAGCTTGGGTACTCTGACCAGCCTGCGGCTGTGCAGCCCCATACACAGCAAGCTTTGATGCACTGTGTGTTCTGACACCTTTCTATTATGGTCAGCTTTAAGTTTTTCAGCAGTTTGTGCTACATTAGCTCTTCTTTGTGATCGGACCAGACGAACTAGCCTTTACTCCCCATGACTCTGTCGCCGGTTCACCGATTGTCCTTCCTTTAAGCACTTTTGTTAGGTACTAATCACTGCATACTGGGAACACCCCACAAGACCTGTTGTTTTGGAGATGCTCTGACCCAGTCATCTAGCTATCACAATTTGGCCCTTGTCAAAGTCGCTCAGATCCTTTCACTTGCCCATTTTTCCTGCTTCCAACATATGAAATACAAGAACTGATTGTTCACTTGCTTTCTAATATGTCTCACCCCTTGACAGGTGCCATTGTAACACGATAATAAATGTTATTCACTTAACCTGTCAGTGGTTTTAATGTTGTGACTGATCAATGTATATACAGCTACATACACACACACACACACACACACACACACACACACACACACACACACACATGTTGGTGCGGCTATACTTATGAGGACTCTCCAAAGACATAATAAACTGAAAGTCCTGATTCTGTGGTCATTAAAAATCCTATTGATTGTGGCCCTGGTGTCCTGGCCAAATTTCCATCATTGGCCCTTATCAATCATGGCTTCCTAATTATGCCCATACATTAATTGTCTCTATAACTCTACTCTCTCCTCTCCACCAATAGCTGGTGTGTGGTGAACATACTGACGCACTATGGCTGCTACTGCATCATCCAGGTGGATGTTGCACACTGGTGGTGGTTGAGGAGAGTCCCCCTGTTCACTTTGTATAATATACAGTACATTGATAAATTTGTACACTGACTACAGATTTTGCTCTTATGGGAAGAAATTGGTATGAAAGTGGCATTCAGCTGATCACAATAGTCAAGAAATTAATAACGTGAAAATTTACTATTACAATTTGAAAAAAAATTCTGATCTTCTTCAACTACTTCAAAGAGTTTTCTTCAAAAAAATCATCCAGGTGCAGCAATATCAGCTTTGCATATCCTTGGCATTCTAGCTGTCAGTTTATCCAGATTCTCAGGTGACATTTCGCCCCACACATCCTGTACCACTTGCTATAGATGTGGCTGTCTTGTTGGGCACTTCTCATGCAACTTACAGTCTAGTTTATCCCACAAAAGCTCAATGGGGCTAAGATCCATAACACTCTTTTCCAATTATCTGTTGTCCAATGCCTGTGTTTCTTTGCCCACTCTAACCTTTTCTTTTTGTTTTTCTGTTTCAAAAGTGTCTTTTTCTTTACAATTCTTCCAATAAGGCCTGCACTCCTGAGTCTTCTCTTTACTGTCGTAAATTAAACTGGTGTTGAGCGGGTAGAATTCAGTGAAGCTGTCAGGTAAAGACATGTGAGGCATCTATTTCCCAAACTAGAGACTCTGATTAGTTTTATCCTCTTGTTTAGTTTTTGTCTTTGAAGACTGCAGTGTACACCTGAAATGCATGAAATCTTATTTATTTTTTTGCAATTTCAAGCATTGTATAGCCTCCATTCCTCAAAACAACGATTAACATGTTTTCTCTCTAAATTGTCTCGGGTTACATGTGTAACCCTTGGTCCCTGAAAAAGCAGAACGAGATGGTGCGCTTTGCTAAGTGCTATGGGAACAATCTTGCATTGTGAGCAGCTGTGAATATGTGTGTAACACGTCAATGAAACATTGACCAGAAATGTATAGCCTCGGTTGGTGAGATCCTTTGATGCACCTGTGACCAGGCTATAAATAGAGGCGTCACCAGCGTGTTCATCAGATACTTTTTTCTGAGGAGCAGTCCTGGGACGTCCCAGTGCGGCAAAGAAGCGCAGCATCTCGTTCAGCTTTTTTCAGGGAACAAGGGTTACACATGTAACCCGAGACGTTCCCTTTACAAAAAGCTTCACTATGATGCTGCGCTTTGCTAAGCGCTATGGGAACGCAATACCTACGCCACCGCACTGGGGCTGTCCGGACCCCCACGGTTGTGAAGTGTGCTCACAAGAACGCGAGAGGTCTCAGACATGAGCTTGAGATGTCGATTCAAGGGCGCAAGAGCCCGGAGTAGCATGAACATCCAAACCATAGAGCCTGAAGAATGTGTGCTGAGAGAACCAGCCTGCTGCATCACAAACTTGTTCAGGCATGAAAGATTTAAGCCATAAGATCTGAGAATGTATGCGGAGAGGACCAGCCTGCCGCATCACAAACTTGTAAAGACATGAGATTGAGATGTTGACTCAAGGACGTAAGAGCCCGGAGTAGTATGAACATCTAAACTATAAAATCTGATGAATGTGTGCGGAGAGGACCAGCCTGCTGCATCACAAACTTACTGCAGAGGGACCCCTCTAGCCAAGACTTTAGAGTAGGCGACCCCTCTGGTGGAGTGAGCCCTGACACCTACTGGCGAAGCTTGACCATGCGCCTCATAGGACAGGGCAATAGCATCCCTCACCCAATGCGACAGTCTGTTTGGTAGCGGCCGCTCCCCTCTTGCGGCTCCCATAGCAGACAAATAATTGCCCTGATTTACGCCACTGGCTAGTGCAGTGGGCATAAGTCTGAAGGGCACGGACTGGGCAGAGTCCGTGAGGTCTTTCTTGCTCCGGCATTAAAAACGGCGGGGAGCAGAAGGCTTCTAGAGTGACAGGATGTAATGTCGAAAAAGGCACCTTAGGGAGGTATTCAGGATGTGGATGCAGAATAGCTTTGGCCATACCTGGGGCAAATTCTAAACAGGCCAGCAAAACAGACAGAGCCTGTAGATCCCCAATCCTCTTAAGAGAGGTAATCGCCATAAGAAATACCATCTTGAGAGTCAGAAGTCTGTCAGACGCTGTCTCTAGTGGTTCAAAGGGGGTCTCAACCAGACCCTCCAGGACTATTGCTAAGTCCCATGAAGGAGTTCTGGTCCTAACAGGGGGCCTCAGTCGCATGGCTCCACAAATGAAGCGAGCGAGTAGAGGATGTTTCTCTAATGGTACCCCGTCGATCAAGGCATGGCAAGCCGAAATGGCGGCCACGTAAACCCTGTGTAAGGTGTCAAAACTCAAGTATGGGGAATAGTATAATCAATAATCAATAATTCATAATCAATAACTGATCATACGGGTTATGAGTTATCACTTACAGTTTTAAATTATCCCTAAAAGGGAATACGTTGCCAAGGTCCTTATATGGGCCACTAAACGCAACGGGTTGCGCTGTTACACATATAGGCAGGCAAAAAAATAGAGCAATTATATATATCAACATTCAATCACAACAGATTATAATTAAACATTAATATATCAATTGTCTAGAATCGTTCGATTCTCGAGACAACTCCTAAGGGGATTCATTTGTCATCTAATAGTCTGCTCGCCAGCGAACTGACTGTAAAATCTTTATTAACCCTTAAGAAATTATTCGTATAACTTAGAAAGGCAGACTATTTCTCTTGGCCACGAAAAACAGTTTCCTTTTTCTAAACAAAAATACTATTTAAAGTATCAACAGTTTTAGAGCTCGTAGCTTAAAAATCGAACATCTCAGGGACCTCGAAATCATGAACAGATAGGCAGAGTCAATCAATGAATATAGTATTTAATACAGGAAAGCTACGTATATATCGGTGACTACAGTTACACGGAATAAATGTATTTACAAACACAATAAACCACAAAACAATGAAAGAGAATTAGAATAAGAGAGTGAGAGAAAGAGGGAGAGTTGTGTAAAATCACAGACAATATGCACCTTAAAACAGAGACAGCAAGGAACTCAAAATTACCCTAATAATGGGCAAAACCTTACAGCATAATAAATCTTGATAATAAATAAATACTTGCACAATGGTTCTCTCAGGGTTGCTGAGGAAAGAAGGCGTGTGTGTGTGTCCTTCGAAGCGCGTGCTCCTGGCTATTTCAGGCGAACAGAGTTGCGGCAAGTTTTAAGAGTCTCTTGAAAGTGGAGTTACCAACGAGAATAATTCAGCCTAAGTTCCTTTCACTCGTGTGGAAATGAACAAAGGAGAATTACGAAAAGGAAAATAAAAACAAACAAAAGAAAAAGATAAGAAAAGGTGACGACTCCGTCGAAAGACAAAAACTAAGTGAAGAAGGAAAAGAAAAAAGGGGAGACGTAAACTGGAGTTCCGTTCTTTTAAGGAAAACTTACTCCACGCCTCTCTGAAGCGAACTGTCCAATCGTTGTTCAGAAAATCTTGAGCGGGAAAGTTTCTTTGTCTTGTCAAGCCGGTTCATTTGCATAAGTTATGGCCATGGCCGAAATTCGTAATTTTTCCTCCGAAGATGATTAAACATAACAAGACACATTTTATCATAACCTAATACATATGTCTGGCTCAGTCAGACAAAGAGGAGTTCACAGACATCAAACACGGCATGTAACAGTGATAGGAATTCAAGTTTACATCTCAATGCGTAATTACAAGTATTTATAATTCCCTTGATACTACGATAACATCATAGATATTCCAATAGGACACGGGCAAACAGACAAACGTAAAAACATATCAAATATATCTCAGTAAAGTCTTTAAATGAGGAAATTCCTGAAAAGTTCTTATGTGTGGTTTGGAGAGGTCTCTTACTCTCCACTCCTAGGCTTGGGAGGGTCAGATTAGGATCTCTTTGAAGCTCGCAATGGCAGGGAGAGCTCTGGGGTGTGTTGTCTGTTCACACTCAGGGGTGTCATAGAAGTTGTCATCGAACCATCTATTGCAGACTGGCTGGAGCCGAAGGCCTAAGTTAGCTTTTGAGTTCAGAGGCCAAAAGCTCTTTGGGTTTTAGCAAGAATGTGTGTTATATGATCTGCTGATACGCTACACCTGAGAGTAGCGGGGCATATGCCTGCTGACAGTTTTTCCTGCAGAAAGTCCAGAACTGAAACAACTTGGCAGTTAACTGGATCTGCACCATGTGAACTGCACCACTTTTCGAAGACACCCCATTTATTGGCATAGATTCTTCTAGTAGAGGGAGCCCTAGCACTAAGAATGGTCTCGATAACCTCAGGCGACAGCGCTGTGTCCCTCAGTTGGTACCCTTCAGGGGCCAAACATGAAGTTTCCACAATTCGGGCCGGGGGTGAAATATCGTCCCCTGTGCCTGAGACAGAAGGTCCCTCCTGTCCGGAATCGCCCAAGGCGAGCTGTCGAGGAGAGATATCAGCTCTGAGAACCAAATCCTCTTCGGCCAGTAAGGCGCTGTCAGTAAGAGGCAAGACCCTTGCTGGCGAACTCTGGCCAAGACTCCCGGGAGCAGAGAAACCGGGGGAAATGCATACAGACACAGTCCGGGCCATGTATGCGCCATCGCGTCCAGACCCAGGGGGGCTGGGTGACTCAGAGAGAAGTAGAGGGGACATTGCGCAGTCTCTTGAGAGGCGTAGAGGTCCACTTCTGCTCGGTAAAATCTCTCCCAAATTTGTTGTACTACGTTGGAGTGGAGTTTCCACTTGCCCGTCGGTATGTTTTATGTAGGAGACTGCTGCTGTGTTGTCCACCCGCACAAGGACATGGCAGCCTCCCAGATGTCGGAGGAAGTATTTCAGGGCCAGAAATACTGCCATCAGCTCGAGGCAGTTGATGTGCCAATCGAGCTGATGACCCACCCATTCTCCTTGGGTTGGACGACCACTTAAGACCACACCCCAACCCGTCAGAGAGGTGTCTGTTGTTAGCATCTTGCGACGGCATGACGCACCCAGAATGGGGCCCAAGGTAAGAAACCGGGGTCTGAACCACATAGAAAGGGAACGAAGCGCTCGGCTCGGCGGTCTCATATCGAGAAGGCCCAAAGGAATTACCGTGGACGCAGACACCATGTGAACTAGTATTTGTTGATACTGGAAAACAGTGCAACTTTGACCTAGCCTGAGATTGCTCAGGGAGTTTTGTATGGACATGATACGAGCGGGAGACAATTGTGCCCGCATCGTGATCGAGTTCCATATAACCCCTAGATAGGTAATCTCCTAGGTCGGAGAGAGAACGCTCTGCTCGGCGTTGAGTCTCAGACCCAGAGAACCCAGATGAGCTAAGACGATATTCTCTGTGCTGAACTGCTAGTTCTTGAGACTGTGCTAATATCAGCCAGTCGTCTAAATAATTCAGAATGCGGATGCCCTGGAGTCGCAACGGAGTCAGTGCCGCATCCATGCATTTCGTGAATGTGCGGGGTGATAGGGCTAGGCCGAATGGAAGAACCCAATATTGGAAGGCTTCATCCCTGAAAGCGAACCTTAGAAACTTCCTGTGCTGTGGCAGAATTCCGATATGGAAATATGCGTCCATAAGGTTGATCGTGACCAGCCAATCGTAACGTTAGATCTGAGACACGATCGCCTTGACCGTTAGCATCTTGAACTTGAACACCCCGACCGAGCGGATCAAGCCTCGAAGATCTAGAATAAGACACAACCCACTACCCTTCTTGGGAACCAGGAAGTATCTGCTGTAATAGCCTGACTCTCTCTCTGGAAGGGGAACATGTTCTATGGCCCCTTTGACCAAGAAATTTTGCATTTCTTTCCACAGTAGACATGCCTGTCCTTGTTTCACGGTAGTGGGAACCACGCCGTTGAAACAAGGAGGATGGCGAGCAAATTGAATTCTGTAGCCTTTTTCTACTGATTCTAGAACCCACATAGAAATACCTGGCAGAAGTTTCCACGCTGCCAGGTTCTCTGAGATGGGTACTAATTCCAACACTTCCTGTTGAGGGGGTGTTGAGTGTTCCGTGTCCTTGTTTGAGGCAGGAAGCAACGGTACACCCAACTCTTTGTTGGAAACCTCTATCACCCGAAACACCAAAGGTGGCGGGAGTGAAGAGGTTTCGTGAGGGTATTGGGAGGGCCAAGGTGAATGATACACACGCCCCGTCCCAAGGGGAACTACCCCCAAAAGGTTGGATACAAGACCATCTGGGCTTCTTTTTCTTAGAAATTATAGTTCTGATGTCTTGCTTGGGTGGCTGCTGAGGGCGACGAGCCTGTACCCAGTCCCTACAAGGGGGAGCACGACTCACCACACTCTGTTTTTGAGCCTCCCTTCTAGCAGAATCAGGGCAAGACTGGGTGGCCGACGGCCCCGCCCTCTGAGTACAGCAAGGAAGAAACTGCCCAAAAGGCCTCCTCGTGGTTTTTTACCTCCTGGAATCTGGAGATGACCATACTCATGGCATCTCCGAAGAGACCGGAAGCGAAACCAGGGCATCAAGTAAGAAAACTCTGTCTTTATCCCTAATGCCCGAAAGGTTAAGCCATAAATGCCTCTCATCGAGCTCAGCAAGCTCATCGTGGAGATCATCAAAGAAGGGAAGGGACTGATGAGGTGTTCCCTTCCCTTGGCCACCAGACAGAAATCTGTCCTCTAATTTGGAGCGTTTGGATTCTTGGTAGCGTGGCCAGTCTAATTGAAGTCTGGCCACAGCACAAGTAACCACATCGAGTAACTCTTCAAAGGATTTGGAATCATGCTTTGAGTGTTCTGATATGGGTAACTCTGAATCTGCAGACCCAAGAGAAACGAGGTCATCCCCGCAAACTGAAGAGGCGCCGGAGCACGCTTCAAGATCACGTGAAGGACCAGCTGGATCTGGGGAGAGAGCGAGCGAAAGGAACGAACCCGTCTCACGCTCCTCAGCCAGATCCATACGAGAGCCCCACGAATGAAGTGTGGGTGCTGGCTATAAGGAAGTAAGCAGGAAGTAAGCGCGAAGCATCAATGCGCGCACCCGCCCTGCCCCAACACGAGAGCAGCGTGCTCTTCCCCCAAACAAACAAAGCAAAAGTCATGTGTGTCCTTGTCAGTCATGGAACATTGACAAGGAAACGCACACCGTTTGCTCTGCTTCTCCGACATTTTCTCTCTTTTTTATATATATATTTTCTTTTTTTCTTTTAAAGATCAGAGAGAATAGGAAAGAAAGAAAGTTCTGTGCACTGCCTAACGATTTCTAACTCCTAACAAAGGGAAGAAAGTTTTTTGCAGGCTTGTGAGACACACAGCACAGTATGCACTGAAGAAAAAAAGATCTGACGAACACGCTGGTGACGCCTCTATTTATAGCCTGGTCACAGGTGCATCAAATGATCTCACCAACCGAGGCTATAAATTTCTGGTCAATGTTTCATTGACATGTTACACACATATTCACAGCTGCTCACAATGCAAGATTGTTCCCATAGCGCTTAGCAAAGCGCAGCATTATAGTGAAGCTTTTTGTAAAGGGAACAATTCATTTAAAGACAATGAATTGCAAGTTTTGGTAATATTTATTTGTGTGATTATTTTCAGGAGATTTGCAGAAGAAATCTGCAAAAAAATCTGCGATGGACTGGCGACCTGTCCAGGGTGTACCCCGCCTTTCGCCCAATGTTAGCTGGGATAGGCTCCAGCCCCCCCCCCCCCCGCGACCCTGTACACAGGATAAGCGGTTGTCAATGGATGGATGGATGGATCTGCAAAAAAATATTTATTTTAAAATGATATATATTTTTTATAAACTGTAGTCACAGTTTATTTATTTATTTATTTTCATTTTGTGAAATCAACCGCAAATGCCATACTAATGTTTGTCTCTCTCGTCTCCACATTAAGCTCGGGAAGGATAACATACTTTAACTGAAAAACACACTTCTGCTTTAAACAAGAAAAGTTAAATAAACCCAATGCATAATGTTGACTCTCCAACACAATAGACCCACAATGTTAACATACAAATCTTCAGATGGTGAATCTACAGTACAGCAGACATATCAATGCATCAAAAGGGCAGCACTAAAAAGCACTTAATAGTCCAGTCAACAGGCTCTTGTTTCAATGTGTCAAGGTTGAGAGTGGCTTGATTAGATGTTAAAGGGTTCATAGTAAAAAGCTTAACAATCAGATAGCGTTGAAGGTCAAGAGTGGATATAAATGAAATATCCTCCCACTTTGTTCTCATGCATAAAATAGCTCTGCAACTCATTTACCAGCTGTCGCCTGTGCATATGGCTTGCTAGTGAGTGTGAGGGTGCTTTAGAACATTTAAGCAAATCCTACGGCTGTGAATACACACCGTGCACTCTCTGCACTCATCCATCCATTTATCTGTTGCATATGTAGAGAGCTGAACGTGAAACCGCTTCTTTAAACAGCTAACTCAAGCAACTTCTATCTGAAAGGGATTTTTTTCTCACCTTTATGTTTTTAAACCCATATGACTTTCAAAAGGAGTCTGTGGCATGGGGCGTGTTCATGTGTCTGTATGCGGGAGAGGGAAAGCAGAAAGGCTCATCACCTGGGCTGTAATTACTCTAACACCTTTCTCTCATTATAGTGATGGCAGAGGGAGACCTGATAAGGCACGTCAAAGTGTCAGAGTGGGACCACACATATATATATATATATATATATATATATATATATATATATATATATATATATATATATATATGTGTGTGTGTGGTCCCACTCTGACACTTTGACGTGTATATACTGTATATATATTTATATATATTTGACGTGTATATATATATATATATATATATATATATATATATATATATACACACACATATAGCCATGCATTTCCATTGTTCTGTGCAAAGTATTACCAGATTACCCTGCCTTACCGAGCGCTTTTCCTTTGCCATTGTTTATTGATTCATGTTATGCCTGTTTATTGCATAACATGTTATGCCTGTTTATTGCATAACACGTTATGCCTGTTTATTGATATGTTATTCATATCATTTCCTGTTTTTCTGGATTTACAGCTTTTTGGATAACCTTTTGTTTTGTTTGACTGGTTGGACTGTCTATTTGGTTTATTGGATTTATCTCTCTGCTTTATGACTATGTCTCTCTGACTGCTGTTTTGGATTGTTTGCTTGTGTGTCTTTTAATAAATATCCTGCACATGGATCCTAAAACCGTCTCAATATCCAGTTTGTTACACATATCTAATACACATAATTACACACAACACAATATACAAATAATACAAATAATGTACAGTATACAATACACACAATATAGAATACACATACACACAATATAGAATACACAGTATACAATACAAATAATATATATAAAATGTACAGTATATTGTATATGCTGTATTAACATTCAGGCTGTCGGTTGATAGTTAATTGACAGTGTGTTGTTAAGAGAGAATATAATTTATGATAGTCCAGTGTAAGATTAATAAAGTGCATTGCTGATGTATATTGATTGTAATAGATTAAGAGTTCAAAAGTCTGATTGCTTGGGGGAAGAAGATGTCATGAAATTAGCTGGTGCAGGTCCTGATGCTGCGATACCGCCTGCCTGGTGGAAGCAGTGAGAGCAGCACATGGCTCGGGAGGCTGGAGTCTTTGATGATCCTCCAAGCTTTTTTCACACACCGCCTGGTATATTTGTCCTAGAGGGAGGGAAGCTCACCTCCGATGATGTGTCTGGCAGTTCGCACCACCCTTTGCAGGGCTTTGCGATAGAGGGAAGTGCTGTTGCTGTACCAGGCAGTGATGCAGCCAATCAGGACGCTCTCTACAGTGCTGGTGTAGAACCATTTGAGGATGTGGTGGTTCATTCCAAACTTCCTCAGCCATCTCAGAAAGAAAAGGCACTGTTGAGCCTTCTTTACAATGGCCTCAGTGTGGATGGACCATGTGAGTTCCTCAGTGATGTGGACACTGAGGAACTTGAAGCTGCTGACTCTCTCCACCGGTGCTCCATTGATGGTTATGGGGCTGTGTTCTCTGTCTCTTCTCCTGAAGTCCACCACAAGCTCCTTGGTTTTGCTGACATTAAGGGAGAGGTTGTGCTCCTGACACCAGCGTGTCAGAGTGTGCACCTCCTCTCTGTAGGCTGTTTCATCATTGTCAGTAACCTACCACTGTCGTATCATCAGCAAACTTAATGATTGGAGCTATGTGTTGCCACACAGTCATGTGTGTACAAGGAATACAGGAGTGGGCTGAGAACACAGCCCTGTGGTGCTCCATTGTTGAGGGTCAGTGATGAGATGTTGCTGCAGACTCTAACCACCTGGCGTCTACTTGACAGGAAGTCCAGGTTTCAGCTGCACAGCGAGCAGTTCAAGCCCAGAGCCCAGAGATTCTCATTAAGCTTGGAGGGCACTATGGTGTTGAATGCTGAGCTGTCAACAAACAGTATTCTTACTAGGGCTGCCTCTGACCAAAGATTTTCCTAGTTGACTAGAAGTCGTTAATTTAAGTCAATAGTCGACTAGTTGCATGTTTATGATGTTAATTTAATTAATTTAATGTGTCAGATAAACAAGCAAAAAGACTGTCTGAACATTTTGTTAATTTATAGAGAGAAATGCACGTTAGTGTTGTGCCGACAGATGATGATCTCAGGGATCGACGATGGTCAGAGTGATCACAAATAGCTGATGCCTTTGACGATGTCAAGATGATATTTTGCTCGATTTCTCAGTAATCTATTACATTATTATTATTATTATTATTATACTATTATTATTATCACATTAATATTACAATAATTTGCTTGTAGACAGACACATGCTTTAAGAAAGACACGTGCTTTAAGAAACACATTATTATATTATTAAGAACAGATGACAATAAAGCCATCTATGTACGTGTATGACACGCTGTGGCAGCAGGGGCGTGGTCAAGCGCCCGTCCGGAGAGGGAAAAGCGGTAAGGGCGCTTGCACCTGAGCTAAGTTATGTCTAACACCTGTCTCTAATTTCAGTGAGCATGGGGAGAGCGGCATAAGAGAGCCACAACACCGCCAGTCGAGAGAGTCTGATACGTCAGTCTAGTGTTGGCGTGGTCCCTGACTGAAAGACCTGAGTTTTGTTTGTTCTGAGCTTTTTCGTTTTATGTAAAGTTGTGTGCACTGCTGCGTGCCCATTAAAAGACCCTTACCTGAGTGAGAGAGCTGTCTTCGTGTCCTTCTTTTCCCCTGCCCAAGAACCCTCGTTACACACGCTGATACAGAGACACGTATGTGAAAGGTTCACACTCTTTGTTCTGTCTTCAAATTTGTATTTATTTTGCAAGAACAGTATAGTTTATGAGTGCTGTAAATAACCTCAGACGTCTCATCTCGGGAGGTGGTTTGTGTTCATTTAGCTTTATTTCCACAGAGCCTTTCACTGTGAACGCAACTCTGCAGCCTGTAAAGAGAATGCATAGATGAAGTAGCTTCTTTGACAGAGATTTTGACAACTGTTGTAAAAATCATCTTTCAAATAGTTGAACAACACACATTTTAAATACACTTATTTTGTTCCAGTTTTAATAGATTTTTTGGTTAAAATAAATTCAAAGTTTGAAATCAATCTGTCTTGCTTTGTAGGCTTAACCCTAACCCTGCTAAATGAAAATTATCCCCTAGTACCACCTAGCGTCCAACCAGCGGTAATACCTGTGGAGTTTTTTTTCTTCCTGCAACCAACCGACTAATCAAAACTTGGTCGACCAAAACTCCTCTCATCGACAAACGTTTGGTTGACTATCAGGGGGCAGCCCAAATTCTTACATATGTGTTCCTTTTTTCCAGGTGGGAGAGAGCAGTGAGAGCAGTGTTTAGTGTAGATGCTATTGCATCATCAGTGGAGCGGTAAGCACACTGTGCACCAGTGTTTATCACCCACAAACCGACAGGTTGGTCAAATTATTTAATAATTCCTTGAAAAACATTTTCACCCCTTCCTGGTCGCACAAATCTTATGGAGCACCATATTGAGACCACCTTGGGGGTGGTGGTTCGTAGCTGCCCCTATCGTCTTCATGAACACAAGAAAAAGATTGTTCAGGAAGAGGCAATGCTTGAAATGGGCATAATACAAGGGTCACACAGCGATTGGACCAGCACGGTAGTTCTGGTACCGTAGAGTGATGGCTCAGTCCGGTTATGTGTTGACTACCAGAAAGTGAATGTGGTGTCCAAATTTTATGCTTATCCAATGCAGAGAATTGATGAGTTACTCGAACGGTTGGGCGGGGCTCTTTTTTTTTTCTTTAACTCCAATATCCCAAGAAAAAAACTGCTTTTTCCAAACTGGATTACACAAATTTGTGATGTTTCCATTCAGTTTGTTAGGATCCACAGCCATGTTTCAGCGCCTCATGGACAAGATCCTCAGACTGCAAATGGCATTTGCTACATGTATACATATCTAGACGATATCATAATTTATAATAATGGCTGGTGGTGGCATATGCTAAATCTGAGGGCTGCCTGTGAGTGATGGGACTCATGGCCAACCCGAAGAAGTGTGCAATTGGGCAAGCAGAAATTAGTTCTCTGGGATTCCACATGTGTCATGGTCAGGTGCCTGCATAGGTTAATAAAACTGCAGCGATTGCAGCTTGACCGACCGAAGACCGAAGACCAAAAAGGAGGTAAGGCAGTTTTTGGGGCTGGATGGCTTGCTACTACCGGAGGTTTGTGCCTAGTTATTGTGATTTCACCAGCCTGCTGACTAACCTTACTAAAAAGGGTGCAACCAATCCGGCCCAGTGGACAGAGTAATGCCAACAGGCTTTCCTTAAGGTAAAGTCTGCACTCTGTGTGGGGTCACTGTTACATGCACCTGACTTCTCTCTCTCCTTTATTTTGAAGATGGATATATCTGATTGGGGACAGATGGGCGATGCTCTTGTAGGAGCTGGGAGGGGAGGAACGGCCGGCGCTGTTTGCGATGTCGCAAGCTCTCCTTCAGGGAGACAAATCACAGTACCAATGAGAAAGCGTGTCTTGTGATTAATTGGGTTGTTCTTACCATCCGCTACTACCTGCTGGGGCGGGCCTTCACCCTCTGTTCAGATCACGCTCCTCTGCAGTGGCTCCATCCACCGCATGAAGGATACTAACGCGTGGATCACCCGATGGTATCTGGCTCTCCAGCCCTTTAAATTGGAGGTGATCCACAGACCGGGGTGCAGATTCTTGTGGCTGCCTTTCTCTCCATAAATGGGGGGGGGGGGGGGTAGGCAGGCCAGATGTTGCCCCAACCTGAGTCAGCGGTGGGGGTATGTAGCATGGGGGCATGGTCATGTGTCTGTCTGTGTGAGAGGGAAAGCGGTAAGGCTTGTCACCTGGTCTGTAATTACTCTAACACCTGTCTCTCGTTATAGTGATGGCAGAGGAAGACCTGATAAGGCACACCAGAGTGTCAGAGTGGGAGAGAGAGTGGCAAAGGAACTGGTGCAGTGGAATGTGCAGACTGAGTGTTGGCCACTGAGAGGCATTTTTCTGTTGACCTGACTGTGTGGAGGAAATAAATACTCACCTCAACTGTTTGATGTCTCTTTACTCCCCCATTGCCCATGAACTTAGAACTTTCACAGAGACATTAAACAAAATGTTAGCTTTAGTTACCATTCACATTCATTGCATCCTTTTTTCCATTATTTGAAATTGAATGGTGTTTGAGGCTGCTAACATTCATGTTAGTCTCTAACATTCTGTCTAAAACCTTTTTGTTTCATGGGAAAGAGACATGTCATACAGGTTATGAACAACATGGTGACAAAATTAAAATTGTAATTTTTGAGTGACCTATCCTTTTAAGACTTGTGTTGTTGTCGACATACTTTGAAGAACCTGGTAACCTATAGGAATGCAGCCATTTCCATGCATTTCTCAATATGACAGTGTCTACCATGCTTAATAGGTAGAAAATATTTGGATCGGTCTCGCCTTACTTGAGAAAATCAATTTTAACCAAATAGTTTCCACTTAGCAACATGTAAAACAAGTGATTAAATGTCAAGTGTGAGTGCTTTTTGATTGAATTTAAGGCAACGTAATAAAATAGTGTATGACTTGTCCAGAAGTAAATACACATCATCTGTCATGTGCAAACCACAGTAGTAGCACTCTTTCAAATAAAAACAGAGCAAGGTATTAAGATTACTTATTATTACTTAAGGATTTAAGATTAATTATTGCTCTCTATTCTGTATGTTACCTCAGTATGACAGTGAGGTCAAGGATCACTACACAATCACTATTAATCCTCCAACTATTCAGGCCACGTCCACATTAATACTTTTTCATTTAAAAACTCATCTTTTTCTAAACATTTTGGCCTTCTGTCCACACTGTGACAGCATTTTTAAAACTTTTTAAAACACTCTAAAAGTAAATAAATATGAATACGCCATCTACACATTTGATTGTGGACTGGTAAAACGGATATATCTGAAAACAATATTGTATTTGTTGACATGTGACGCATTCAACCAGGAGAACCAAAATAATCAAGATGATGGTCATACAATGTTGTGCCCTTTCACACTGGATTCCTTCAAAGGCGATGGGAAGTTTACTCTGAATTGTTGTCCGGCAATGGAACACGGGGACAATCGCTTTTCATACCGCACATGCAATGGCAATTTTTCACATGCACAGAAAGGGAACTAAAGCATTTTCATCCATTTCAGTATGGACGAGAAACATTCAGAATACAGCAGTGTATACGGAGAGTGTTTCGAAAATGCTGTTTTCAAATGTATCTGTATTAATTAATTTATTCGTAGCCTCAGACTAAACTCTTGACATCAAAATGTCTCGGGTTACATGTGTAACCCTTGTTCCCTGAAAAAAGCGGAACAAGATGCTGCGCTTTGCTAAGCGCTATGGGGAACGACCCAGTCGTGAACGAGCTGTGAATATGTGTGTAACACGTCAATGAACGTTGACCGGAATTTATAGCCTCGGCTGATGTAGTCATTAGACGCACCTGTGGCCAGGCTATAAATGGAAGCGTCACCAGGTGTCATCAGATACTTCTTTTTGAAGAGCAGTCCTGGGACGTCCCAGTGCAGCAAAGAAGCGCAGCATCTCGTTCCGCTTTTTTCAGGGAACAAGTGTTACACATGTAACCCGAGACGTTCCCTTTACAAAAAGCTTCAGTATGATGCTGCGCTTTGCTAAGCGCTATGGGGAACGCAATACCCACGCCGCCGCACTGGGGCTGTCTGGACCCCTACGGTTGTGAAGTGTGCTCACAAGAACGCAAGAGGCCTCATACATGAGCTTGAGATGTCGACTCAAGGACGTAAGAGTCCAGAGTAGCAAAACATCTAACCCATAAAATTTGATGAATGTGTAAGGAGAGGACCAGCCCGCCGCATCACAAACTTGTTCAGGCATGAGCTGAGATGTCGACTCAAGGACGTAAGAGTCCGGAGTAGCAAAACATCTAACCCATAAAATTTGATGAATGTTTGCGGAGAGGACCAGCCTGCCGCATCACAAACTTGACCAGACATGAACTCGAGACGTCGACTCATGGGCATAAGAGCCCGGAGTGGCAAGAACATCCAAATTATAAAAGTCTAATGAATGTGTGCGGAGAGGACCAACCTGCCGCATCACAGACTTGCTTATACATGAGCTTCAGATGTCGACTCAGGAGCCTAAGAGCCCGGAGTAGCATGAACATCTAGTAACATGACCATAAAACCAGATGAATGTGTGCGGAGAGGACCAGCCTGCCGCATCACAAACTTGCTGCAGAGGGAGACCTCTAGCCAAGGCTTTAGAGGAGGAGAGCCCTCTGGTAGAGTGCGCCCTAAAACCTACTGGCGAAGCTTGACTGCGCGCCTTGTAGGCCGGGGCAATAATGTCCCTCAGCCACAGTGACATAGTCTGCCAGGAAAAGACCGCCCCCCGGTCATGACTTCCAAGTGAAGAATTGCTGCCCTGACTTTATGCCACTAGCAAAAAGCGGTGGACATAAGTCTGAAGGGTACAGACTGGACAAAGTCTGAGAAGTCTTAGCTGCTCCGTTACAAATGGCAGGGAGCAGAAGGCTTAGAAAATAACCGGCCAAGGGTCACTAAAGGCACCTTGGGCAGGTAGTTAGGGTGAGGGTGCAAAGAATGCTTTTGGTCATTCTGGGGCAAACTCTAAACAGGCCGGCAAAAGAGACAGAGCCTATAGGTACCCAAATCTCCTTAGAGACGTAATTGCCATAAGGAAAAAACATCTTGAGAGTTAGAAGTCTACCAAACGCTGACTCTAGAGGTCTAAAAAGGGGGTCTTACCCTATGAAGAGGTCCTAGCAAGGATGCCTCTTAGGGGGCACCCCGCCCACCAAGGCGTGGCAAACCGCAGTGGAGGCCACATAGAACCTGGCAGTGGCGAGGCAAGTGCCCGCTGACAGTTCTTTCTACAGAAAATCCAGAACTGAAGCAAACTGGCAGTTAGCTGGTTCTGTAATATGAAATTAGGGGGGGAAACTGGGCGACTCGGGGAGAAGTAGAGGAGACGTTGCGCTATCAACAGAGGCGAAGAGGTCCTCTTCTGCCCTGTAAAATCTACCCAGATCAGTTCCAAGTGGAGGGAGCCCTAGCACTTGAAATGGTCTCGATAACCTCAAGAGAAAGCACTGTGAACCTCAGTTGGTACCCTTAGGGGCCAAGCATGAAAGGTTTCACAATTCGGGCCAGTGATGAGAAGGACCTTCCTGTTCGGAATCGCCCAAGGCAAGCCGTCGAGGAGAGGTATTCGAGAAACATATCCTGTTCGGCCAGCGCAGCGCCATTAAAAGGAGGCAAGACCCTTGCTGGCGAACCTTGCGAAGACTCCCGGGAGCAGAAAAACCGGGGGACAAAAACGCATACAGACGCATTCAGGGTCATGTATGTGCCTTTAAGTCCAGACCCAAGGGGGCTAGGTGACTTAGGGAGAAGTAGAGGAGACATTGCGCTATCATAGAGGCGAAGAGGTCCTCTTCTGCCCTAGATTTGTTCACTAACTCAGAGTAAATCTGCTCCCACACACACGGGCATCCAGGGACGAAACTGTCCTGAGTGACAGGAGCTGCCCTGGGCCCCAAGGAGGATCCAACGTGCCAGAAATTCAGCTGACGTGAATGTGGATCCCCCGATGGTTTAGGTAAGAGGCTACCAGTGTATTGCCCACCCACACCAAGACATGGCAGCCTCAGGAGGAAGTATTTCAGGGCCAGAAATACGGCCATCAGCTCGAGACTGTTACTGTGGCAACCGAACTGACGACCCTCCTATCCTTTTAAGCCGGACGACCACTTAAGGCCGCTACCCAGCCCGTCAGGGATGCATCTGTCGTTAGCAGCCTGCGACGACAAGACGCACCTAGAGTGGGACCCAAGGTAAGAACCGGGGTCTGAACCACATAGAAAGGGAACGAAGCACGTGGCGCGTAACCCTTATTTGCCTTAGGGGACCGGCCCTCGGATAAAACCCCTTGGCTTCCAGCCACAGCTGAAGTGGTCTCATGTGCAGAAGGTCCAAAGGGATCACAGCGGATACCAACGCCATGAGACCTAGTATTCAATGATACTGACAAGCAGTGCAACCTCGACCTAGCCTGACCTTGCTCAGGGTGTTCTGAATGGAAACGATTTGTGCGGGAGACGATTGTGCCTGCATCGAGACTGAATTCCATATAACCCCCAGATGCATCAAGACGATATCCCTGTGCTGAACTGCCAGTTCTTCGAACTGCACTAGGATCAGTCAGTCGTCTATAAAATTCAGAATGCAGATGCCCTGGAGTCGAAGAGGAGCCAGTGCTGCTTCCATGCATTTCCTGAATCTGCGGGTTAATAGGGCTAGGCCAAATGGAAGAACCCGATACTGGAAGGCTTCACCCCCGAAAGCGAACCTCAGGAACTTCCTGTGATGTGGCTCTATATGAAGATATGCGTCCATGAGATCGATGGTGACCAGCCAAACGTGATGTTGGGCTTGTGACACGATCGTCTTGATAGTCAGATCTAGGACTTGAACACCGAGCGGTTCAAGCCCCAAAGATCTAGAATCGGACCCAACCCCCCACCCTTCTTGGGAACCAGGAAGTATCTGCTGTAATAGCCTGACTCTTTCTCTGGAAGGGGAACATGTTCTATGGCCCCTAAATCTAAGAGATTTTGCAGTTCTTTCCACAGTAGACATGCCTGTCCCGGTTTCACGGTAGTGGGAACCACGCCGTTGAAACGGGGAGGACGGCGAGCAAATAGAATTCTGTAGCCTCTTTCTACTGATTCTAGAACCCACATAGAAATACCTGGCAGAAGTTTCCACGCTGCCAGGTTCTCTGAGATGGGTATTATTTCTGACACTTCCTGTTGAGGGGATGTCCAGTGTTCACGTCCTGGATCAAGGCAGGAAGCAACGGTACACCCAACTCTTTGTTGGAAGCCTCTATCACCCGAAACACCAAAGGCGGTTTCGTGAGGGTATCGGGAGGGCCAAAGTAGATGATACACGCGCCCCGTCCCGAGGGGAACTACCCCCACAAGGCTGGGTACAAGACCGTCAGGCTTTCTTTTTCTTAGAAATCACGCCCCTGAGGTCTTGCATTGGGGGCTGTTGAAGGTGACGAACTGGACCCCAGTCTTTACAAGGTGGAGCACGATTTGCCACGTTTTGTTTTAGAGCCTCCTGTCTAGAAGGACCGGGGCGGGGCTGGGTGGCCGACGGCCCCTCCCCCTGAGTGAGGTGCCCACACTCAGGTCCTTCAACAGATTTATCCTAGCGCGCTTGTAACACTGTCATAGTGTGCAGGGCAACACCAGCCTGATCTGCTGCCTGATAAGCTTTCCCCACAAGCGTGGAGGTGGTCCTGCACAGCTTTGTGGGGAGAGTAGGCCTCTTTAGCGATGATGCCGAGCCAGGCGAGAGAAAACCTGCAGGTGTCTCTTCTACTGGCGGCATCACTGAATACCCCCAAGCTTCAGCACCCACGATAGTTGAATACACCAACGTCGAGGGCACGAAGACACAGGAAGTATAAATTTCCTCCATAAGGAAAATACTTGTTATGGAGGTCATAGAAGAAAGGAAGGGACTGATATAGAGTTCCAGTCTAGCTTTAGTCTGGCCACAGCCCACGTAATCACCTCGAGTAATTTCTCAGCCGCTTTATTATTGTGCGTGAAATGTACAGAGGTTCAGCGCTCCGCCCCCCTCCTGAACCGAAGAGGCGCGATGCGTGCTTCGAGATAATGGGAAGGACCAGCTGGGTCTGGGGAGAGAGCCCCGAATGAAATGTGGCGACTCCCAGAAGTAAGGGAGGCGAGCGCGAAACATTTTGCCCGAAAGCAGATCGCAATGCTCACATTTGTCTCTTAATTCCGCAGCCGCTTTAGTATTATGCGCGGGATTTACAGAGATTCAGTGTCCTCGTGAACCGAAGAGGCGCCGAGTCGCGCTTCTGGTGAGAGAGCGGGCGAAAGGGATGAACCCGTCTCTCGCTCCTGAGCCAGATCCATATGAGAGCCCCACAAATTAAGTGAGAGTGCTGACTCCCGGAAGCAAGCGAGGCGAGCGCGAAGCACTTTGCCTGAAAGCAAATCACAGTGCTCGCACCCCCACTGCTGCAACGCGAGAGCAGCGTGCTCTTCCCCCAAACAAAGTTATTCTCTCTTTCTTTTAAAAAAAATATATTTTCTAGACAGAAGAGAAAGGAGAAAAGGTTCACTTCACACTGCCTCACAAATTCTAAAACCTAGCAGAGGAAAGAAAGTTTTGACAGGGTTTGTGTAACACACACACACACAGAATCGCTCTGAAAAAAGAGGATCTGACGACACCTGGAGACGCATACATTTATAGCCTGGCCACAGGTGCGTCTAATGACTACATCAGCCGAGGCTTAAATTCCGGTCAACGTTCATTGACGTGTTACACACATATTCACAGCTCGTTCACGACTGGGTCGTTCCCCATAGCGCTTAGCAAAGCGCAGCATCATAGTGAAGCTTTTTGTAAAGGGAACAATCCTTTTTGTTTGTCTGATTAAAGTTTTTTGTCTGATTAAAGGATGCTTAAAGTCAACATGAAAATCAAAATCAACCTATTTACTTTCACAATACCATTCCTTGCAGGTTAATCCAAAGAAAAAACTGATTGTCTTTGGAAATCTTTAACCAAAATGTAATTTATATTGCTCTGCCTTTGGAACATCTTATTTTCGGCTGACATTATCAACATAATGTTAACCAAAAGCCAAACAGCTACTAAGGCACTGTTTTAGACTACATTTGTAGGGGATGCAGCCTTTAATAAATCTTGCCAAAAGCTACCACATTAATGTAATATTGGTTAATTACACCAACGGTAGCAAATTGAAATTGATTTGACAGGTCAAGATGCTCTTGAAAGTGAACTTAAACCTTCAGCCTCTAGGGGAAGACAAACGAGATGGCTACAAACTTGCACTCTATTCTGACTCCATTCTGGAATGGAGCACCCACTTTTCACAATCAAATCCATACACAGTTAATAAAGGTCCTGTCTGATTTTTCACCAACAAGGTTCTCTTGGAAACATGTCAAAATAAAAAAAGTAAATTAAGTGATATCTAAAAGAAAAATGGATTTCAAATGCACTTTTATATTGATTTTACATAGCATTATTTTTGTGTTTACAGTCAGGGGCCGTTCTCACTGAACACGTTTTTGCATCCATCAGCGGTATTTTTCTTTTTCATTGTTTTTCCATGTAAACATGGATTAAACAGTCATCTTTAAATGTTGCAATGTCCCACAGTTTTTCAGAGTCTCGAGCAGAATCGCATTTGCAAAGCACGTCAAGTTAAAAGAGCTTGAACTTTTAAATCTGCATCTCAAGACACCTGTATTCAGTTTCATTCACTACACTGCATCTATCTTTTTTTTTTTTTTTGCACAGAAACCATTTGGTCTGAATGACCCAAGGTCCAAAATCTCGCATTCTAGACTCTTGCAATTAGACTTATGTAAAGGCAATACCCAAGACACTGAATGCGTCTTTCCAAAATGATCTACGTAAATATTGTCTTCCAAAGATCAATTCTGTCTTTCTTAGAAAAAAAGTATTATCATTCAAACTGCTTATTGCTCTATCTGTTAAAGCATGCAGATAATATGCATAAGTCTCTGTGCAGAGAACATAATTTTTAAGAGTGTTGTTTCTCCATATATGAATGTTTGCATTGCCTCAGTCTCAGTGCTAAATAATGATGTATATAATAACAGTTTAAGTTTTCAAGATAGCTATCAGCATCTCTTATTTATCCGTAAAATTTCCCAGGAAATCAAATTTGGAGTTTTGTGGCTTTAAGACCATTTCAGCCATGAGAACACTCAGAAAGGTTTGGCATGCTTATGCAGGTAAGACATGTAGATAAGATACTGGTCTTGGTGGACAAGATCTGCTAAACTGCTGCTGTTACAGAGCAATTACGGAATCTTGCTACTGTTAGTAAATAAACATACTGAGTTAGCATGTGATCATGCTGCTGCACAAAATGCTGAAAAAAGCATGCTGCATCGAGCATGAAAGACATGCTGCTGCACAATTAGACATGCATTAAATCCCATTTAGCAGATCTAGACAGGTGAGAACTGGAGACTGAGGTGGGTTTCAGAGGGAAGCTCTTTCAGCTCGCTGCAGTGAACTGCTATCGCAATACTGAACTATTTAAATGTTATGCAAAGAGAGAGAGGTGAGCTTATTGGCTCCTCGAATATACTTGAAGGAACCAACCAGATTACACAGAGTAAACCGATTGGGTTAACATGCATGTTAACAAGTTTTTTGCCAGCTTGGTCTTTGACTACAGCCAATGCCTCTGGGCCTCAGAGTACTCAGTTTCTTTCAGACCTTGCTCCTCTCTCACCATTATGTCAGCAAAAGTCTCCTCTTTAATTGTGGAATCTTTCACAAGTGCAGGAAAAGTTCAGATTTAGTTCACTTCACCCAGTGCTCAACAGCACAGCATATTGCTCTTTCCCTTGAGGATGTTCTGATGGTAGTTTAATTGATTGCAGTTAGCCAGAGGTGATCATTAACAGCAAACATGCGCTCTGATCACACATGTCCAACTATAAAAAACAAACAAAAATGTATATAATCTAAATATATTTATACCCTAACAGTACACAGATATTCCAAGCCCATGGCTTCAGTTTGGTTGTCAAGAAAATTTATGTAAATGTTATTTTAATTTAATTTCTGTGCCATTAGTGTCACCAAACACAATTTCCAAAATATTGACTGTTTTCAAACAGGTTTCTTGAACACTCCCCCATCTGCCACAGGTCGACAAACATATAGCCCCGACCCAAACTCACACCATTGTTTGAGCTAATATTGCTGTATGTTAAACTTTTCAGAATGCTCAAACAAACAGAGAATAATTTGGTGTTGAAAATGTTTACACTTTTCAGGTGAATCAACACAAGGCCATAACCATGTCTTGAACATTGGGGGGGGCAGGGGGGTCACAGGTGTCCTAATAAGTTTCTACAGAAAGATTTTAAATGTATTATAGTTTTTTAAAATATTTTATTGTAAATAATTATTATTTTATTTTATTTTTTTAAGTTCACACATTACAAGACGAACACTGTGTCTGCACTGCTCATTTCAGTCATCTTTTCTTTTTGTGCTGTATCAAAGAAAAGACAAATAAAATGTGAATATCTTTTAATCACTGATGTATCTGTAAAATGACATGACATCAGCTGGCTTGCAAAAAGAAAATACACAAAATTATTTACTGTCCTCATGTTGTCCCTCATTGTATTCCCCCATAGAATCTATGGTCTAACTGTGCACCTCTGTGGGTCTTCATCCCGGGAAGAACAGCAATTTGCGAACACATGCCATTTCAGGGTGTAAAGTTGCCTGGTAGAGGGGGCTTTGGCTTGGTTGATCGTGGCTACGACCGTAAGTGGTAGACCAGCTAGATCTTCCGTGTCCCATCCACAGGCCAGACGTGGAGGTTCCAAAGGTCTGGGTGTGGATGCCAGATCGTGCCCCATCCCTGAGAAAGAAGGTCTTTCCTCAGGGGAATTCACAGGGAGGGGCTGTCGCGAGGAGTACGAGGTCCGAGGACCAGGCCCGGGTGGGCCAATAAGGAGCCACAAGGGTGACTTGTTCCTAGTACTCCCTTACCTTGCACAGCACCTGTGCAAGAAGGCTCACTGGGGGAAATGCGCTGCCCCGCAGGCCAGCTGTCTGCCAGTGTGTCTGCCCCGAGGGGAGCCTCTGAACGGGCATACCAGAGCGGGCAGTGGGAGATTTCTTGGGAGGCAAACAGGTCTACCTGGGCCTTGCCGAACCGTTCCCAAATCAGCTTGACCGGATGGGGGTGAAGCCTCCACTCTCCACGGGGCAAGCGTTGTTGTGACAGCATGTCAGCTACCACTTGAGTCGCTGCTGCCTCCAAAGGAGGAGACGACGGGCGAGTCGTGACATGTGGCGTGAGCATACGCCGCCTTGGCAATTTATGTATGCCACCGCAGTGGTGTTGTCTGACCTGATCAGGATATGTTTGTCTCGAACTAATGGGAGAAACTACCGCAGGGCAAAGAAAACAATAAACAACTCCAGGCAGTTGATGTGCCAGCGCTGCAGGGCCCCATTCCAACGGCCTGCTACTGCGTGCCCGTTGCACACGGCACCCTAACCCAATCTGGAGGCATCTGTCATGACCAAGACGCATCGGGACATCTGCTGCAAGGGTACTCTTGCCCGTAGAAAACAGAGGTCTGTCCAGGGATTGAGTGTTTGGCGGCAGGCGGGGGTGATCGTCACACGGTGCGTGCCGCGGCACCATGCTCGTCTCGGGACTCGAGTCTGAAGCCAGTGCTGAAACGGTCTCATATGCATCAACCCCAGCGGCGCATCCGCCGCGGAGGATGCCATATTCCCCAGGAGACTCTGGGAAAGTTTTAAGGGGACCGTTGTGCCCGGCCTGAAAGCAGAGAGGCACCTCAACACTGACTGCGCACGCTCTTTGGTGAGATGTGCTGACATTGAGACTGAGTCAAACTCCATGCTGAGAAAAGAGGTGCTCTGAACTGGAGTAAGCTTGCTCTTTTCCCAGTTGACCTGAAGCCCCAAACGGCTGAGGTGCCTGAGCACCTGGTCTCTGTGAGTGCATAGTAACTCTCGTGAGTGGGCCAGAATGAGAAAAGTCTCATAGCACTTACCTTGCTCTGCACACCTGGCAGGGTGTGGGTTAGCGACTGAGGAGGAGGTCCAAGGTAGGCGTCCTCTAGACTCGTCGGAACCGGCCAGCCGGAGAACAGTCGTGGGGAGGCTGGAGGCATGTGGTCCGCGTCCAGCTAGGCCCGGGTTGAGGTAGAGAAGGGTGTTTTATAGCCACAGGAGGACGCCCTCGGCGAGCAGACAGGGCATGGCCCATGGCAGCAGGTTTGCGGCGGGGCAGGATGTGAGATGGCCTCCGTCTGCTACACCACTGAGGACTGCTGGGCAGAGTCGTCAACGGTGCCGCCGAATGGACGGAGCTGGGAGACGGGGGTGTCAGAGAAGGTGTGCCTTGTCTACCTCCCGCATTTCGACTAGGTCCGGTCCATAGATTGCGTTTCTGGACCACAAGGGTGGCCATCGCCTGTTTGAGTGCCGGCGCTTCTGACCTCCATGGCCCAGGGGCGTGGTTGGTCATCCAGCGCAGTTCCTGCAGCACATCATGAACAGGGCTACACAAGTGCAAGTTTTGAAGCGCCTTGGCCTGTATGCCAATCCTGTAGGAAGGAGGCGAGGCGTGAGGGGGCGGCTGAAGTGGCTTTCTCTCATGACAAAAGAAAGCCACGACCACAATGCTGGAACGGCCATGTTCTCGCACTGAGAACATGAACCATTCATAAAACGCTGCCTGCGTGTGATCGCAGCCCAGGCAAGCGAGGCAGCTTTTATGACCGTGAGAGGTTGGGAGAAATCACCGCATCCAGAAACTACACAGGGCATCTTTATAAAGACGCGTCATGAAAAGGACGTTCAACGCCGCAGTGTAATGCTCTTTCAGAGAAATAAACTCTTTTAATATAACTCTTTCAATTCTCTGCGCTGTCGAAGCACCCAGGGGCAAACTGCACTGCTGTGCAGAGAAGGAGAAAGCCGCTGAAGTGCGCTGTAGATCCAACAGCAAACAAAGCATCAGAGGAACAGAAGCAGGAATCTGGTGTGTAACTCGCAGCTGGCTGCATACACGACCATTGGCTCTGAAGAAAATTTCTGAATGAACTTTTAGCATTTCCTCACCTTTATACCCGTATGTCTGGGGGCGGGGTATGCAAATACTGTCTGCCAACTTCTCATTGGCATTTTTTAATAGATCAGAGGCATATTTGGCGCTCAAGAGAGACCCCTAGTGTCGCTTCTTTGACACAAAATAACTATAATATTTGTCCTTTATGAAGATCGGCAGCTCCTCCTCACTATAAATGGTTATTCTATGGAATAGAGCTGCTTAAATCTATGTTCATGTTCCAAGAAAAAGTAACAGCATATGGGTTTTGAACAATATAAGTAAGTGAGTAAATGAGTGAGTAAAAGTAAATTTTGCATTTTTATTGAACTACTCCTTTAACTGATGGCTTTTTGAGCACAGACCTGACAAGGACATGCTCAAACTAAAATGCTCTCTTATTAAAGAAGACTTTGGAGATCCAAAATTCTGAATGAATTAAAGACACAGAAATTATTTAGAAAATCTTAAATTGATTAACTAATACTATTTGCACTAAAATATATGACACTGCCCTTGTCACAAGCTAAAAGCTAAATTTTAGCCACAAGTCACAGGTCTAATGTTCTAGTTCTGATTTGGGTCTTTAATATACATTGCAGTTATGGCACTGAATCAGCCTACGAATGGCTTACTTATACAGTAGTTGTCTTTGCATATTAAACTGTGATAGGAGAAAGTAATTTAACATAAATAAACACACTTCAGCTTTAAGACTAATTTTAATAAGAGTTAAGGGCACCTTGACTTGTGTTTAGGTGGATACAGTCTCCTATAAAGTCTCCTCGGCTATACAGTACCAGCAAGTACTTTCTGTCTAGAAGTCGTCCCCTGTTGCCTGGAGACCCGCATGGCCAGAAATTTGCATGCAGAGGATTAGAGTGGAGGCTGGTGAACATGATGTGTGCTGCCTGAGACAAACTGTAATGAACCTCAGCGCCCCTTATCAACCCCGCACAAACCAGGAATGATCACAGCAGAACAGTACACGGCAGCTAAATTGAACAGAGTGTGGAGAGCAGGAAGACACGGCAGGGCAATAACAATGAGCCTGCAGCTTTTAATACATAAAAATTAAGGTTCAATTACAACTATCTGACTCCCACAAATGAGGAACACTTTTAGTTTCTTTCTTTCTTGGAAGCCCTTTGTTAAAGGAATGAGTCACAGAAAAAGGAGAATTCTGTCACAATTTACTCACCCTCGTTTAATTCCAAACATTAGATTTTTTATTTTTCGTGGAACACAAGAGGAAGTATTTATCAGAAAGTCAAAGAAGCAGCACAGAACAAACATACAATAAATATATTAGTAGTCCAAGTAGTTTTAGTATATTCTTACATTTAACATTTATGCATTTGGCAGATGCTTTTATCCAAAGCGACATACAAAGCCCTTAATACAGGGACAATCCCCCTGGAGCAACCTGGAGTTAAATGCCTTGCTTCAAGGACACAATGGTGGTGGCTGTGGGGATTGCACCAACAACCTTCTGCTTAATGGTTTAGTGCTTTAGACAACTACACCACCACCTCTACATATTCTAAGCCTTCCAAAGCCATACAAAAATCCTTTTATTGTACTTTCTTTGTCCTTTTTGGAGTTTGGTGCTGGCAAATTACTATCCATGTTTCATTGAAAATAAAGTTAGTAGATGATGAAAAAAATTTCCTTTTGGGATTAACTATTTAGGAAATTTATTTTAGGAAAGGGATGGTTAAACCGACGATTATGATATTATTTACTCACCCTCATGTTGTTTAAACCTGTATGACCCATTCTTCCATGAAAAACAAAAGGAGATGTTAGACAAAATGTTATTGATTAACAACTTCAGTCATCCAGTCATACAGGTTCAGAACAACATGAGGAGTAAATGGTGACATAATTGTATTTTTTGGGTGAACAATCCCATAAAGCATATGTGTATACTATATTTATAAATATATGACACATTTGTTTTAAGACACCACAATTAAATTAATATTCATCATAACAGACAATATTGCAGAGAAATCATGCAAAAGAGAAAGAATATGTCAGAGAAATAGTGGAATAACATATACAAACACACACACACATATATATATATATATATATATATATATATATATATATATATATATATATATATATACACACATTTTTTGGAAATTAGTGTTGTGATTAAAAAGTATGTCTTTTACCATCCCTTATTAAATTGTTTCTTTGAAATATTGAAAATGAAGGACGCCACTGAAAATAAAACGATAGGCTCGTAACATTCTACACAATACCCAGCTCATGTTGTATTAATCATGCACTCTGCTGGTAATCTGTGGAATAAAGTAGTAGGTTTGTAAACACATTAAATACCCTGTAGGTCCTCCAGTATGTGCAAGTTGAGCTCTCCTATGATACAGGGCTCTTAACAAAAGATAATATGTACCATAAAAAAAAAAAGATTTCCCATGTTAATTATTAGAGTGCATCAGCAGCTCTCTCACTTCCATTATCTGCATCTGGGGAGCTGGTTTCAAAATGGCTACAGAAATTCTTGGGATTAAAAAAGATGGAGATCCATTTCTAATGAGATACCATTTTAAGCATGGTAAAAAGGTTATCAAACTCTCTGGCTATACCTGAAAATGTGTGAATGTGGTGAAAACAAGTGCTAAAATAACAGCATAGGTTGGACTCTGTTTTCTATTCAGAAAAAAAATACTTTGATATTTACCTGATATAATGTAAGCCTGCCAGACAATATTTACACAATGAGCAGCATGAGATTTCATTCACTCCAAAAATTTTTATTAGGATTTAAGCATTTCAATTCCATAAGTAAATTCCATCAAATAAAAACATTTTCATTGAATCTTTAACTAAATACAATTTAGAAAACCAAAATATTGTAAGTTTTATTAATTTAAATTAGTTAAAAATTACATAATTCTTATTGATGGAATTTAGCTTTGAAATTGAAATGCACAAATCTATATATATATATATATATATATATATATATATATATATATATATATATATTACACACATTTAATATATATATATATATATATATATATATATATATATATATATATATATATATATTAAATGTGTGTAATGTTTACATTGTGCACCCATTTAATTTACTGTACAGTACATAAAGTTGCTCAAAATATCATAACATATGATATTATGTAATTACATATCATAGCGATAACATTATCAACATGAGAAACTGAAAGCTCTTATCTTAATATGCACTTTAACGAAGAGTACATGAAATTAAAATGAAAGATGGACACACTATCGTGATTTATATTTTATTCATTATTAATTTATTCACCAGCCCTATCATGGCACTCGTGCAAAGGCCAATTAGGTTTCAGACAGATATCTTTGGAGGAACAGAGCAAGAAGCTGAACATGCGCTAAACACTTCTAGTTAAAGGAATGCCACTCAGGCGCGTGCCTCACTGCCTGAAGCAGCCTCAAACGAAAGTCACCCATGCAGCTAATGCTGAACACACACTCCCTTCACTGCTGGCTGGTAATCTTCCATGTGCTTGTGCAAAATGACAATTAGAGTGAAATAATTTTGCATGTGGTTGTTGAGTGTTGACTGTGTAATATAAGCAAGATTGGACTAGTTGTTCGAAGTTGTGGTGATGTTGTCACAGCTTAAGACTCGAGATACTTGCAGTTTTTTTCTTGGTTGACAGAACTGTTTTTAAGAGTTAGAACACTGACAGTATTTTGAGTTTGTTAAAGTGGCTGCAATGGAAAAAAGTTTTACCATTAATATACGTTAAAAGGATAATATATATATATATATATATATATATATATATATATTATATATATAATGGTAATTGCTACGGCAAGCATTACCATTCCTATTGTTCAGATTTAGGTTTAGGGATTGGAACATACACCTGACCCCAAGTAGTAAACTTTGGCCAATGACCAACCACTTAAAAAAAACCCTGGCACTTTAAAAATATACATGCTGCGTCCCAATTCGCCTACTTATACTACGACCTAAAAGTATGTACTCTTTTTTTGAAGAAAATGTACATACTTTTGAGTGTGTAGCAAAAGAGTATGCACGTTCTGGGACATACTACGAAGACGTCATGCAATGGAAGAGAATGTGGTTGCCTAGTTACGCACACCGCGACAGTTAAACAAACATTCTACATTCCATTCATTCTTATATGTCCAATGCAATGCAGTGCAATGCGCCAGTTAATGAGGCGCTCAGTGTCTTCATCGGACCCTACAAGATAAACATGGTACTTTTTTTGCACAACACAAATCCATTAATATTATGAGACAATAAAATATAACTTTAATTAGCGCTAAACGTTTAAGTTCTTACACTTAAAAACTGAGGGCGCATCTCCGCTTCCGCATCCGGCCGCCATGTTTGCATCATCTCAAAGCTCCTCCCTCCCGCACGCAATGGGTTGTGGGCAATATTAGCCGTTAGAGTGTGCATCGATCTGCACTTCGGATTCTGACCGGAAATAGTAGACCATCCGGGTATCTTTGGAACACTCATTTCAACATACTACGATTTGGGACGTACTAATTCTATTTTCGAATACTATTTAGGACGGATAGTATGCGAATTGGGACGCAGCAACAGAGTAGGGGTGGGCTATTTTGACATGGGCCTGTAATCAACCACCAAGAACATGCTAGAAACCTTCAAGAAAAAGCTAGCAACTGCAGAGCAATGTGAAAAACACTGAGATCAGCTTAGCAACCAAATAGCAATGCCCTGGCAACCACCACAACACCCATTATGGCAGCGGGTTTTGCATGTGCGATAACCACTCATATTTTTTATCAGAAAATGTAAACATAATATTTTCTTTTAAGCGTGCACTTAATACCTTGTTTCTTTGTGCCTCTTTTTAAGTGGGCTTTCCTCAGTATTGTATTTGACATGAGTTGTACTGAGGCACCTCTACGTTCCAACCGAGATTGCACAATCCCTGAAATGTCAAAACATTTTTCTCTGTGAAAAATCCAGCATTGAAGTAAAGTTTGAAACTGCATCTGTGCATTTTAGAGATAGAGAAACATCAAGAGTACATCAAGGAAAGACTCTGTAGAAAGGAATGCTTGAAAAACTGCTCCATTCATACAGTGGATTATTAGAATGCCAAGCCAATTCCGAAATCAAAAAAGTGAACACCATCGCATTTGCATAGCATTTCTGCACCTAATAGAATATTAAGATCACAGATTTCTCTTTTGATGTTAAGAGCAGAAACGCTATGCATCTCTTTGCCTAAACTTATCAGCAAATATTTACCCGATACTGTGACATTTCAGAATATAAATGATCAAACATGGAAGAATTACCTCAAAATCTGACTGCAACAGTTTGCAAACTAGTTGTAAATTGAGAGGTGTAACTTTGAAAGTACAAACTTTGTTGGGGAAAGTTTGTAGCCTCACATTATCCAGATACGTATACTGTATTTCTTCACACATGTCATTTTGTTTCAGAATTTTAAGCACAACAAAATCGTAAAGTGCTTCAAGTCTTTCAACAAAACAACACACAAACTCAACTCCTCTTTATTATTTTATAAAACCCAGAGGACAGAAAGGTGACCCTGATATTGACTTCATCCACTCCACCCATGAGAGCAACCTGACCCTATTCTTTGGTTCAGTGCATGCACTCTGCTCTTGTTTGTGTGCTTGGCAGCTATGAGAGCTTTATAATTTACAGCCTCAGTATATTCAATCATCCTGTAGTACAGCAGACTATAAATATTGAGAGTCTGGATCAGGAGAACTCCAAGCTCTCAGCCCAAACGAGCAATCACATCTATTCATCCAGAGATGTATGGCAACCTGAGCACACTGAGCAAGAGCTTCTCTGGACTGTCTGAGGTCACTGTGTGCTTGGCTGTAATCAAATTACAACGATTTACTTTTATTTTTTTAGTTTGCAGAGGTGCTTTTTTTAGTTTACTAAAGTTCCTCTCAGGGTTATGATAGTTCATAATAATAATTGTAGTAAATTGTATGGTACCAAATTTAGCTCTTTTGATTCATTTTAATTATGTTATTGTATTTCTCGTTTTACTGAATAGTAATATGTTATTTTTTTTTATGTATTATCTGTGTTTTAAATGAACTAATGGCATAATAATAATAATAATAATAATAATAATAATAATAATAATAATAATAAACTATTAGAAAAAAAAATAGTTGTTTCAGCTGAACTGTATTTGGGGGAGTGACCACAAGCTCTTACATCTGAATATTTAATTTTGTAGGCAGTAGGGTAAATAGTTGATCATAATTAAAAAGGTTTGTAGTTGTGTGTTCAGTTGTGTTTAGCCTTACCTATGCTGTTTTGTGTTAACTTGAGGTGTTTTATACAAATTCAAAATAACTGCCATTGTTTTTCCTTGTAATTAAGCTAAACCATGTTCAGCTTATTTTAATGCCATATCTGAACATTAATGTTGAATGACGGAACAGATACTTTATCTTTATTTATTATCATTTACTCTATTTATAGAAATAACAAAGTTATTATGCACTTAATGTAAACAATTTTATATCATAAAAGTAACAGAAACTTGAAAAGTTAACTTGTGTGTTATATTCCATAACTACTCTTTAAGACATCAGATAGCATTCGGCAAGAAACAGAGTGAAGTTGTTATTTACCGATGATCTTACCCTCTGCCAGAGCAGATGGTGCAAACAATGATAAATACTCATTGGACCCTGGTGCAAATACTGTCAGATACTGTTTGCACCCATATTTAAATATAGTATATGGGCATCATTGCAGTTTGTTTATTCTGTAGAATCCCACAGACACACTACATTAACCCCTACCCCTAAACTTAACCTTACCTTAGAAAAAATAACCTTGTTTTACTACAGTTACCATAGTTACACCATGGTATTTTGTTGTAAATTTACAGTAACTATAAAATTAACCATGGTTACTATATTACCACATTACTGTATTAACACCATGGTTAATTAAATTAAAATTATGGTTTCTGCCAAAAAACATGGTTACTATAATATTACTACAGTAACACAGTGTAACACACAATTACAGTGATGCAATCCACACACAAGCGATGCTGAGCCATGGGAGCAAGAAGAAGGGAACCCTTCTCTGCACTCCCTGACATTCACCATTACCAAATAAATGCAATGAAATCCAATTTATATATAAAAAAAAAATTACATATTTTTTAAGTAGTATTAAAGGAAATATTAAGAGTGGGAATAGGAAACTGAATGGGAAAGATTTGGACAAAAGGTGGATTCAAACAGGGGTCGCCAGGACAACACACATTCACACCGTCTTTACACCCCACGCCATTGCAGCATCATCTATTGTCAGATTTGTCATATATTCTAGTGATTTCACCAGACTATTGGGGTGAAAGTAGCTGCACTGTGTGACTGATGCTATTTATACCAATGTGCATATAGTCACTCTGAAATTTTTAAAAAATATTAAAAAATTGCACTTTTGTAATGCAAATCACAAAATTAAAAATTGTATTTTTAAAGTTCTAAAAGTTATCAAAAGTCACAAAATTATTGTATTTTCCAGATTGAGCATCGCTGTATTTGTGAGTACTAATGCTCATTTTTGCCTCTTGCCCAAAAATTCACCGCAGATCCACTTTTGTACTCTAATATTCAAGCTGATGTGTGTGATGTTTTCTATATTAACACCCTTTCCCTATCTCTGATTAATATGCAGAGTCAACTACAAAATACATTTGTATGTTGGTTTTGTGATGCTAGTGGTGCAGAACTTACACACTTTAAATTTTCATTGCATGAATTCAGATGCAAGACTAAACACTGATTTACATCAACATGAACATTTTGACCTGAATTCAATAGCGTCTAAATGCTGCTATTATAAGCCTTTAGCAGCACAGATGTCAATTAAACTCTTATACACTTCAATAACTCCTTACATTTTAATACTACGAATGATGTTCATTCTTGGAATCCAGCTGGAAATTTCTCAGGAAATGACTTCCACCTCATTTATTTCACATCTTTTAAAACTTATTCTGAATTTATTCAAAAATCTATATGATGAGGGTAGATATGAATATTAATGAGTACCTTAATATAAAATCATATACAGTCTTCTATAAGAATTTATCTTAAGCAAAGAGACAGATGTTGATAGAGGCTGACACAAGTAAATACACAACATAATAGCAATGGAATATTGTCAAAAGAATTAATTTATTACAGTTGTAAGTCAGCCAAAATGTGTTTACAGCAAAAAAGAATCATTACCAGCACCAGAATGATGGAGTTTTTCCTGTGTTATTATATTATTGTATGATACTGCTGAAAATTGCTTCAGGCATCTAAAGAAGTTCATCTTTAATATTACATTCACTTGTAGCTTTACCGTTATTCAACTAAATTAACAATGTCTTGGCTCTCAAACTACCTACTGTCATCAAAGACGAATAAATTGTTTTAGTTTGAGCTGAGTTGTCTAACACATCTCTGGACTGAAATCCAAAGTTTTTGGTGAGATAAGCTGAATGACTAACCTATCTCATGATTAGAACTACCTTTGATGTCCTGGGTGTTCGGTTTTTCAGTGGCTTGCATAAGTGTTAAGAAAAGCATTAAAAGAACAGCTCATTCAAAAATGGCAAATCGGTCATAATTCAATCACCCTCTTGTCATTACAAACCTGGGTGAATTTCTTTCTATCATAGAATACAAAAGGAGAAATTATGAAAAAAATAAAAAATACTAAGTGCTCTGCAATTGCAGTGAATGGAAACTGGAGCTTTCAAGCTTCAAAATGGATGCAAACGTAACATGAATGTATTACAAAAGCGTTCCATGTTATTTGTGAGCTATATTATCAAGTGTTCTGCTTTGGGTGAGAAACAGACTGAAATTTAACATTTCTTCATTAAAAATCTTGAAATCTGTCATTGCTGTCTTTGGCACGTTAGAGAAAGAGTGATTTCTGTTTCGCCAACAAGTCATTCATACAGTTTTATGAACCGGATCAACTGTTTCATTGAAAATATTTGACTTGTTCATGGTGCATGGTGCTTTTGCCTCCTTTTTGAATCTTAAGCTCCAGTCCTCACACATTGTATTTGCATGAACAAGAGTAACCAATATATCTTTGGAAATGTATCCATAGAAGAACAAGTTACAAGTTTGGGACGTATATGATCCATTTTCATTTTTGAATGAACTATTCCTTTAAGTGAAGTAGAATGCATTAAAGAAAACATGCTGAGGCTGTCTTCTATATAAATGAATCCAATTCAGTCACCATAATGAAAGCAATTCAGTATGATTAGTCAGAGTTATCTCCCTTATTAAGGAGCACTTATCACCTTGATGGTGAATGCTAGACACTAAGTGTAATGTAATCTATCCAAACTCATGTTCACACAGACAATGAGATGCATTTGTATGACATAGAAAAAAACTTGTTAGGGACAATGGATAGGGAACTCTGCAAAGGCTGGATCCTTACAATGTTAGGCTGGAAAAAAAATAAATAAATCCCATGTGTGGGTTAATTTGCCATAGGAAGATAAGTATGAATGAGGATAGCAGAGGTTTAGCTGGTCTGTGGATGTCATGCTTATTTAAATGTATCAAATGTAAAGCCAGGTCTTGAAATATATTCCAGAATAGACAGCAAGACTGGGTAAGATAAAGGGTGGTGAACAGTTGGTTCTGCCATAACTTTTTTTTTTCTAGCTGTCAATAGAAAATGTGCTCTGGCTCCTGTTAAAGCTAATGCCACTCAAATGTTATCTCCAGCTGCATGAGGCAGCACTCCTCATGGAGACCAGCTAAGACCTGTCCAACAGGAGATGGTGATTATTATGGAGGATGCTATTTCTAGATCCATTCTCTGTCAACCAGAGTTTATGAAGAGTGAGACATCCCTCCACTCAAGGTTATGTCAGTTGAGTCCTTGTTTGAAAGCCAGCTGACAACTACATTAGATGGCACTGAAAACACTGAAGGATCACTCCAAAAATCTGGACCAGATGGCAAAATACCAATGACAAACTGGAAATTGAAGCTTCAGATTATCTGCTAATTGAGCAGATCTTGAAAGAGATTTTCCATGTTCAATACAAATTCAAACTGATGTAGCTAACTTTTTCTATGTTAATACTCATATCCCAGCTTAATATGCAGAGACAGCAATAAGTAAGCCATTCATGTGTTAATTTCCACAAAAACTGTGAGCATTCTTTCTCTCTGACACTTTGAAAATTCCTGTGTTAATGTTGGGAATCACCCACTTAGACCTGTCCCAACAACTTTGCTCAACCTATGGTGTTAGTTGGGGGTGGGACTATCTGGAGGGGTGGGGGTATTTTTTCAATTTTATTTAGTGGCACTAATGACTCAGAAATGTCATATTTCAGCTTTATACTCAATCAACAGCATTTGTGGCATAATGTTGATTATTGTCAATACCACAAAAATGTTTTGACAAAAAAATCTATAAATGTTAAAATACTCACCATTTCAAAAGTAAAGCCATTACCACCCTCCCTATACGCATATTGCACAGTCTACATAGGGCACTAACAGCCTAGGAGGGCACCATCTTACCCTAGGGGAGCACCAGAAATTCTACTGACTGCCCTTACTTGCACGGTATATGTTATTCAAGGACCCTGTAGCAGTCGTGGAATACAGACAATAGCCTCTTGCTCACACTTTCCCCAATCCCCTAACCCCTCCCTTCCGATGATCTCAGAGCTCTACGTAGTTCATCAATTTTGCTAACAGCAGCCCTGAGTAAATCCACAAGACGTAAACAATATTAATTTTAGTGTGATCAAATTATGTTATCAACATTATGCCACAAATGCAGCTGATCGAGCTCAACTTGTATTAAACCCAGAATGTTACTATAATAGGTAACAGTTATGTACAGTACCTTTTGTACAGTTGACATATTTTTCGTGTTTCCGAAAAAGCAGTGTATGTTTTAGGAAAAAAAAAAACTGTAAATCCAAAGTTTAGTGAACTCTGACCTGCAAATCTTTCATTGCTTTTTTTTTTACCCCATTGGGTGTACTTTCCCTTTAATAATCGCAAGCATATGCAATGTGTAAAAGATCAAACGACCCTGCAAGATGAAGCATTCATCACGTAACAGGTTCAAAAAAGAGGCTGAATACTATTTTTTCTTCTTGTTTTGTGACATCTTGGGACCTGTGGATGTCATGTGCTTGAAATCATTCAGTGCACAGTGCTGTGCTTCACACATTTTTTGTTCATGACAAATGACAAAAAATAGCCAGCTTTTTTGTCATGAGAATCACACATCATGTGCTTTTTGACTGACTAATATTTTTGTGTAATATCCAAGTGTAAAAGTACTGAAATAAATACTGTAAATTAAATAAATTCTGTTATCTGGAGTGGTGGTGGCGTAGTTGGCTATAGCGCTGATCTGGTAATCAGAAGGACACTGGTTCGATCCCCCCAGCCACCACCATTGTGTCCTTGAGCAAGGCACTTAACTCCAGATTGCTCAGGGGGGATTGTCCCAGCAATTATTGCACTGTCGCTTTGGATAAAAGTGTCTTTTAAATGCATAAATGTAAATGTATCTGTACTCCGCACTGATATTTTTTGTAAAAGATTACATTTTCTCTAAATTCTATTTGCTCAATAATTTTCTCTCTAATAAGACAACAGATAGCACATTGACATTCACCAAATGAGCAAAATACGCAAAAGTTTCCTTAAAGCATGCAATATTATCTACTGTACTGAATATATGGACATGTTCATACAAAATAACACTGCAAATACAAAACACATATAACGTTAACAGTATTGAGGAAGTTTGAATAAATAAACTTAAATAACTAGTTATTCACATTTTCTGGTGAAAATCGAGTGTTGCTAGCACTTGCAAATGTTGTGGTGCCAATGTTGAGTGTTGTGGGTTGTTGCCTACTACTAGACAAGTCACACAATGTGAGGTATTATTAATTTCTAATACATAGTGTAAGGGGTTTTAATCAAGCTAATGTGTTTCTCCATCTATGAATATTTGCTACAACAAAAAAAAAAAAGTTTGCAAATCTGCACCACCTGTCAAAGTTAAGTAGTTCACACTGCATATTAGTTTAACTCTGATGTGGATTGCATGCCTTGATCCGTGCAGTCCCACTGTGTTGCCTGCATCATGTGGCAGAGGTCCTTGTGTGCAGCCCGTGATTCTCTCTGTGTTTACTGCACTTAACCATCCGGCTGCAGCCGAGCAGCAAGGTCAGCTCTTAGATGCTGATCAGACTTTCATTCCCAGCCAAAACGGGGAATTCACAGAAGTTTGATCTCAACACAACATTTGCATGGGAAAAAGGAAGAGATTGCTTTCCTGACACTGTAAGGCAGTATGTTAATTGAGTAGAATGTCCGAATCCTCAGTATACATAAAAAAAAAGTACTGTAGATGAAAAATACCTTTGCATTTGGCGAGATTTTGAACTGCTCATATACTGGACACTTAACTATTCCATAATGCCACAGGACGGGAGCTGAGGACAGGTCATATTCAATGGATAACCACAAGTCAGTCAACTCTTTTCAACTATGATTGGTTTATTTACCAAGAAAAATTGTTCTTGTGGTTAGTAACCTAACCACAAGGAACAAAACAATTTATTTTAGTAGTTATTGTTACTATGTTATATGCTTGGGTGTATGCATATATTCCCATGTTAAGTATGTCCTAGAATATATTCATACTACTCACCTGCATACACAAAAAACATACAGTACTTCATTAAAGGCTTTATTAACTTTGAAGAATAACAGCACACAGGTTTTTATTTTAAGTTTGTGCATCAAAATTACTTCAATGATGAAGTCTCGTTATTTCATCAGTATATTTTTAAAGTTAAGAAAGACATTTGTTAGTTTTAAAAATTTAAGTAAAATTAAATGTGGATCCTATTTTTACTTTCACTTACACACAAACTTTTGCTTTTGACTAAATACTTTTTAATTGAGCACAATTTTGAGACAATATCCACTCTTTAACTTAAGTCCAATCTCTCTGTTTTACACCTCAATTAGAAGTTCATTCTCTGTAAACTACAACTTGACAAACCAACACATTTAGACACAAGCAGCTCAGCGATGAGTAAAAACCACACAGCTTCACTTCCAGAGTTTTAAATCAGCTGGTTGTGGACAATAAACCAAAATTTAATCAACCTTCAGATTCTCAGACTGACGATATGGAGTTTCCAGTGTTGGAAAGTGTGCCGCTAGCAGGAGGGATGTCAGGTAACTCGCCTCATTACATTAACAGAGTAGAGCTCAAACAACCATTCTGCACTGTAACTTATATATTATGCAAAGTGACAAGCAGATTTGTTTGGGGCACAAGGGATTGATATGCGTGTAGACAAAATTGCACCAGCTCAAGCTGAGACACAATTTATAATTCATATCCTCTTATTGTTTTACACCAACAAAATTACAATGAGATTTTGGTGCCTAGAATTATATGAGGACTAAAATCAGCATTGCATGAAAATCATTCACTGTAACAGTTAGGAAGTATTAGGGGAGACCGGTAGCCTGGGTCTCCCCTACACTGACTAAATTCTAATGATTTGAGGTGCTGTTTTTCGTTTCTACTCCATTAATGTCAGTGGGGAATCAGTTTGTGCTAAAAACTAAAAAAATTTTGCAACAGCCCATGAGGAAAAAACACTTTTTATAGACAATTGTACGTTATGCAGTGAAGGGCTAATGTAACTGTTGTACGCATTTTATGCACATCGTGAAACGCATAACGTACATTTAAACAATAAAAATGTGCATACAAATAGCAGAAAATGTAAGTTCATGACTAAAGCCATGCTTATAAATCCAAGTAACTGCACATATAAAAGCAGCTGGGTATGTATTATTGTTAGAATCACTAAACCATGTGCAGTCAAGGCTATCCAATCTTATTCCACTGACAAAGAAATATATAACAGGAAAATGTACTGCCCAAAGTGTAATAGTGCCAAAAATCCCTCAAGCTATAATTAGCTTTTCATAGTTACATTAAAACTGGTCAATGCAAAGTGTCAAGGAAAAGTGTTCAAAGATAAAAAAAGAATAGATAATTTTTAAATATTGTAATATTTAATTGCTGTATAGAATAGGCTATGGATGATAGATTTATTCCAACACTGATTCCACTCAAAGCTTGGTTTACAGCAAGACAATATAATACTGCAATAGTGCAGTTTCAGCAACAATGAACAATATGTACACCCTGAGACAAACAACAAACCAATGACTTGCTTTGCACTTTTTCACTGTAATAATACAATTAATTCAATTAATGACTTACCCCTTTCACAAGAAATGTGAGCGCAGCGTAGTTCTAGCGGGAAGTCTAGCAACTGTACATCATCACACCATTAGCTGGATAATTCCTAGCCAATCGCAGGTAAGCCATTGCATTATAAGTCTGCTCACAATCTATCACATTGCTGTTTCAGTGTGCTAACACGGCAACCTCCACCACCCCACCACCACCACCAGTTGAGCCCCGTCCCGCACGGGGGTAGGCTCCTCGCCCCTGCCTCCTATCTCCGGCAGGATATGATGGTTCCGAGTACAACTCCCTCGGACCGCCAGACGAGGCCTACGCCAAAGAGAGACATTCATTTTCTGTTCTACATTCATCAAATAAATGGCATCTTAAACCTCACTCAAGCCTGCGTGTCTTCCCGATAAAAGTACTGGGGCAGTACCATGCATGGTACATTGACAGTACCTGATGGTAATATCATGGTATTTTGATACATACACAGAACTGAATGATTTACTTAATGACAGATCTTTATATTATTACCATTAGTGGTTAACATATATAAGTTTGCAGATATGAATACTATATATATACAGTCTATACTATATATATATATATATATATATATATATATATATATATATATATATATATATAAACAAATATGCATAAATATATATGCATAAACAAAGTCCATGAAAATTCTAAATATAGCGGCAAACATTGTATTTAAACCTCTGTAGTTCTTAATATTCTATTACAGTCCTAGTTATAACATACTGTAACTTATGAATTAATGTTGGTTTAATTATTTGGGTAAGACATTTACTGTACATATACATTTACACACAGTTCATGTTTTATATGACTAGAAAAAAATATGCCCTAAAAAGGGGAAAAAAATGAGTTAATTTCTGACTATATATAGAGTATATGTGTGTACTCAATATTTGCCAAAAAAGTATTTGAAAACGAAAAGTTATTTCCATTGACAAGGCTGTAGAATAAAGGAACTGTTTATTGGCCAAATGGACAATCTCAAGTGGCCAAATATCGGCAGCTCAATTGGCACAAACGATATATCAGTCTGCCACCAATTACCATGTCACATGTCAAAAAAGCATAATGCAATACTTTTTTGCAAGTAAAACAACATTCAAAGCAAAGTGTCATTTCCCATCATCATCATCAATTTGAAAATCAAATTCAAAAGCAGTCATTGACATACTGTCTTGACAGAAGTGGCCAGCTAAACATATTCAAGTGATACTCTGCCAAATAAACATTTTGCTTCAGTGACTGATTCAAGCCTGCAGAATAATTGTATGCCATAAATGGAAATGTAATCAGCAGAAAAGAAGACGCTAACATCGCCATTCAGGGCTAAAATTACCTTTCTGCTTATGGTCTTTTCGAATTTGCAGCACCATTTTATGTTCTGAAAACCTGTCCATGACCATATGAGAAGAGTAGAAACATTGCACAGAAATGATATATGAAATGTGGTTGAGCTTTAAACAAACAAAAGAAGAGTGGTAACAGTAAGTTAATTATTGGTACTTTCAATATACATTATTAGCACTATATTCACTCTAGTTATTAGTACACTTATGATATCCTTGAGCTTCTTAAGCCTTCAGTTCCTACAGTATGTTGACATTGTGCCAAATTAATGTCTCCTTTAATATTTTCTTCTGTACCTCAAACTGGTAGATTACAGTCTAATTGGCACACAATGGACCACATTACATATAACAGCTGATTGTAGCCCGCTCTCAAAAACTCCCACTCACCCGTGAAAATCGTTTCAAAAACTCTCTGTCTGTGGGCCTCTTTCAAGCACAAAATAATGAGCTCATACTCCGTGAAACCATGTTGGAAATTAGGCATCATCTCCATACCCCAGTGGAATGTTAGTTCCCATTGTCTCCATAACCTTGCGCTGTTGGGCCATTCATCCTTGATTCGGCAACTCTCCCAGATCTCATCACAGGACTAGACCTAGTTCTCACCAGGGACCTAGCAGGTATTAGCCCTAGAAGCCTTTTATTAACTTCCTCAAAAGCCAATCAAAAAGAGTTCCAGTAAGTTTCAAGATTCAAGTTTTATTTGTCACATACATAACCATACATAGTACGACATGTAGTGCAATTCTTGATACGACTTTTCTCCCCACAGTTTATGATAAAGATTTATATATATATATATATATATATATATATATATATATATATATATATATATATACTGTATATAGATAAGAACTGTGGTCGGAGCAGTCGTGATGGCAGCTGACCTCACCGGCACCATCTTTGATACCCAAGAGTGTCAAATGTCAGTCAGACATTCAGTTTTCCTCGTATTTTAACTGTTGATGGTGTTACAGTATACTGAAATATAAGGCATTTGTGGTTTTGTGTATAAATTTTAATTGACATCTTAACACCACAATAATATGTGCTTGTTGAACATTTAATTTCAAAACATGTGTATTAAAGTGTATTGAGTTTACTCTCCCTTTGCTGCAACAACAGCTTCCGTTTTTCTGGGAAGGCTTTCCGCTAGATGTTGGAACATGGCTGCTGGGCTTTGGTAGCATTCTGACACAAGAGCATCAGAACCGCTTGCATTCCAATTCATCCCAATGGTATTCAAATAAGTTTAGGTATGGGCTTTGTGTTGGCCAGTCCAAACCAGACTCTGTGGGCCTTGCTATGAGCAAAAGTGTGCTTTTTTCTGCCCCATTCTTTTCATATGTTTGTTTAAGGAGATGGTATGACTGTATGCTTGATTTTATGCCCATGTTTGTAATGGATGTTGCTGAAATAGCCAATCTGTTAATTAAAAGGTGGTGTCTACATGCTTTTAGCAATGCAATGTATATGCAGTTCAAACATGAATAGCCTATCTCCAGTTTCTGATATACGTGTGTGTGTGTGTGTGTGTGTGTGTGTGTGTGTGTATATATATATATATATATATATATATATATATATATATATATATATATATATCTGTCATATATTTGAGCAAATTCAGGCAAAACCTTCAGCAGTTACAACTTCTTCCAGTGACAAAGTTGGTGCACAATAACCAATGTGTCCAATAAAAGGAGGAGGCACTTCCAACTAGGCTCTCCAAATGATTTATGGACTGCAATCATTGGTCCACGTTGGGAAATCAGGATTCCCTTGCCAAGAACATTGTGTTCTGGTTCAATACCAGCTGGGGACTGCATTATGGCCGCTATCTCTTAAGCAAAAAAAAATAAATAAATGTTGGATTCTGATTTATAATCTTGAAGGTAGAGATGGCAGGATGTTAGATCCTCAGAGTTGCCTGTGTTTACAGGACATGTTTTTACAAACTAAGAGCATCACTTGGATATGTTTGTTTCCATTGGAGAGCAATTTTTTCTTTTGATGCAAGCTTTTAAGCCTTGGTGTTGATTGATTTATTCATTTATTTATTTAAATGACAACTTATTGTATCCTCAATGTATTAATCAGAACGATGAAGGCTACTACAAAGGTCTTGAACCAGAAATGCTGGCAGCAACAGAAAGCAATAGAAAAGCCTTTTCTTTCACCAAAGTCAAGCCTGTCATGCTTTTGGGCTGCATTATAAATCCATCCCAGTGCAGCGAGAGAATGAGGCTTTCCAAAACCACAACAAACATAAACAAGCCAACTGCGGAGAAAACGAAGGCACATCGTGGCCCTGAAGATAAAGTTAAATCAATAACAGCAATGCAAGTGTAATAGAAAAAGACACTTTAAAGGTTCAGAATAATCACCGATGTCATGCGCTATTTTTCACTTTGGAAGAACATTGCACTGCCTTGGAAAATAAAGAGTGGAGGCAGTTTGATGACGGAACAAGTGATTGCTCATGAATAAGAAGATGCGGAATCTGAGATGGGCCTGAGAAAATACCAAATACTACATGGAAGATGAGCTGTAGCAGTGTAATACTGACACTGTGCATATGAACAAGGGATTGCACCTACTGTAATAATTAATTATCAATTAGTTCTGCCAATAGTTGATCAGCTGTGACTGTGTCGACTAGTCATGGATCAAGTAACTTAAACCAATCATGCTTAATAAGCCAACAGCATCTCTTCCAATAAACGGAATTGGCAACTATGAAAGAGGCAGAATATTTATAGAAACAGCAAAGATACTGTCTACTTAGCTGAAAATGTTAAATTATAATTATTATTATTTCATTTTATTTTGCTTTACAATACATTTAGTATTTTTATATCTTTAGTTTTTACTCATTAATCCTAATACAATTCCATGACCTTTCTAGTCATTTATGTTAACTGGATAAGGATATTTAAAAATGAGTTTGTAGTAAAAATGAAAAGTCTTGCAAGCTTTCTTACATACTTTCTTACTTTCCATTTTTCTTATTTTCAGCTGCCATGTGAAATGGCACCATAAGGCCACCACTGCATCACCAAGAGTTATGGGTAATGAACGCTTCTCACGCACACACACACCTAACAAATCAATCTGATTGGCTGATGAATCTGACAATCTGACTTTAGATGCCTATTCACTTACACTCTTGAGGGATTCTGTGGAAATTCTGAAGGCCTAAGGGGGGTGGAGCACAGAATCACGTGCTGCTTTCAGCATTCAACAGTTTGCTTGTAAGCATCAAGGAATACATTCTTACAGAATAAACTTTTAGTTTTTCTCTATTTGTTTGTAAATTAATTAAGAGTGGAAAGCAATTAAAATACATGGGCAAAAAGGTGACTGAGAATGAAAGGATGAAAAACATTTATTTATTTGGTATGCTAGGCCAGCAGAGAAGACTTTGCGAGAATTCGCCACTGCAGTATATTATGTAAATGTTTTTCTGATGACTTTCTGATGGTTTATCGTGTCTGGGGCCCCAATAAAGTTTGTATGGAAGTACACTGTATACTGCATCAGACAAGAGATTTATTGATATGATTTAACTTTTCAAGGCTGAATTTGTCCCATATATATTGAAATGTATACAGAAATAAGCGTGTGTGCTTACTATAAAGCCATGGCTATTAAATGCATTGTGCATTTAGAAAACCCAGACAGTCAATGGACTTTTGTTCTTGGAGTTCGAAAATGCCTGAAACAGACATGTGAAACTCACCTAGTGACAGCATGAATCATGTCACTCAAAAATTACAGTTTTGACATTATGATTATACTTCACTCTAATTAGTCTATTAGGCGTATTTTTCCACTGAGCAAACAAACCAATAGGAACAGTACAGAGCATGATATATCCTACATGGATTCTAAAAAAAAATGAAATAGAATATGGTCATAAAATGGAAAATAAAAGATAATGCATTTACAAACAGTGAAAAGATAAGGATGAAAACACGGAACCTTTCTGCCCTATCGCCAACAGATAAACGTTGCCCTGTTTTATGAAAAATACCAATTGTTACACACAGCAGTTTCATTATCTTGCGGGATGTCATTTTGGGAATGCTTAACCTATTTTTTTGGGTGGCTCTAACACATTTTGTTTGTTTGAGCTTCATATGTAATGTTTTATTCAATTGCAATTTGGTTTTGAGGTGGTTTTGTGATGGAGGGAACGAGACTCTGTGTCGAAGAAGCAACACTAGGGGTATCTCTTGAGTGCCTTTTGCATCTCTCATCTATGAGAAAAGGCCAATGAGAAATTGGCAGACAGAATTTGCATGTCCTGCCCCCGAACATACGGGTATAAAGGGAGGGAAATTCAGGATTTTTCTGAGGAGCCGACAATGGTTCAGCCGCAACAGTGGCTCAGTTCAGCGATGTGGCGGGAGGACACAACGTCTCGTTCCCTCTATCAGGGAGCGGAGGTTACATCCGTAACCTAGACGTTCTCCGTCCGTCACTTACTTCGACGTTGTGTCGAAGAAGCGACACTAGGGGTCCAATTTAAATCACGCCATGCGCTGAGCCGTGTACGTGTACTGCTGACATAGGAGCGGGCAGGTATTTTACGTGCCAAAGCGACCAGCTGTATCAGACTGCACGTACCCTTCCCCAATGCCCCATAAAATCGTCTAAGCCTTCCAGTTCTTTACCCCTGATGGGGGGAACAAGGCGACGTGCCAATCATGGGAGCAGGCCGCACCAGCCGCACCTTTTCTCTCTCTATGTTTCCTGCATAGAGTTAAAGCGGCTGTGGCAATCTTAATGCTATCATATTGCAACGGGGAAGTCGATCTTTCCCAATTCCTATTCTTTCAGGGGGAAAAGACCATGCGGAGACCACACCAGCCCAGACTGGGGGAGGTAAAGAGTGGTGAAATACATCACATGGGCTTTTAGGTCACATGTGGAAAGTGGCGCAGTGGTAGATCCTGCCTATTGGGAGAGAGGAGTTGCTACAGACACGGCGACCAGAGGCCAGTGGGAAATGCCCAAGGGAGACGCGGGTCCGCTCGAAAGGGGACCGTACCACATAAAATACAAAGAGGGGGGAAGTCCACATAGGAGCCCGACCTGTGGAGCACCTATTCCAGCATAGTGTAGATTGTGTACCTGTATTGGATTATTCGCGGACCAGAGGGCTAGGGAGGAGTCATCCAGGGAGCTGAGTTAGTGGGATCTCCTGGGATAGGAGCGTACGATTTTACCTCAGCAGATGGAAAGGGTGCTAGGTGCAGTGTTGTTTCTAAAACAAAATCAATCAAACTGATCTTGTTTTAAGGATTGTTAGATATTTTTACAGGAAAACAATAAAAAAAATTATTATCAAGAATATGATTTTTGCCCTAATATCAAAGGTCTTACTAGAAAAAAGAAATTATGATCCAATGTGAATTTTCTTATTAAAAAATAAAATCGTTCTTGGTAACATATGAATGTAAAATTTCTGGAAATAGCATTTTAGCTTAGCATAAAGCTGACAATATTCACAAAGTTAATTTTTATTTCTTCTCCTCCAAACTTACTTCAAACTTACTTCTCTGTCTGCTCATATGAATGTAACACATCATAAGAAAGTGTTTCACGGGTGCGAACATTGTGATCTGCTTTCGGGCAAACTACTTTGCGCTCGCCTTGCTTACTTCCAGGAGTCCTCAGACCCAGCTTGTCCGGCACCTCTTCGGTTCATGAGGGGGACCGTGAATCTCTTAATTTGGCAGATTTTGAGTTACCCACCTCCGAGCATTCCAGGCATGATAGCAAATCAGCAGAGGAATTATTCAACGTGGTTACTCGTGCAGTCCCCAGGCTTCAGTTAGTTTGGCAACGCCAACAAGAGACCCCCAAATGCTCCAAGTTGGAGGATATATTTCTGTCTGGTTGCCGGGGAAAGGGAACACCTCATGAGTCCCTTCTCTTCTTTAATGACCTCCATGACAAGCTCTCTCGCTCATGGAGGAAGTCTTATACTTCCCGTGTCCACGTGCCCTCAACGTCGATATATTCGACTATCGTGGGTGCTGAGACACGGGGGTATCGATGATGCCGCCTGCTGAGGAGACACTTGCGGGTTATCTCTCGCCGGGTTCGGCATCATCGCTGAAAAGACCCTCTCTCCCCACTATGGCGGTGTTACAGGCATACCAGGCTGATCTGCTGACGGATCTGAGTGCAGGTACCACGCTCGACAAATAAGCATTCTCTGAACTTCGTCGAGCCACGGACCTATCTCTCCATGCGCCCAAGCAGACAGCCCGTGCCATTGGCCGGTCTATGTCTGCTTTGGTCAGCACGGAAAGACACCTATGGCTCAACCTATCGGGCATCAAGGACAAAGATAAAGCTTTCCTCCTTGATGCCCCGGTTTTGCCTTCTGGGCTATTCGGAGACGCGATGAATCTCCAGGTTCCAGGAGGCGAAGAGCCACGAGGAAGCATTTGGGTAGTTTTTTCCTCGCCACACTCAGGGGGCAGGGCCATCGGCCACCCAGTCCTGCCCTGGTCCTGCTAGAAGGGAGGCTCAGAAGCAGAGCATGTCGAGTCGTGCTCCCCCTTGTAAAGACTGGGGACAGGCTCGTCACACTCGATAGCCCCCAAAGCAAGACCTCAGGGGAGTAATTTCCAAAAGAAAAAAGCCCTGACGGTCTTGCGCCCAGCCCTGTGGGGGTAGCTCCCCTCAGGACGGGGCACGTGTACCATCCACTTCGCCACTCCCGGTACCCCCACGAATCCTCTCCTTTCCCGCCGCCTCTGGTGTTTTGGGGGGCAGAGGCTTCCAACAAAAAGTTGGGTGTACCGCTGCTTCCTGCCTTATTCCAGGACGCGGAACACTAGACATCCCCTCAACGAGAAGTGTCGAAATTAATACCCATCTCAGAGAACCTGGCAGCGTGGAACCTTCTGCCCGGTAGTTCCTCAGTGATGTGGGCATCGAGGAACTTGAAGCTGCTAACTCTCTCCACCGGTACTCCATTAATGGTGATGGGACTGTGTTCTCTGTCTTTCCTCCTGAAGTCCACTACAAGCTCCTTGGTCTTACTGACGTTGAGGGAGAGGTTGTGCTCCTGACACCAGCATGTCAGAGTGTGCCCCTCCTCTCTGTAGGCTGTTTCATCATTGTTAGTGATCTGACCTACCACCGTCGTATCATCAGCAAACTTAATGTTGGCATTGGAGCTATGTGTTGCCACACAGTCATGTGTGTATAGGCAATACAGGAGTGGGCTGAGAACACAGCCCTGCAGGGCTCCAGTGTTGAGGATCAGTGATGAGGAGATGTTGCTGCCCATTCTAACCAACTGACATCTGCCTGACAGGAAGACCAGGATCCTGCTGCACAGTGAGCTGTTTAAGCCCAGAGCCTGGAGTTTCACATCAAGCTTGGAGGGCACTATGAAGTTGAATGCTGAGCTGTGGTCTACAAACAGCATTCTCACATATGTGTTCCTTTTTTCCAGATGGGAGAGAGCAGTGTGAGTTGTAGATACAACGGCATCATCAGTGGAGCGGTTGTTGTGGTAGGTGGATGTTTTGAAGCATGTGAGGACTACAGACAGGGAGAGGGACAGGTTGAAAATGTCCATAAAACACCAGCCAGTTAGTTTGTGCACGCTCTAATGACACTGCCCGGAATGCCATCTGGACCCGTGGCTTTATGGATGTTCACCCGTCGGAAGGATCGGGTTACATCCGCAACAGAGAAGGAGAGCGAACCATCCTCTGTAGCGTCGGCCGCGAGTGCTCTCTCCGTGAGGGCGGTGTTATTTTCCTCGAAACGTGCATAAAATGTATTAAGCTCATCCGGGAGAGAGGCAGCGGTGTTCACGGTGGAGTTTTCATTCCCTTTGTTGTCCACGATGATGTTAATTCCCTGCCACATACTTCTAGAGTCGGTGGTGTTGAACTGTCCTTCAATGTTGTGCTTGTACTGGCGTTTGGCTGCTCTGATAGTGTTACGGAGGGCATAACTGGCTTGTTTATGCTTCTCCGCATCCCCGGAATTAAAAGCGGAGTTCCCCGTATTATGTGCCGTACTTCCTGATGAAACACGTTAAGCTATCAGCGTATATATATATATATATATATATATATATATATATATATATATATATATATATATATATATATATATATATATACATAATGTAAAAAGTATTCTAATATAAATAATTTTAAATTATAAAAAAAAATGAAGGAGCTTCAGTTAATGTTCACATCAACCATCAGAATGGGGAAACATTTTTATCTCAGTGATTTGGACTGTGGCATAATTGTTAACTAGGTCGGCTGGTTTGAGTGCTTCTGTAACTGCTGAGCTCCATGTGGATTTTCACGCACAACACGAATGGTGCCAAAAACAAAAAAATTGAGCAGCAGTTCTGTGGACGGAAATGTCTTGTAAGTTTAAGCGTAATTTAGACAAGTTCATGTTTATGTTTATGTTTCAAGTTTATAGTATGTTTTATTCATGTTTGTAGTAAGGGTTTATGGTTTTCACGGTTATTAATAAACTGCACTTGGGTTCTTCATTTCATCATCATCGTCTTCATCATTGCCATTGCCAGCTACAGCGTTAGAGAATACTAGACCTCCCATAATGGATCCAGCAATTCGGATCTTGCACCTACATCAGGGGAATAGATCCCTGGGTGAATAAGTGGGGTAATTCTACTCTCTGGCGAGCAAGGTTGACCTTAATGAGTTAGCCCTCAAAGACTGTTTCCGTAGCGGACTGAGTGAGCAAATCTCTTCATTGTTGCCTGGTGGTAGCTGTCACCACAGTCTGGTTCAGTGTATCGACTTTGCCCTGCTGATTGCTGGTTCTGCATTCACTGTGGGGTAGGCAGATGCCAAGCCAGCATCCCATGTCATGTTGAAAAGCAAGCATCCCATGCCATGGCCAACGAGCCAACGCCCATGCCTGCCACGGCCAATGAGCCAATGCCCACACCTGCCACGGCCAATGAGCTGGAAGCCTTGTCCATCCCAGAGCCAGCGTTGCCAGCCTCGTCTGTCCCAGATCCTGCACCGTCAACTTCAGCCTCACGGAGGAGGAGAAGTGATTTCGTCTCTGAGTCTCAGCCTGTGTTCATGACCACAAAGGTCGCTCCCGAGACTCTGTCCACACCCACGACCACAGTGGTCGTTCCCGAGACTCTGTCCATGCCCACGACCACAGAGGTCGCTCCCGAGACTCTGTCCATACCCACGACCACAGAAGTCGTTCTCAAGTCTCAGTCCTTGCCCCTGACCACAGAGGTCATTCCCGAGACTCTGTTCATGCCCACTACCACAGAGGTCGTTCCGGAGACATTGTTCATGCCCACAACCACAGAGGTCACTTCCAAGTCTCTGCCAATGTACACGACAATGGAGGTCATCCATGTCTCCGGAGTCTCTGTACATGACCACAACCACTGATGTCTTTTCCCACTTAGGACACTTAGTTTTGAGACTCCCACAGCTCCGCCTTCCGCAACTTAGCCCCACATCATGGCTGCCAAGCCTGAGTTCCAGGCCATGTGACAGCCATGCCAGAGTCAGCTCCAGGCCATGTGACAGCCACGCCAGAGTCAGCTCCAGGCCATGTGACAGCCATGCCAGAGTCAGCTCCAGGCCATGTCACAGCCATGCCAGAGTCAGCTCCAGGCCATGTCACAGCCATGCCAGAGTCAGCCTGCTCCCTGCCATGTCACATCCACGCCAGAGTCAGCCTGCTCCCTGCCATGTCACAGCCACGCCAGAGTCAGCCTTGTTGAGCAGAATGTTAGACTCAGTTTCCATTCGCTTTCTTTGCATTTTCTTTTCACAATGATAGTGAGTGATGAGTAATTGGAACAACCTCTCTCACTGTAACACTGTAGCTGGCAATGACGAAGACGATGAAATGAGCCCTAACTACAAACATGAATAAAACATACTATAAACTTGAAACATAAACTTGGCTAAGATAGGCTTAAAATTTACTTGACATGAACTTGAAATAAACTGCACAAACTCACATCAAGTTCTCGAGGGGCAGAGCCGAAGGGGTTGAGGACCGCCTCTGCTCCACGGTCCTGACCCGCCTCCTCTCCACGGTTCTTGCCCGCCCCTACTCCAACTTGGTTATCAGCCCCATCGGCTCTGCCCCTCGAGCCCCTCGAGAATTTGATGTGAGTTTGTGCAGTTTATTTCAAGTTCATGTCAAGTCATTTTAAGACTAACTTAGCCAAGTTATGTTTCAAGTTTATAGCATGTTTTATTCATGTTTATAGTTATGGTTTATGGTTTTCACGTTTATTAATAAATTGCCCGTAGGTTCTTCATTTCATCGTCTTCATCATTGCCATTGCCAGCTACAATTTTACAATGAGAAAGGTCAACAGATAAATGGCTAGACTGGTTCAAACTGGCAAGGTGTACGTTGTCTCAGATAACTGCTCTATACAATTGTGGTGAGAAGAATATAATCTTAGAATGCTATTCTGAAATGCGGGTTGGTGCTGTTTTGGCAGCATGAGGGTGACCTACACAATATTACTGTAGGTAGGTGGTTTTAATGTTGTGGCTGATTGGTGTGTATATATAATTAACAAGCTAATAACCAGCTTGGACCAGCTAGAAATCAACTACCATATTGTACTCACCACTCAATATGATTGTGAAAAAAAATGCAAAGAAAGCAAATGGAAACTGAGTCTAACATTCTGCCTAACATCTACTTTTGTATTACACATAAGACAGTAAATAATTTGAGTTTGAAACAACATGTGGTTGGGTAAATGATGACAGAATTTTCAGTTTTGGGTGAACTATCCCTTTAAGCTGGATTTCCAGCAGGGCATGCAATTCAACTCATGATGATGTTGAAATGTACCTCCATGGGCATGGATTCTATCTTTTGAAAATATGTCAAATAGTTGCGCAGAGACTACATCACTTTCCATGCTGATTGATTTGGACATTTTGAGCAGAGCAGTAACATGGGGGATCTCTGAAATGAATGAAGTTTGATCTTTTGCAATGGTACATTAAGCTATTTGCAGTGAGAGATGAAAAAGTTCATACGAGACTAGCAGTTTTCCAACTGTTTCCTTTGGGGTTTTTTCTCAATTACATCCTCATCTCTCTGCAGTGGAGTGAAGCTCAGATATTTCATTTCAGAGTTAATGTGATGTTAATACTTCAGCTGAAGATGACTACATTACAAAAAGGTTGGACAAATTAACCCTTACATATAAATAGCACACAGGTCCACACGCAGATCCATTTTGATCCCCTGAAGCTTCAAGTTTATTGGCTAAATACAGTGAGTCATTCTGACTGGTATGGCATTTTGACTGGCACATTCTGACTGATGCTCATACATATTTGGACAGAGTGATTCTGCAGTGTGTAAGTTCAGAGGTACAGTGTGTAAGATCAGTGGTTCTCAAACTTTTTAGGCCAAGCACCAACTTTGATCAAACTAGACCATCCCATCTGATTTCCCTGTCAGTAAGCAACATGCCATATTTGATGACAATGGCACATTATCAATATTTTTCTAGTTAGAACCAATTTGTCATGGTTCTGTCAGTCTGGGTTTTGTTCTGGCAGGACTGTGGCATTATTGTTCCATGTCTGTCTTGTGTCTCGTTGTCTGTCTTTGTGTGAGCGCACGGTTTCAGTTGTATTTCCTGCCGTGCGCTCTTCGGTCATCTTGTTTTGTGTCTGGAGTATGGTGTCTGGGTCCAGACTTCCTGTCTGTTTGGGTTTTGGTCTGTGTCGGGACACTCGTTCTCCCTGTCTGTCTGTTATTGATGTGAGTGCATCCCGTATATGTCATTTTGGCAGCATGCACTCACGTCAATAGTTTATGTCTGTCTCTCGTAGCAGCGACAAACAAAACGATGCCACGCATTCTCACACTACACAAAACCTGAGCGCACATGAGTATACACGGTTGCGCCTTGCATCGCGTACGCATTGAGCTGTGCACCTGTGCCACAAGCTGTCTTCATGTTGTACTGATGTTCGGTCACTTCGGTTCAAGGTGTCAGGTGTGTGTGGCCGAAATCTCGCATAGGTGTGCTGTCTCATTTTTTCCACCTGTTGCGTGCATCACGTGGCATTTTCCTCACAATGTACGCTCAGGTTTTGTGTAGTGTGAGAATGCGTGGCATCGTTTTGTTTGTCGCTGCTACGCATTCTCTCGTCTTGTTTGTCGGTTGGCATGGGCGTGTATATTGCCTAATAATCTTTTAAGTCTCCTCATGTTTACTGTCCAGGGCCAGTTCGTCTTATTTCCAGTCTTGAGTGTTGTATGTTTATCAGTCAGTCTTGTGTCTCCAGTTGGTCTAGTTAGTCGGTCTTGCCTGTTTGTTTGTGCTGTTCTTCATCCCATCCCTGTCCGGTTGGTCCTGTTTCATCATTTCCCTCTGCCCCAGCCCTGGATTGTTCGTTTTCCCGTACAGGATTGTTTATGCTTGTTTTCGCCCTCGTTGGAGTTTTGGTTGAGTTTTTTTTCCTTTATTTTTGTATTAAATAAATTCTTGGTTTTGTTTGAGTCCTGCTTCTGCATTTTCTGACACAAATCACCATGCTGCAAACCCTATTAGAGAAGCATCTAAAAGACCACAATAATACAATTTAAAAAGGACAATGTATATCACACAAGGTAATGTGTTAACATTTTGCTGTCCTATTCATTCACATTAATTATGATAATAATGTATATTTTATTTAAAAGTTAAAAGTTCTTACATTTGTCAAAAAAAAAAAAAACATCATCTGCCAGGCTATTTATGTTATCGATACCACGGTAAAAAAATTGAGAGCTGAATCCAATGTTTTTGAGTCAAATGCAGGCCACTCTTAAAGCTAGCTTCATGAAATTTCTCACAGACTTTGAGGGAAAACATATATTTACTTTTTTGTTGTCTTGCCTTCACTGCTCTCTTTTAATAATACAATTGTAGTGTGTGCGCTGAGTGGATTCAGCTTGGCAACACTAGCGCAAAACTTGGGAACAGTCAATACCTAATCTCATCCTGCATTGCAAATATGAGGCAATGGGCTATGTATGAGTTTTAAATACACAAAGCTAAATTAAAATAGCAAATAGATCAGTGATTTGAGATAATGCATTAAAACTGAAAGTTAAACATGTCAGTATCTTTTTAGTATTATACATTTTAAACTGTGTACCATACCACAGTTTGAGAACCACTGTTTAAGATAATATTTGTACAAACTCTTGTACTCTCAACCCAAAAAATATAAAATCCATGTCATGCCTTGTGATAAGGCACACTCTGCCAGTCCTACATTATGAATGGACTTTGTTATACATCTAAAACATGCATTAAGTCTAAAAAGGGTCAGACACCTTGTGAGAAAGCCCAGACACAGAGAACATTTCAGTAATGGTTTTCCATGTTCCAGTAACTTAACTAGAATGGTGCACTAAAACATTTATGAGTCTGTGTTGTTGTGCTTGCTTGTTAAATAAAGATGCAGTGTGACACACTGTTGTTCTACTGCTCAGCTATGCAGCAAGCCATGAGAGTCTACTGTAGCCTCCAGCCAAATCTCTCTAACACATACACACCGTAAAGTCACACACTACCAGCACTTAGTAGGAGCCTTGAGCTTTGTAGATTACAATTTTTAATTGCAAATAATCTAATACTTTTTCATAGTTAATCGTGATTAATCTCAGATTTAAAAGTTTTTAAATTTGACTTTATATATACACTTATTTCCTGTCATTATGCATTTGAACAACACAATAGAACAAAACAATACAGTAACAAAAATGCTTTATTAACATTTTCTCCAAAAAACAAAAAACAAACTCCACAGTATAAAGAAAGAAATTCACTAAACATGTAATATTAAACACTTCCCAAAGTCTAAGATGTTGACTAATTGAAAGAACTAGTATTCAATGCAATGCGCATTAAACCCTCATTTAATATATACCAGTCGGCAGGCTGTCTTTTCACTTTGAATATAGATTACACGTGATTTGTGATCCAGTGCCGAACTGAATGCTATAAAAAGTGCATCTTGTTCTGCTTTTAGTGGTGGCAATTCCAATATAAAGATAATTCATCCGAACTGTCCGGTAACATTATCTGATCAAAAGCTCGGTGGCAATGGGTGCAAATTTGAAATTAGATTACATTTAAGCAGAGCATCAACAGGGAAAAAAACTAGCTAACTTACCAGCAATAGTTTTATAAGAGGTTTTTTTTTTTTTTTACAGCACTTGATGATTAGCACGGATTCACTGTTGTGTGTTTGAGTGTAATATCCCCACTAAACACATCGCGAAGGCCCTGCACTCTAACAATGTTTACAACTCGCACAAAGCTGAATAAAATGTCAGAATCTAATGTCAAATTAGACATGCAAGATGGTACGTGCTTTATTCGCGATTAAGAATGATTAATGCGTTAAACATTATAAAATAATTGCCTGCGTTAACTCATTAACGCTAACAGAATTAGTTTGTATCTGGCAAAATGCTTCAAATGAACATTTGGGGGGACAAAACAATTTTGGGGATGGGGGTCACGGGTGTTGAGGTCATGATCCTCTTTGGTCCTTTAATATAGTAAAGGTGCTGAATGCAATACTTTTCTGAATAAAGGGTTGAAATGTGATAAAGCCCAAAAATGTTATACTTTTTGGTTTAAATTTTCTGAATAAAGGCTTTAAATGTATTAACGTCTTTTAAACGTGACCAAATATTGATATTTTTTTAATAATATGTTTTTTAAAATACACACAGTACAAGACAAACACTGTGTCTGCATTGCTAGCAATTTGCCAATCTTTTCTTTCTTTTTTGTGCTGTATCATTTTTTCTGATGTATCTGTAAAATGACATGACATCAGCTGGTTTGCAAAAAGAACATACATAAAATTATTTACTGTCCTCAAGTTGTCCCTCATTGTTTTTAACCTCATAGAATCTTAAAACAATATTTTCTTCAAGAATCCTAATAATGCTCTTTTACATACAAAAACACTTAATATTGACCACTGCTGTCAATCTCCAAAGAGGAAAAAAATATCATCATTAAAAATTCCATAAAATAGTCCATACAACGCTATTCTTTTCCCAGAAAGCTTGGAATAAAATGCACAAGTCACATGGACTGTTATTAAGTCTTTATATTAACCTTTAATAACGGTTTGTCCTTTATGAAGATTGGCAGCTCCTGCTCACTATTAACTGTTATTCTATGGAATAGAGCTGCTTAAAATATCTATATTTATGTTCCAAGAAAAAGTAACAGCATATGGGGTTTGAACAACATAAGGGTGTGTAAATGAGTGAGTAAAAGTACATTTTCCATTTTAGGTGAACTACTCTCTTGTTTTTTTGAGCACAGACCAGACAAGGACATGCTCAAAATAAAATGGTCTCTTATAAAAGAAGACTTAGGAGATGGTGTACAAAATTCATAATGAATTAAAGCCAAATAAATTATTTAGAAAATCTTAAATTGATTATCTAACACTAAGTGCACTAAAATATATGACACTGCCTTTGTCACAACCTAAAAACTAAATTTATGCTACTGGTAATATAATGTAAATTAAATAGGAAACATTAACCTCCCCTTCACATAGTTTATTCCCAGCACAAATAATTGGAAAAGGACTTTGCAACAATTCCAGAAGCACACTTCTCGTTACTCTCGCGTTTTTACATGTGGAATCTTAGAAACATTTGGTGGGTATATCCTCTAATTTAATCTTTACTCACGAAGCCTGGAGGCAACAGAGACCATTTTACTCGAGGAGTTACTGTCTTTTCCACCTTTACTGGCCATACAAGACTGAAGTTATGACAAATAATATGCTCATAAACTCAAAACAAAACCTGTTTTGCAAAGCAAAAGCATTTTAAAACATTAAAATCACCAAGGTTCTTTACAAAAGGCATTTTTCTCAGAGGAGGAGGAAATGGATGGACAAACTCAATTGTGCAACTCAACCACTCTGACATTATTACCTATTTGGTCACGTCTCAGTCAAAATTAACTTTATGAATAATAATGAAATGATGAAAAGATGATCAGTGAGACCTCACTTAGCTTTATTAAAGTGTTTACCAGTGTATTTGAAGTCAAGTCTGATCTCACTGTGAATTCAACTTCATTAGTTTGAAATTTATAACTCTGTCTGTGGTTTCTGAAATTTGAACCACTGCCCATCCGAAGCGGGAAGTGTTGTTAAACGTATGGGCCTATGTGAGTTCCAGTTTCTGAGTGGTCAACGCATGTTGTAAAGCGAGTTGTTCTTAGTTGTAAAGAATGTAATAAACTGAATAGGAATGTACTATATATTTTATTAACTCTACCTAACCCAAACCCTAATTCTTAACCTTTCTTATAGTTACATGTCATTCCTATGTGTAATGCAGTAGACACAGCCATCTCTGATATTTCTACAGACATCGCTTCTACCGTGCAAACTGATGGTACACATTACTGACATCTGCAGTAACAATTACTAATCTCCTCTGAAAAATTATTTGAAGGGAAAAATGGAAACACCGAATTCGGGCTCTTCACTGATTATGCAAAGCAGTCACTTCCTTATTATTATTTTGAAGCAATTTAAATTAAAAATTGATGAGATTTTGATGTGATTTGGTTGTAATAAATAATATCTTTTTATATAAACATATACAATTATATTTTTTTCTTGTTGGTTGTAAGAAAACATAATATATATATATATTAATAAGGTAAATTGTGTTCCAAATGCTTTTAACCCAAAAACCGTGAATTTTTATTATTTTCCCTGAGGTCCACTGATAATATCAGTAAAGTTTTTTGCACCAAAACTGTAATAGTTTAATAATAAATTATAATGTTCCACACTGTCTCTAGCCCTCTGACTGAAATGCTTGGTTTTGACCACAGCATCTCCTTTAAAGTTCAATCTAAATGTCCACTGTTCTGAATGTTTAGCATCGGGCAGCCCCTCAAATGCAGTCATATTTGAAACTCAATCAGAAGAGATAAAACAAGCTCTCCTCAAAATTATAAATACAAATTTCAGGGTTTACATTTAACGCACATCCAACACATTGCATCGGAATATATTAAACTGTTCACTTAAGCACAGCAGCACCACAAACTATCAAACAGTCATGACATATAAAATATGAATGAGTGATGCTTTTTACTTACAGTTTTGCGGTCAAGTCCAAGTGCTTTAACTGCCCCATTCATCAATAACAGTTCCTTTGCAAAGCTTAAATAGTATTACAATTGGTTTACAAGCAGTCCACACTGTTATTTGCCGCACATAGACAGTCAATAGCACGGTGAAACATGACACTCACACATTAGATGCACTGAGGCGCAGATTGACAGAAACGCATCAAACAGTCAAAGACGTCCAGCTAGTGCTTGTTTACATACACTAACAATTAAAAATAGCACAGATGGGTGCAAGAACAGCAAGACGCAGAGCAGCTGAATGAAACTGAATGGCGTCTCCATTTATAAGTTGTAACTTGACATTGCCTCTTTAAAAAGTGACGTGAATAACATGACAACGGTCAAAGACGTCTGTGTAATGCATGTAATATGTAAAAAACTTACAAAAGATGGTTCCCCTTTGGTGTTCAGGAATAGTTGTTCACACTAGGCCTGTCTCGCTCCTTCTCTGTTTAAGTGAACTGAATGCCAGTGGGTGGGCCAAGGGTGTAATGGTTGTGGGGTGTGTAAATATAACTGAGCAATGTCTTGTGACATCACAAACACAAAGGTTTCAAAATGGGACAATTCAAAATGGTGGGAACTATAAATGCTCTTTTTAGACAGGGAGGAAGATTTGAGTTCTGAAATTTACAGTACGTTATAGTAAAGTTGACTCTTACATATCTAAATATTAAGGAAAATTTGATTCTCCATTTCATGACCACTTTAAGAAGTCCACTCTCACTTATTTAGCCTACTAAGGTCTACTAGCCTACTCCTTTACCATGTAATTTACAAACAAAAAATTGTGCTCCCAGATAGTTGGAAGATTTTGCATTCATTAGAATGTTCTAACATGGAAATGGGGTGTAAAACAATAAAAAGGCACGTCCTGTTGTAGTTGTATTGTTTAGGAAGAACAATGAACATCTTTTTCCCTGTTTCTTTTATTCTGCAGGACCATAAATCAAACCTTTCTTTTCAGGAAGGATGATACCACAGTAATCTCATAGGACATACAGTTGAAAATAGACCACTGGCTGAGGACAATTTGTGAGCCCCCATTCTGTGAGCAGAAGAAACCTTAAAGAAAATAAATAATACAATGAAAAAAACTCAATAGTTATTAATGGATAACAAATTCAATTTTTTGGATAAAAAAAAATATTCTGCAAGTTAATATTTATAAAGCTGCCAATACGCCATGTTTCTAGTGGTATTAAGTGCTCACAATATTTTTTTTAGCATATGGAAGAGTTAAATGATGAAATTACTTTTCAGGTGAACACTGTATGGAACATGATAATTCCATTCCTTTTTTCTCTAAGCATTGACAGCGAGGATTTATTCATGAAGCCTTACACATGCTGCCAAGAACCATTACATCCGAGCAAGTGACTGAAAAGTGAAGAGAAAAATTTGTTGAGAAAAGCGAATTACAGTTTCAAAACAAATCAAACCACATTGTGGACACTGTATGCATGGCGCCCACTCCAAAACTGTACTGAAAAACAAACAAAAAACTATATATTTCAACATAATAAATAAATTAAGGCATCCCGCTGTTCAAGCCTCACCTTGGAAACCACTTTGGAGAGTGTCAATCTTGATTCTAGCCAAGATAGGAACGCCTCTCTTTGAAGAGAGTGTTCTTATTAAGGTCTTTCATTATGATGTTTAGAGCTTGTTTACTGAGCAATAATAGCATGCTATGTTTCAGATGGTTTCTTATGGTGTACCTAAAGATTATGGGCTAGACATATCTTAATTTGTTTCGATCCATCTATTCATGCATCCGTTAAGGTCACAGCAGTAGCAGCTCATGGACATCTGCAGACTATCCACATTTTCCCTTATAGTAACTTTAAATGTCCTCCTTAAGCATTCCTCATTAGTGCCCATAAGAAGTACTAACTTAGAACAGTTCTCCTATGTAAGAAAATTCTGTAATTTACTCACTCTCATGTCATTCTCAAACTTGACTTGAAAAGACCATAAAAGTCTGAGTCTATATGTGATGATTGATATATCCCAAGCCTTCTGAAACAATATGATAACTTTGTGTGAGAAACAGACCCCTTTGGTGTAGCTCTAACATCAAATATTTTTATGTCACATCATTTATGTCAAACCTGGTGCCCAGTGTTGGATAAATTATATACAAGTTACTTCTATAAAAATGTAAATAAATTTAAAAATGTAAACACTGATACTTTGTTAAAACGGTAAATATGTTACTATTTTTTTTCACTTTTAAGCTATGTTCTAAAACACTTTTCCCAGAAAATATTTTGTTAATCAACAAACACAAAATAATTGTTAATTTCTTCCATGTTGCTGTCACCAAAATATCAACATAATGCATGTTCTAAACTGTTTAGCTCTAAATAATTATATTTAAGAAATATGTAATTCAAGTTACATACTTAAAAGTAATTAACCCAACTGAATGTCAATAACTGTAACTGATTTCAAAAATGTATATGTAATGCATAACTACTTTTGTACTTGTATAGTAATTAGATTACAGTAACTAATTATTTGGTAATCAGATTACACTCAACACTACTGTGTCATACTTGAATTGAGAAGTTTTTGTAGTGAATAACAATATAAATGCTGAACTGTTCCTCTCACAAAGCTATCGTATGGCTTTAAAACACATGGAATCGGTCATATAGACTTCTTTTTTGGTGTTCTTCTTATTTTCTTCTTTTTATGTCACTTCTTATTCTCAACAATTCTGTCCCCATTTCATTGTATAGAAAAGAGCAGCCAGGACAATCTGTCTAACATCTCCCTTTGTATTCCACAGGAAGTTAAAACTACACTGATTTTTAGAACAACATGAGGGTAATAAATGGGGACATAACTTTACATTTTTGAGTGAACTACTCCTTTCTACACACTGAACAGAGTATAAAACATAATTTTCTACTATGTGCTACATCTGAATGACTGCAAACAGTGTAAATTAAATAAAATGACTGGCATATCATATTAACATTACAAACATGAGCAGGAAATATGGCTGAAAATGTTAAAAGCCAGAGAGCTATATGAGAATTGTGACACAAGCAGACAGTGGTTTTGCTGTAGGTGCTCAACCACAGTAATGCACCATCTATCACTAAGATCACTATCACCTTGGAGGAGATGAAACCTCTAGGCTTCCAATCACACCGCTAGAGTGGCTGGTAATCTGTGCTTAAAACCAAGACAAGCAGAAAATTCCACAGCTAAAATCTCTTACTAATTCCATGGGTTCCCACACCTTTAGACCAATTAATTATGTTCTGTTATTTTCGTTACTAGAGATACCACACACAAAGATTAATTAGCAATAATTTAGAGCTGAGTATATATGAAATTCTGTTCATTTTTCAGTACAGTACAGTATTCCACTATTACATCGTGATAAAATCATGCTATTCTATTTTTTTATTCCAATTAATTTCCTTGTTCAGGCCATTTTTAGGATTTCCATGACAATGGTAATCATCTAATATTTTATAAATAATAATACAATAAAATAATAATAATAATAATAATAATAATATTACAACTCTATAGTAATGAATGCATTCGAATAAAAGGATTAATAATAAGCATGGTTGAATATTTGTTTTTTAACACAAAAATGGTTATGAAAATAATAACATTGCTTTTTGTTACAGTATATGAATAAAGCACACTAATTGATTGTAGGATAGTAGACAACATGATAATATACCTGCATAAACATGACACCAGACAGTTATCAATTCTCGGAGTGTCATGGAGACAAGGTCACAATTCATGGCCTTGCATGACTAGATTGATAGTACAGTATGTCAGCCTACATTGCTGGCATAAGGGGCCACTGTTAGTTCATTATAAGTTACTTTATTAGCAGATGCATTAGATGCTTATTCACTCAATGCCATCTGGGGACATGGTAAGGAGGGCTGCTGCATCCCAACAATCAACAGTCATCAGACACACAGAAAAAGCATACATGCGCACCCACCAATTATAATCATTCTTTATTCAGTTTATGGATTTATACTCGTGGGAATATCGTGCAGCTCCAATAAGTATTCAGAGCTAAAACCGAGCTGATCCGCATGAACTGTAGGCATTTTATTATACATTTTTTTATTCTTATTTTAATTTTTTACAATATAAATTCAGGTACACAATGAACCAGGTGAGCTCCGGTTCTGTAATAATCCAACCTAATCTTTACAGCTTTGACCTCAAATCATTGCAAACAACAGATTTTCAAATAGTAGGTCAATAACAACAACCCAAATATAACAAAATAAATATTTAAATATTGTAATACAGTACAATACTTACAGTACAGACAAAACTAGCAAATTCCAAAATAAGACATCATGGGATTTGGGGGCATTAACACAGGACACCGTGTTCCACCTGCGGTTCTTGTTGTTGGTCTATGTTCTGTATACACATGTATCAGACTGACTACTTTGGCCATTGTGTTGCATCTCGCATGGTGTCCCACATCATAAACGCTGCATTTTTAAGGCGCCATTCTCCACACTGAATGCTTTTATGCTCTAATAAATGTGTTTTCAACAGTGGAAGTTCTTTTAAATTCGAAACGTCATCTAAAAAAACATTGCGATCCTGCGCAAGCAAGTTCAGTGCCTGTATTCACAGAAAAACAATTAAAGAACAGCACGGACATACAGTTGAAGTCAGAAGTTTACATAAACTTAGGTTGAAGTCATTAAAACTATTTTTTTTTTAACTACTCCACAGATTTAATATTAACAAACTGTAGTTTTGGCAAGTCATTTAGGACATCTACTTTTTGCAACAATTGTTTACAGACAGATTGTTTCTCACTTAATTAATTGACTACATCACAATTCCAGTGGGTCAGATGTTTACATACACCAAGTTAACCATGCCTTTAAGCAGCTTAGAAAATCACTGCTCCAAAACTGCCATAAAAAGCCAGACTACAGTTTGCAAGTGCACATGGGGACAAAGATCTTACTTTTTGGAGAAATGTCCTCTTGTCTGATGAAACAAAAATGTAACTGTTTGGCTATAATGACCATTGTTATGTTTGGAAGAAAAAGGGTGAGGCTTGCAAGCCGAAGAACACCATCCCAGCCATGAAGCATGGGGGTGGCAGCCTCATGTTGTGGGGGTGCTTTGCTGCAAGAGGGACTGGTGTACTTCACGAAATAGATGGCATCACGAAGGAAGGAAGGAAAATTATGTGTATATATTAAAGCAACATCTCAAGTCATCAGCCTGGAAGTTAAAGCTTGGTCGCAAATGGGTCATCCAAATGGACAATGACCCCAAGCATACCTCCAAAGTTGTGGCAAAATGGCTTTAGAACAAGTCAAGGTATTAGAGTGACCATCACAAAGCCCTGAACACAATCTGATACAAAATTTGTGGGCAGAACTGAAAAAGCATGTGTGAGCAAGGAGGCCTACAAACCTGACTCCGTTACACCAGTTCTGTCTGGAGGAATGGGCCAAAATTCCAGCAACTTATACTGAGAAGCTTGTGGAAGGCACCCAAAATGTTAAAAGTTAAAAATGTAAAGGCAATGCTCCCAAATACTAACAAAGTGCATGTAAACTTCTGACCCACTGGGAATGTGATGGAAGAATTAAAAGCTGAAATAAATAATTATCTTTTAAATTTCAATAGTTGTGTTTTGTTTGAAGTCACCATTATGGTGAATAGTGCTCACTTGAGCTGGCACCTTGGAACATCTTTATTATATTATTATGTTTTCTAGCCTATCAATTTGTTTTTAAGTAAACCACAAGTTTTTGCACTGTGCTACTTGGAAGACAAAGTCTAAAGTCAGCCTGAATGTCTGTCCTACCTTGCAAATGGCACTATATGTGACAATAGTGATGTATTACACATAAAAACAAAGAAGCCAGTAAGGACATTTCAACAAAATGATATCAGCAAATTAAGTGTTTTTTTATGAGTTCACAGCATAACTTAGCTGTTAACAAGGCACACACATAAATCAACTCTCGGATACAAAATTCAACAATGGTGACAATTAACAAAAATATGCAAAAAAGCTGAACATTAAAATACAAGTAACATAGACTGCAAAAAAATGCAGAAAAATGTCAAATAAACCAGTAAATAGTAAAAAAATATAAATAATTTCTTCATGCCGCAGTGCATGCTGGGCATTTAGCTGTTAATTTCAACAACAGTAGTATGTAATTTGACAGCTATATGCTGCTAAATTACAGTTGTATACTGTAGCTGTAAAAACTGTATGTAGCTGTTAATTTCAGCAACAGCAAGACACCATTAATTTTACAGTAACTTAACTGGCAACCCTGCTGCCAGTTGTTTAAAACAATTTTTAAGAGAAAATATTTAACACTGTATGATTAAATGTCAGGAATTATACAAACTGAGTTTAAATGCATTAGGCTAAGGTGTATGTAAACGTCTGATTCCAACTATACGCAAAAATGCGTTCGATGTGAACGGCATATCAGGTAAAACAATTACAATTTTTAAAACGCCTCTTGCAACACCCTGAGTTCTGTTTCATTCCATTGCGCTCCATCATACAATTTGTTGATGCAAGAACGCGTCTAACGGGACGCATCGCAGGTATAATATGCAAGAACAAGACTTTTCTATTAGATTTTTTTTTTTTTTTTTAGGATACTACATTGAATAAATAAATACATCATAATAATAATAATAATAATAATAATAATAATAATAATATATGATCTCAAACTTGCCAGTCGTGACATAATGAAAATTGTAGGACTTTTAAATGAATGATGTTTTAAGGTTATGGAGAGAACACAGGTGTCCTCCAGGTAGTGAAATTAAGCCATGTGCTGAGCGGGACATGCTGGAGCACCAAGTTACAGTTCCATGTAAATTCCGCAGTGCATTATAAATATGCATCAAATAAAACAGAGCGAAAAGAAACCAGTAACGTGCTTTCCCAGACATTTAGATGATCTGTCCATATGCTTTAATCTCCGGATGAATTCATTGCATTGATGAAAGAGACAGTCTTACCTCAAAGCAAGGTCAGTTCCGGTAAATTCAATGAAGCCGGTGGGAGAGATGTGGTCGTTGCGTCAGACAATCAGGTCTGCTGTCCGAACTGTTGCTGCTCTCCTCTCAAAGCGCATGTACTCTTAACTGAGAGCCAAACCCCTCCCCTGCTTCAAACATAATCATTTCTGCAACGTTGTATTAAGAAACTCGTTAGTTCCTTTTCCAAGTCTTATTCATACTACCTGTGTTGATTATTAACTTTCATCTCTCGTCATTATGTAGCCTATACAGACATTTTAATAAACTATTGATAACAGGATATTAATGTTGCATGTCAAAAAACGTCATGTTTTCAGTCTCAAATTTTCAACATGACATTTCTTTGTGAAAATAGTTTCATTTCACGAATCAAAAACAATTAGAAACATTTATAATGTTATGAATTAAACAGAAATCTGATGCTCTCAATAACTCATGACATATTGAGATTAAGCATATTACTGTTTTTATTAATGTACATAAATAGTATATCATATACAGAATGTTTAAAGGAATATTCTGGGCACAATACAAGTTAAGCTCAATCAAAAGTTTTTGTGGTATAATGTTGACTACTGCAAAAATTTATCCCTTCTAATTTTATAAAAAAAAAAAAAATGTACATCTGTGAAATCCTGTGTATTATTTGAAGTGTAAAGATGTTTATTCAGTTAGTTTTAGGGTTTACACCATTGCAGCAATGAGGTTGCATAATTGCATATAGCTTCATACAGAAAAGGTTAGTAAGTCATTTTGCCACACTAAAATCATGTTATTACACATATTGTTTATATCTTGTAGCTATACTTTTGAATCATTGAGTATTTTAATGTTTACAGATTCACTTCCATTGCAAGACCCTTACTGAAACCCATTTTTTTCCATTTTTTTTTAAAGAAAATACATTTATTTGAGTGGTAATCAACATTAAGTCATGTTTAAATGTGCCATATAAAAAGTATAGAAATAAAACGTAAACAATGTGTTAACATGTTTTAAGTGTGATAAATTGGCTTACTAACCTTTTTCTGTGTAAAGTTATAACCAATTTTACAATTTCCTTGTCATGACAAAATAAAAAAAAAATTGCAAACCCTAAAACTCTAAAATGACTTCACAGCTCAAATCATGCACACGTTTTACCAGAATAATTAAGTGATTTAATAAAATTACAAGCTTCACATTTCTGCAAAAATTGGCCCAATTACTTCCATTGTAAGTTCCTCACTGTGACTATCACTTTGCCTAAATATATTATTTTATTATATATATATATATATATATATATATATATATATATATATATATATATATATATATATATATATATATATTATATATATATATGTAACAAATAAGTGAATTAATTTTTTTTCTTTTTTTTGTGGTAATGCTGGTAATGTCACAAATGGTGTCCAACTTAACTTCTGAACCTGGAATATTCCTTTAAAGGTCACTCTGCCTCCTCACATCAATAGTCCAACACATGCCACTGATATATACATATAGATATACTGATATCAACCATGTACTGCACAACTTGTTTTCTACAAAAGCCTTTTAACTTCAATGACTGCTGCTTACATTATCCAACATATCCAGATGCTGACACTACTTTTCTGTGGTTTATTCCTTTAGACAGTTCATTCACCTCTTATCAGGGTCTTCCTTTCCTCATTGTTTTTCAATTCCAGCTTTCACAGGCAACAAGCTTACATTCAGAGGTATTCTTCTCCTCAGTACCTTTCTATCCTCAGAACTGCAAAACACCAGAACATGGAGGAATTTGTCTCTTTTTACTACATTCTTAAACCATAATTTTGACCTTTCCTGATGGGTAATGTGCCTTTTACTTCAGACAGAAGAGGACCCTACCATCTTCTACAATGTATCACAAACATGTGGAGGTAAGCAGATGGCTGCCTTGTCCTTTTTTTGGCAACAAAGGCACACAAGGTATAAAAGCACATAAAAGTAATATTAACATAACAGATTATAACCCGAAGGGACATGAATGCAAAGAACTGTCCTCCGGAGGGTATCACTTCAGTCCTGGCTGTTCGCATATCAATATTCAAGGTTCCCAAGTGAAAAACCACCAACGGAAATAGAAAGGATATGGCAAGGATACCGCAAAGCTCAATTTCATTATCTACAGTGAAAGACAGAGAGAAGGAGAGAGAGTGTGTCAGAGTTCCAGGATATAAACTACACCCAGGACAAATATACAGCTATCAGACACGTTCATACAATTAAGATATTCCTTTCATGTAATTACCGCAAAATCCAGTGGGACACCAAACGTTACATAATGAACTTCCTGATACCGCTGCAGTTGAATGACTGGCTCAGGAGCGCTATGTGATTCTAAAGGTGGACTGTGAAAGTGACTTTTACACACACTACAGTGATGGAGTGTTGATTGTGCTCTTTCATTAAACTTTACTTTGTTTACCTCCTACCTGACCTAGCTTATTATTAAAGGGATAGTTCCCTGTCTGTCGCTCACTTCGACGTTGTGTCGAAGAAGCGACACTAGGGGTCTCTCTTGAGCGCCGAATATGCCTCTGATCTATGAAAAAAGTCAAATGAGAAGTTCGCAGACAGTATTTGCATATCCTGCCCCCGGACATATGGGTATAAAAGCGGGGAAATACATTGAATACATTCAGAAATTTCCTTCTGAGCCAATGGTCGTGTATGCAGTGAGCTGAGAGTCACACACCTGTTCTTCTTCCTCTGAGCTGATTCCGCTGTTGGATCTACGGCGCACTTCAGTGGCTTTCTCCTTCTGTGTAGTTTCTGGATGCAGTTGATTTCTCCCCACCTCTGACGGTCATAAAAGCTGCCTCGCATGCCTTGGCTGCGATCACACGCAGGCAGCGTTTTATGAATGTTTCATGTTCTTAGTGCGAGAACATAGCCATGGCAGCACTGTGGTCGCGGCTTTCTTTTGTCATGAGAGATAGCAACTTCAAACGTCCCCCGTGCCTGCCTCCTTCCAATGGGATTGGGGCAGGTGCCGCGGGCGTTGAAGGCGATTTGGGGATAATGACGTCTCCGGGTAAATCCCCTCGAACCAGCCGCCCCTCCGGCACGCTTGCTTGCTTCCGAGCTCGGGATGAGTGTGGCCTGCTTCAGGCCCGGCCAGCTGGTCCTTTGAGCTCCTGGAATTGGATGACGACATCGCCGCTGCATCGGAGAGCGTTACAGCAGCGTCTGATGCTGATGACTCGCCTGGGCCACCACCTTCGGGTCTGCTCGCCCAGTCTGAGCCTGATGCACAGAGGTCCACTATGCTTTCCCGGGCTACCGTGAGCACGAGGCTGGACTGGAAAAAAACCTGCCCCCCCCTCACAGCTACTTGATTGGTCTTGCGGGCATGTGCTCCGCTCACAGCCGCGCCCCCCACGGTTCCTTTCTTCCCGGATGTGCATGACGATGTTGAGTAAGCCATAAAGGGCACCTTTTACTGCCCGAAACCAGCTTCCTCGCTCCTCCGCTCTCACTACCTTCAATGGTGGAGCGGTCCCAGATCGCTTCCGCCCTGCATGCTATGGCCCCTCCTGCAACCAACACCAGGCCAAGGCACTTCAAATCTTGCATTTGAGTAGTCCTGTTCTTGATATGCTGCAGGAACTGTGCTCAATGACCGATCAGAAGCGCTGGCATTCGAACGGGCGATGGCCACCCTTGTGGTCCGTAAACGTAATCTATGGACTGGACCTGGTCGAAATGTGGGAGGTAGACAAAGCACGCCTTCTCTAACACCCCTATCTCCCAGCTCCGTCCATTCGGCAGCACCGTTGACGACTCCGCCCAGCAGTCTTCAGCGGTGAAGAAGCAGACGGAGGCCATTTCACACAACCTGCCCCACCGCAAACCTGCCGCCATTGGCCATGCCCCGTCTGCTCGCCAAGGGCATCCTCCTGCGGCTTCCAAAAAAAAAAAAAAAAACCTGCTGCTCCGCCTCAACAAAGAGTGGGCCGAGCACCCCGCAGGAAGTGCACGCCCCCATCTCACGGACCCCTTCAGGACGCGGAAGGCTCCTGAGAGCTCCTGAGACGGATGACCCAGAGATCGAGACGTTTGCTCCGGAGTTGGTAAACAGGCCACTCCGTTCCCCGGTGGAGGGCGGTGAAGAGAACCTTCAGTTAAAGGTATTTTTTGCAAGTTTTTCAATAATAGGGCAATTTCCTCTTTCTGGGTCACCTGGCCAGCAAATGCCGTTCTCACAGCACTCTGCCGCCACACCTCAACAGTCCCGGCATGCTGGATGCTGACCCTCTGCCCTCAGCCCCACGACTGTTCCCCATCTTGCCGGTTCTGACGAGTCCAGAGGACGCCTCTACCGGACCTCCTCCTCAGTCACTAACCCACCCCCTGCCGGTTGTTCGGATCAAGGTAAGTGCTTCGAGTCTTTTCTCAGCACCAGAGCCTCGGAATGCTCCTTTGCCTCCCGACGCCGCATTAGTATGTCAAAAATAGTCATCCACTTAGTGCCCCTAGCATGGAGCTTGGATGCATGTCTTTCACTTCCCAATCTGTCATGCTGGCTGGCCAGGACCATCCGACTCAGTTATGTTGTCCCCCCTCCACGGGCGTCCGCTTTACCGCAGTGTACGGCGAATACACCAAATCCATGTGTGTGGAAATTGTCTCTTACTCAAAGACACGATAGAGCCTGTCCCTCCAACCGAGATGAAGAAGGGTCCCTACAGCCCTTACTTCATCGTACCCAAGAAAGGCGGCGGTGGCTTATGACCGATCTTGGTCTTGCGAGTTTTCAACCGGGCCTTGCACAAACTCCCGTAAAAAAATGCTTACGCAAGACACATCCTAACTTGCGTCTGGCATCTAGATTGTTTCGCAGCGGCAGACCTGAAGGACGCGTACTTCACGTCTCAAACTTGCTTCGACGTCGACCCTCTCTATGGCTCACGTACGACGACCAGGTGTATCAGTACAAGGTCCCCCCCTTCGGCATGTCCCTGTCCCCTCACATCTCTATGAAGGTCGCGGGGGCAGCCCTTGCCCCGCTTCGGGAAGCAGGCGTTCTACTACTTCGAACTACTTCGACGACTGGCTAATCCTGGCCCACTCTCAAGAGTTACTGTGCATCCACAGGGACCATGTGTTCAGGCACCTCAGCCGTTTAGGGCCTCAGGTCAACCGGGAAAAGAGCTAGCTTGCCCCCGTTCAGAGCGTCTCTTTTCTTGCCGTGGAGTTAGACTCAGTCTCAATGTCAGCATGCCTCGCCAACAAGCACGCTCAATCAGTGCTAAAATGCCTCGCTGCCTTCAGGCCGGGCACGGCAGTCCCTTTCCAGAAGCTCCTGGGACATATGATATCCTCCACGGCGGCTGCGCCGCTGGGGTTGATGCATATGAAACCACTTCAACACTGGCCCCAGACTCGAGTCGAGAGAGCATGGCGCCGTGGCACGCATCGTGTGATCATCACGCCCACCTGCCGCCAAACGTCAAAACCCTGGACAGACCTCTGCTTTCTGCGGACAGGAGTCCCCTTGGAGCAGGTGTCCCGACATGTCCTGGTCACGACTGACGCCTCCAAATTGGTTTTGGGCACCGTGTGCAATGGGCACGCAGCCACGGGCCATTAGAAAGGGGACCCACTGCGCTGGCACATCAAGTGCCTAGAGTTGCTGACTGTATTCTTTGCCCTGTGGAGGTTTCCCCATTAGTTCGGGACAAACACATCTTGGTCAGGTCAGACAGCACCACTGCGGTAGCATACATTAATCGCCATGGCGGCGTACGCTCCCGCCACATGTCACAACTCACCCGTTGCCTTTTGGAGCTAACAGCGACTCAAGTTGCTGCGCGCCACTCACATCCCTGGCAACCTCAATGTGGTAGCGGACGTGCTGTCACGAAAACGCTTGCCCAGTGGAGAGTGGAGGCTTCACCCCTAGTCAGTGCAGCTGATTTGGGAATGATTCGACAGGGCTCAGGTAGACCCGTTTGCCTCCCGAGAGACCTCCCACTGCCCGCTCTGGTATGCCCGAACAGAGGCTCCCCTTGGGGCAGACGCACTGGCACACAGCTGTCCCTCGGGTTGCGCAAGTACGCATTTCCCCTAGTGAGCCTTCTTGCACAGGTGCTGTGCAAGGTCAGGGAGGATGAGGAACAAGTCAGCCAAGTGGCTCCCTATTGGCGAATTCCCTTGAGGAAAGACCTTCTTTCTCAGGGACGGGGCACGCTCTGGCATCCGCACCCAGACCTCTGGAACCTCCACATCTGGCCCCTGGACGGGACGCGGAATATCTAGCTGGTCTACCACCTGCCATCGTAGACATGATCAACCAAGCCAGAGCCCCCTCTACCAGGCAAATTTATGCCCTGAAGTGGCGCTTGTTTGCATATTGGTGTTCTTCCTGAGCTGAAGACCCACAGAGGTGCGCAGTTAGGTCAGAGCTCTTATTTCTGCAGGAGAGGCGGGAGGGGAGGCTGTCCCCTTCCACCTTGAAGGAGTATGTGGCTGCTATCGCGGCCCACCACGACACAGTAGACGGCAAGTCTTTGGGTAAGCACAACTTAATCATCAGGCTCCTAAGAGGCACCCGGAGGTTAAATCCTTCCCGGCCAAGCCTGTTCCCCTCCTGGGGTCTCTCAGTGGTCCTCTCGGGCCTTCAGAGAACCCCCTTCGAGCCACTAGAATCAGTCAAACAAGGCCCTCTCCCTGATGACGGCCCTCCTGATCGCGCACACCTCTATCAAGAGGGTCAGGGACCTGCAAGCGTCCTCTGTCAGTGACACCTGCCTGTAGTTCGGTCCGGCAGACACTCATGTGATCCTAAGAACGCGACCGGGCTACATGCCCAAGTTTCCTACGACTCCCCTCAGGGTCCAGGTTGTGAACCTGCAAGCGAAGCTGCCCCGGGAGGAGGCAGGCCCAGCCGATCGTTGCTGTGTCGTAGCAACTCCCCCCTCCTTGAGGCTGGATCTACCACCGTGCCATTTTACCACATGTGACCTAAGAGGCCCATGCGATGTATTTTGCCACTTTTACCTCACCCTTCCTGGGCAGGTGTGGTCTCCGCAGGGTCTTTTCCCCCTGAAAGAATAGGAAACTAGGTAAGACCCCCTTCCCTCGATGCGTGTAAGGGCCCCAGCCGTTTCTTACTCTACGCGGAGAAACATAGAGAGAAAAGAGGCCCGGCTAGGCTCGGCCCGTTCCCGGGTTGGCAAGCGTCGCCTTGTTCCCCCCATCAGGGGTAAAGAACTGGAAGGCTTAGATGATTTTATGGGCCATTGGGGAAGGGTACGTGCAGTCTGACACAGCTGGTCACCTTTGCACGTAAAACACCTGACCGCTCCTGTGTCAGCAGTACACATACACAGCCTCAGAAAAATCCTGAATGAATTAGACGTATTTCCCTGCTTTTATACCCATATGTCCGGGGGCGGGGTATGCAAATACTCTCTGCCAACTTCTCATTGGCCTTTTTTCATAGATTAGAGGCATATTCGGCACTCAAGAGAGACCCCTAGTGTCGCTTCTTCGACACAACGTCTCGTTCCCTCCATCAGGGAACGGAGGTTACATGCGTAACCTAGACGTTCACCATAAATGACATTTTTGTCAGAATTTACACCTAATGTTGTTCCAAATACCATTGACTTTCTTATACAAAACACAATAGGAGATGTTTTAATTAATATCCCGATCCACCTTGTCATACAGTTGCAACTGACAGTGACTCGCTTAACAAAACGTAAACATATCATAAAAGTAGTCCATGCAACATGCATCTTATTCCAAGTCTTCTAAAGGCATACAATAGGTTTTTGTTAGGAACTACATGAAAAAAAAATCTGTGAAAATGTTGACATCCGTTGCACATTCATTAATGCTATAAGATAAACTATTTCACAGTGGAGCACCTGTTCATGCCACAACTTGCAATTATAAGTGCTAAAAACAATCAACTACCATTGTATTGGCAAGCGGGACCTGGATATTCTGTAATACAGCTAATTTTGTTTACTGAATTAAAATAAAGTCATATAGGTTTTGGACATCATGACGCTGAGTAAAAGATGACAGAATTTTCCTGTTTAGATGAATAGAGTGTGCATTAATACAGTGTGCATGCACCTGGAAGCAAGCGTAGATGAGCAAGATATTGTTGTGGGTGTTTTTGTAGCATTGTAGGAGATGACCCAAATTCTACATTTTATCAACCAACAGGGAAATATTTCACTGTTTGGCATTTTATTGGGATGTTCAAAGTCTTTTATGGGAGACAATGAGTGAGTTTTATTTTAAATAGGCAACTCATAGACAGGGTTGGGAGGGTTACTTTTGAAATTTATTCCACTACATATTACAGAATGCATACTGTAAAATGTCATTTGTAATGTATTCCGTTAGATTACTCAAGGTCAGTAACATATACAAAATACTTTGTATTACGTCTTCAGCACTGGTAGACAAATTACACTAAAATGCAAAGTTATCTCTTCAGTAATCTAATTACTTTTTGAATGCAACTGTATTCTAATTACAAATTATTTAAATTGTAACTGTAGTGGAATACAGTTACATATATTTTGTATTTTAAACACGTAATCCCGTTACATGCCTAATACTGTGCCACATAGAAACAACAAGATTATTTGTGTAAATAGACTTCACACAACACGTCCTGTTTTTGTCACAGATCTCCCTGTCTTTCCTTACTTTTATGCTTCACGCTCCCTTTTCAATAATCACTAATCACCTGCACCTGTCTCTTGTTTCCGTTTCACTCGTTAAATACTCTGTTCTCCCTTCACTCTGGGTCTGGTCTCGTTAAGCGTTAAGCGTTTATCGTTAAATGGTTTATCGTATACAGACTCACTCCTTCGTTCCTGTGATCTGGCTATCTCCACGTTCCTTCGTTTCTGTGATTTTCCTGTCTCCACGCTCCTTTGTCGATCCTCCTATCTCCACGCTCCTTCGTTCCTGTTTACTTCCCATCACCACATTCCTTCGCTCCTTCTAACCCAAGCTCCTCGCTCCTTTAACTCCAGCGGAGATCTCGGAAGCTCAACGATCTCGGAAGCTCAACGATCTCTGTAGCTCAACGATCTCTGTAGCTCAACGATCTCCCAAGCTCCACGCTCGTCCAAGCTCTGCGCTCACTCTCCAGTTCCACGCTCATTCACTCCAGTGACGTCACCCCAATCTCCACGCTCGTCCTAGCACTGCGCTCATTCTCCAGCTCTGCACTCATTCACTCCAGTGACGTCACCCCATGCTCCACGCTCGTCCAAGCTCTGCGCTCACTCTCCAGTTCCACACTCATTCACTCCAGTGACGTCACCCCAATCTCCACGCTCTTCCAAGCTCTGCGCTCACTCTCCACTTCCACGCTAATTCACTCCAGTGACGTCACCCCAAGCTCCACGCTTGTCCAAGCTCTGCGCTCATTCTCCAGCTCCACGCTCATTTACTCCAGTGAAGTCAGCCCAAGCTCCACGCACTTCTGAAACTCCTTTCCTTAACACTCTATTTGAATAAACACAACCTCCAGGTTAAACACTACTCCTGTGTCTGAGCGCTTATGTTACAGTTTTATTGTTCTTTTTTATATATATCTATATATTTTTTTAGCAATTTGTTAATTTATTGTTTTTTCACGAGGCCACCAATGAAAGGGGGTGTGACGAGGAGGAGTGTGTCATCGGCCAGAGGGTGGAGGAGTGGCTGAGGACCAAGCAATGGTGTGTCTGGGGACAGGCAAGCAATTTTTTTTCTCTCTCTCTCGCTTTGTGTCTCTCCCACTCTCCCTTTCCCTCTTCCCTCTCCCTCCGCTGGTCTCTCCCCAGGCAAGAAAAAGAGCATTCTAATGTTTTAAATAAATGTAAATTTAAATATAATGAAACACATACATTAAATACAGCTTTTTTAAATGGGTGACTAACATTGATTGTTATATATTAATTGATTTTATCATATCTAATGTTTCGGGGAATAGCTTAAATAGCATGATATTATGGTGATGCATGTATGAAAAGAAAAAACATACTGAAAAAAAAATAACATATATAGCAGTTAAATTAATTTATTTAAATTACATTTTATTTTTATTCTATTTCCAAATTCGAGTTAAAGTTCAAATTCAGTTTAAATTCAGGAAATGAATTGGATTTAAAAAGCATTCTCAATTTAATTAAATGGCGCACTACCATGCACACACACAAAAAAAACACCTTGGGTGCTTCTCATTTCTTAAATCTTCATTCCCGTTAGCTCGATCCACTTTCCTCGAGCCCATGACTTGGAAACCAATCAAAGTCTGCCATCATGAAGGACATATAAATTCTCAAAATGCATTGCAAGGATCGAGGACAGAGGACGCTTGAGGGAGGATGTGTAAATGGATCCAATGTGGAAGTTTTTTTTTTAAGCACCTGATGCACTCATAATTCTCCAACCCTTTCACATTTGACACAACAGTTTTAATTGAAGTTTCACCTTTGCAGTTCAAATAATCCATAATCGTAACACAATTCAACAGTGCATCTTTAATTAAAAGTGTTTATGAAAATATACGTAAAAAATAAAATAAAAAGTTTCAACAACATGACAGCAAGCACACTGATGAAATGCAACTGCGCACTGTCAGCGCTCTAAAGTGACACTTGAATAAGCAAGGACATTCCATTTTAAAAATACATCTTCCTTCATTTCCTTCAACCTCATTTCCTGTGCTTGCATTCTTTCCTCATTTGTAAGAGGGTGGAGAAAGGATGGAAAAAAGGAAACAAGTATGAACAATTTCAGAAATGGGAAGCACCCCTTGTTAAGCAATGGTCATTTTTGCACAGTGTCCCCTCAAACACCAGTTATTTCCTAGACTTTCAGAGAATAATCTTACCTTTCCCTGTGATCATATACAGCTCATTTTCACTTTATACAGCACAGCCACAGAGTGTCTCCTACTCATGCTGTGTGTCGTGTCATGAAACTCCCCAATGTGTCTCTTGCCAAACACACCTTGACCGGGATCATTCTCTGCTGACAGAACCTTAGTTAAGGTTTAAAAAAGATTGACCTTTTCTTTGCCTAATGTGACAAAATACATCCTTGTATAAATGTCACAATAAATTAATGTGCCTCCCAATGTGACTTTAAGAGTATCTTTATAAGATTGATTCAAAGCGGTTTGTTACAATACCCTATACTTGGCTGCCATCAGATGTAATGTCTAAGCATGGCTAAGATTCATTGCCATATACATGATTTTCATCTTACCTGCTGTCAAGGAGATTTTGTAAGAGGTGCTTTGGACTGTGAGGATACCACAACACACTGCAATTCACATTTCGAGCCCCTGCCTGTCTTTGTGTATATGTTTGAGTGCATGAGAGTATAAGTCTTCTCAGATGAAAACAGCCTGATAGTTTACTGTCTCTGGACATTCCTTTGATGTTATTTGAAAAGACAAATGCATAGTGAAAGGGAACTTCACTTCTCCCAGTCAAAAGTGAACTGTACAGATTATTGTGAAATCAATACAATAACGATTTAAGAAACCAACTTATCATACAGTTTTACTCTATAATATGCATCATTCTGCAACATGTAATTTGGCATCAGGTGTTCACATGTTAGAATTCTAGCTGTCTTATTTACTTGATTGGACCACATACATACTGTAGCTCAATATGGTTGTCAAACAGTCCTCAGTGCATCTCTGTACACATAGAGTTCAGGTAGGCTATTATGGGAATGACAACCAGGGGGTCAGGAATTGGCTGGTTAGCCTTTCCCCTATTAGCTTGTCCTGGTTGATGCCAAAACGACACCATGTGGTGCCAAAAAGCATGTTTTACCATTAATGGCCATACAAATATAAATGTGTATGCTGGTATTTTATTTATTTATTTGTTTCAAAGAAGCATATAAATCACAGATATTTAGTATTTCAGTACAGTAGCTGTTAAACCAGTGATATAATGGTTTTGAAGGGCATTTAAAAGTGAAATGGACTTGAACTACTACTTGTTGATAGTATATCTTAAATTAAAGATAGATAACAACAAACCGGTCAGATGTTGGCATTCATGTTGTTTAAAACCTCAAAACGGCAACATGTTGCAATAGTTATAATGTACATTTACATTTAATCATTTAGCAGATGCTTTTATCCATCATGACTTTCAAATCAGAAAAATCACATGCAAATCCTTGTACAAGAACCAACCGTATTTGCAGTACAACAATGCCAAATTAAAATAGTAAGCTACAATGGAAGCTAGAGCAGGAGTTAACGTGAAATAAAAAAAATAGAAAATGTATCACTATGTCAGTCATTGCAGGTTCTGAATTACTAGTTCAAAGCAAAAAGTAGCTATATTGTGCTCATAATTAACTGTATAATGGGCCTAATAATTATTTGGACACTTAAGCCTACTTAAACCCTGGACAGATACTGTATATTGTGTTATAGGGTATATTTGCTATTGGACAATAAAAAGTAATTCCACTGTGAATGAGTGAATACCTCTTAAACAACACTGCAGGCTCTCTAGTTAGCCATGCTCAAGAGAAAAGACAGATGGGGATTGTTGTATGCTCTCTGAATGGTGAAAAACAAGGCAAACTAGCCCTTAGTATATCACATGTGGACTTTTCAATCAGAGACTGACCCATCTCTAATTTGTGACATCCCAGGCATGCTGAGTAATTTATGATCTACAAGAGCAAATTGCTTCACAAGGGACCAGCACAATGGTGTTTGGAGAAAGCAAATGCCTGCGAGATAGACCCCTGACATGTCAAACCAGCTCTATATATGCCACCTCACGAAAGAATGTTCAGTCTGCCAAGCATTTCAGAAAAGGTCTTTTAAAGTAAGATGAATGAGGTCAGAATTTAGATTTTTATCTTGGCTTTGTGGATGTCTTATTTTAGACAAGTACTTTGTCTAGTCTTATCCTATTTTTGAATCGAAGTACATTATTATAATGTGGCAAAAAGGAAAGCATATTATAAAACAGGAAAGTTCCAACCAAGGAGGGCTATAACATCTTGGGAAAGCTATATGTTAGCATTCCTATTCACCTCAATGTTTGTTGTTCAGCTGGCATATGAAATTGGCCATCTTTCCTTATAGACACTCAGCTTTGAAAACAATTGTTTTTCAACCAGTTAAATTCACTACAAATTAAGCTCAACCAAAATCATTTGTAGCATGATGCTGATAAACAAAACAAAAATATTTCAGCTCCCCTTGTTAATGAAATAAATATGATTACAGTAAGACACTTGTGAAAAGTGAATGGGGCCAGTCCATAAACATTAAAATATTGACATTTCAAAAGTATAGCCACAATACGTGAATATTATACATGTTAACATGATTTTACTGTGATAAAATGAGGGATTTACTGGCATTATGGCATTTACCAGATTACAAGGTTTACTGTTGTTACATCGTCATGACAACAAAGTTGTAATATTAGTTGCCCTTCTGTCACTCACTCGACGTTGTGTTGAATGAAGTGACACAAGGGGTCTTGCTGGGGCGCCAAACGTAACTCTGAACCTGAGAAAAGGCTTATGTCAAATTGGCAAACAGTATTTGCATGCACCGCCCCGGACATATGGGTATAAAGGGAAGCGAGGCAGCGAGTGAACGGTTGTGCAACAGCAAGCTGAGTTTACCACTGTTCCACTCACCTCTACTGGCGATAAGCACTGCTGTTGGATCTAAAATGCATTTCCAGCTGGTGTTCTCTCTTTCTGCACCCTGTGCAGTCCACGGCCCTGGGCGCTTCGACAGCGCTTTCATTGCCTGAAAGAGTGTTTCTCCTCCTAAAAAGAGTTTATTTCCTCTAAAAGAGTTTGAGTTCCCACTCATAAAAGAGCAATACACAGCAGACATTGAATGTCCTTTTCAGGATGCGTCTTTTTAAAGATGTCTTTCCGCCTCTGTGTAGTTCCTGGATGCGGTTGATTTCTCTCCACTTCTGATGGTCATACAAGCTGCCTCATGTGCCTGTGCTGCGATCACAAGCAGGCAGTGTTTTTTGAATGGTTCATGTTCTCAGTGCGAGAAAATAGCCATGGCAACATTGCGGTCGCGGCTTTCTTTTCTCATGAGAGAAAGCCACATCAGCCGCCCCCCACGTCGTTCCTTCTTCTCACGGGATTGAGAACAACCCGGCTGGCGATGAAGGCGATTTGTGGATAACGACGGGATCGGCATCTCTCCTGCAAGTTCACCAAGCCAAGGCACTCCTACCTCGACTTGCTGCAGGAACTGTGCTCTGACACCAACCTCGCTCTCAGAGCCACGAAGGTCACAGCGCGGGTGATAGTCACCCTCATGGTCCAGGAGTGTCACCTCTGGCTGAACATGGTCGAGATGCACAACTTTAACAAGGGATGCTTTCTCAGTGCCCCCGTCTCCCAACTTGGCCTCTCTGGCGACATCGTCAATGACGGTGCAGTAGTTTTCACCAGTGAAGAAGCAAATGGCACATCTTGCCGCGTTGCCGCCAAACCAGTGCGCCCTGCCTGCTCGCCGAGGTTCAGAGCAAATGTCTTGTTCGCAAATTGGTGTGCTTCTCGAGCCGAAGATCTGCAGAGGTGCGCAGTTCGGTCAGTGCTTTCATTTCTGCAGGAGAGGCTGGAGGGGAGTCTGTGCCCCTTCACCTTGAAGGTGTATGCAGCTGCTATCGTAGCCCACCATGACGCAGTAGATGGCAAGTCCCTAGGTAAGCACGACTTGATTATCAGGTTCCTGAAAGGCGCCGGAGACTGAAACCTCCCCGGCCTAGCCTGCTCACTTCTGTGGTCCTCTCGGGCCTTCAGAGACCCTCCTTCGAGCCGCTTGATTCAGTTGAGCTCAAGGCCCTCTCACTGAAGACGGCCCTCCTGATCGCGTTAGCCTCCATCAAGAGGGTTGGGGACCTGCATGCGTTCTCTGTCAGCGACAGCTGCCTGGAGTTCGGTCCGGCACATTCTCATGTTATCTTGAGGCAGCGACAGGGCTAAGTTCACAAGGTTCCTACGACCCCCTTCAGGGACCAGGTCATGAGCCTGCAAGCAAGCTGTCCCTGGAGGAGGCAGACCCAGCCTTCTCGTTACTGTGTCCGGTACATACTTTGCGTATCTATTTGGACCGCACACAAAGCACTAGATGTTCTGAGCAGCTCTTTGTCTGCTTCGGCAGATGGCAGAAAGGGAACAGCGTCTCCAAACAGAAGTTAGCTCACTTGGTTCTTGATGCTATTTCCTTAGCTTATCACACCCAGGCCGTGCCCAGACACTCTAAGAGAAGTGTGGCATCCTCGTGGGCACTGGCCCATGGCACCTCCTTAGCAGACATCTGCAGAGCAGCGGGCTGGGGAACACCCAATAACATTGACAGGTTTTACAATCTCAGGGTTGAGTCGGTCTCGTCCTGTGTTTTGTCAGGTCCAAACCGGTAGAACTTGGTAACGCGGCACAACCGACCGGGTGTTCCGCTTGCACACAGTGCCCTTCACCAAGTTGATCCAGTGCGCCTTCTATCCCAGGTTAGCCATGAAGCATCACTCCCTCAATGTTCTCCTTCCTAGCCTTCTGGCCAGTGAATTCAGCGTAGCAATTCCGCAGAGTCACAGGTGCTCTGTACTGGGGTCAGGCTCCACGGGCTTAGTTCCCTTTCCAGGCAAACTCGCTGTGATATATTTCCCATGGTACGGTCCCCCTGTCGGCGGACATGCATTTCCCTTGGGCAGCCCCGCTGCCCCGGTTGCCATACTTGAAGAGTCCCCCCTCATTAGGCTGGACCTACCACCATGCCATTTCCCATGTATGGCTTCACAACCTCGTGGTGTATGCCAAGTTTCCTCCCCCTAGACTGGGCAGGATGTGGCCTCCGCAGGGTGTTCTCCCCCTGAAAGAATAGTCCCAGGAAAGACCGCCTTCCCCGACGCATTTCATAGCGTTAAGATAGCCGCTTCACGTCATTTGTGAGAGACATGGTGAGAGAAAAGGCACAGCTGCCCATGCTAGTCAAGTTGTGCCTGTTCCCCCCATCAGGGGTGTGTGTAACCAAAGGTCTGTATGTGACACCTCTCTGGGGGCGTTGGGGTGGGCTACGTGCAGCTGACACAGTTGCCTCTAGCACGCAGTAGCCTGCTTGCACTTGTCTCGGCAGTTCACGTAACACAGTCAGTATGTGGTGTTTTTATATGGGACCCCTTGTGTCACTTCATTCGACACAACAGAAGGGGAACGTCATGGTTACTGTTGTAACCTGCGTTCCCTGAGGGAAGGAATGAGAAATTGTGTCCCTCCTGCCACAGCACTAGACCTACCACTGTAAATGGCCGTACCTTATTTTCGGCTCCTCAGTGCAAAATCCTGACTGGCACTCGCTGCCCCGCTTCCCTTTATACCAGTATGTCTGGGGAGGGGCATGCAAATTCTGTCTGCCAACTTGACATTTGCCTTTTCTCAGGTTCAGAGGTACGTTTGGCATCCCAGGAAGACCCCTTGTGTCACATAATTTTATACAACGACTCGTTCCTTCCCTTAGGGAATTGGAGGCTACAACAGAAACCATGATGATATAGCTTCACACAGAGTAAAGTTTAGAAAGCAATTTTATCACAGTAAAATTATGTTAACATGTATAATGTTTATGTCTTGTGCCAATACTTTCAAATTTACTATAATATATTGCAATGTTTGTGTTACATGCTGCTTCCAAAAAAAATTAAAAATCAGAATTCACTACAATTTTAAATGGCTGTCAAATGCTTTTTGTGTCCAAAAGTGTAGTTATGAAATCTACCAGCAGGGCCCCACTAACTGGAATATGCTAACTAGCCAAACCTTAAACCATAGTTTCCAACTCTGAATTCTGAATGAATGAGTCTAGATTGAAGTTGTTACAACATAACCAATATACAAACTAGCTGTGAGCATGGATCAGTTGTCAAGTGGATTATTTCACCTCATGCCTAACAACACTGCTTAACAGTGGTAAAATCACTGTAACACACAACCTCTTGTGTCTTGATGCTTTATTTGGCTATCTGTATTGGCCAAAGGCCAGAGTGCAGAGGCTTCAACTGCAGTGTTGGCTAGTGGTTCACTCTTTGTACACTTTGTACACTGGTTTTGCTTCCTAATTGCCTCTATAGGGAAAAGAACATCCTCAAGAGGGGGGAGTTAGACAATGACCTAGTTTTAGACTTGACCAAGAGAGGGCCTTTAGTGACCTAGTCTAACCTTTTCGGCCATTATACCCAGCCTTGGGAAAGACACTCAGCCAACAATCTGTTCAAAGCATCAGTGTGTTTTGTAAGCCCACTTAAAACAATACTTTTAGAACTATACATTATATCAGAGTTTTCTCAAATTTTCAGATCACAGTAGGCCATATCAGAACATTTTGGGTCTGTTCCAAAACAACAACAGGCTGCATTCTTAATGTAATGATGTCTCATTAGAGCTCCTCTCCTAGTGGACGGCAAAAGCGAAGACTCCACGACAGTGCACACCTCCTAGCTTCTGTGTTTGGCATGTGCAACGCACCTGAGAAGAGTGAAAACTGAGGAGAGCCATCTCTGGGAAGTCAGTTTTTGACTGCCCACATTACTTAAGGTAGGAATCTCTTACAGTAGCATTATGATTGATTTGGCTTATATGACGATATGTCAAGCATGGGATTGTTAATTAGCCTGATATGGTTAAGTTGTTTTGATTATCGAATGCTAGCCATCACAATTTAGATGTAATGTTAGGTGTTAATGTTATTTCCATGGAGTCTTACGTTAGCTAGCATATTTGTTATTCTAAATTCCACTTGTATAATGCTACTGATGTTAGGGCTCTTGGACTACTCATTTAATGTCACTAAACTTACCGTTTGCTGATGATTACAACATAATTTGAGCTCCTCATGCAAAAGTGAAAATTTAGTGTTCCATTTTCTTTATGCATAGATAATATTAGCAAGGGTAATACTGTCATAACCACTAAGTACTTAAACAATTTGCTTTTGTATTTGTTTTGGAACATGAGACTAATTCATGAGACAACGGTGTAGACACTTAGCTAAAATGGACCTACGCTACTTGTTATCTTTTTCCATTTCAGAATGAGAGAATTAGGGGAGAGTGAGGGACTGCTGGTAAAGCAGACTGAGTCAGGTGTGAGATGCAAGTGGAGCTGGAGCTATAGCTGGCTGAAGATCACACACATTTCCATTGTCAGATTTCTTTAAGAAGGTTGACACACCAGAACATGCTATATGTATTCTTTGTGTTAAAGCTATCAACTATGGTAGTAAGGGCTCATAGGCCTTTTTGGTTTACTGTCAAACAGGGTGCCTGTGGCAGGGCAGAGGGCATGACAGGGGAGCGCCGCTGCCATCCACCGCCCAGTCAGGGTGAACGGCCGCCGTCCACAAGGCGAGTTGGGACTGGACTCCTCGACCGCCTGGAGTGATGGAGCCACTGCCAGGGGTGGAGGAGAGCCCTGTCAATCCTCAGAAACGCGGAGGGGTCGAAGGAAGACTGCCGTCCGTGAGGGGAGGAGGGAAGTGTCTCACTGACCGCCTGGAGTGGTAGGGCTGCTGCCAGGGGCGCAGGAGTGTCCCCACGAGTCGCCGAGAACGCGGAGGGGCATTTTGACCAGGGAGAAGTGGCTGTCGTCCCCGTTTGTTTGGGGGGGGGTACTACACTGTTACAGGAAGTTGGGAACAACTTTAGGTGTGACGAGCTGTGAATATATGTGCAACACGTCAATGAACATTGACCGGAATGTATAGCCTCTGCCAGTGTAATCATTGGATGCACCAGTGGCAGGGCTATAAATAGTCATGTATTTTGTCTGAAGAGCAGTACTGGGGCCCGGAGTGGCATGAACATCCAAACTATAAAATCTTATGAATGTGTGCGGAGAGGACCAGCCTGCCGCATCACAAACATGCTGCAGAGGGACACCTCTAGCCAAGGCTTTAGAGGAGGTGACCCCTCTGGTAGAGTGAGCCCTGATACCTACTGGCGAAGTTTGACCGCGCGCCTCGTAGGCCAGGGCAATAGCGTCCCTCACCAATGCAACACAGTCTGCTTGGTGGCGGCCGCCCCCCTGTTGTGGCCCCTGTGGCAAATTAATAGTTGCCCTTACTTACGCCACTGGCAAGTGCGGTGGACATAAGTCTGAAGGGCATGGACTGGACTAAGTCCGTGAAGTCTTTCCTGCTCTGGCATTGTAAACAGCGGGGAGCAGATGGCTTCGAGAGTGACCGGATGTACAGTCGAGAACAGAACCTTAGGCAGGTAGTCAGGATGAGAAAATTGATTTAGCCATTCTTGGGGCAAAATCTAAGCAGGCTGGCAAGACAGACAGAGCCTGTTGATAGAGCAGCCATGTAAACCCTGAGACTGGCGTGGCATGTGCCTGTTGACAATTTTTCCAGCAGAAAGTCCAGAACTGAAGCAATCTGGCAGTTAACTGGATATGCATTATGTGCACTGCACCATCTTTCAAAGACACCCCATTTATTGGCATAACTTCTTCTAGTAGAGGGAGCCCTAGCACTTAGAATGGTCTCAATAACTTCAGGTGAAAGCCCAGTGTCCCTTAGTTGGTACAATTCTGGGGCCAAACACAAAGGTTCCACAGCTCGGGCCGGGGATGAAATATTGTCCCCTGCGCCTGAAACAGAAGGATCCTCCTGTCCGGAATCACCCAATGCGAGCCACCGAGGAGAGACATTATCTCCGAAGACCATACCCTGTTTGGCCAGCGCGGTGCTATCAGTAAGAGGCAGGACCCTTGCTGGCGAACTCTGGCCAAGACTCCCGGGACCAGAGAATTCGGGGAAAATGCATACAGGCGCATTCTGGACCATGTATGCACCATCGCGTCCAGACACAGGGGGGCTAGGTGACTCAGAGAGAAGTAGAGGGGACATTGTGTTGTTTGTTGGGAGGCGAAGAGTTCCACTTCTGCTCTGTAAAATCTCAACCAGATTTGTTCCACTACCTCGGTGTGGAGTTTCCACTCCCCCGTTGTTTTTTTCTGTCTGGACAGTATAGAAGTATAACCTGCTTTGATTAACAGGAGCTTGCCCTGGGCCCAAAGGAGAATCTGCCGTGCCACTCTGTTCAGCTGGCGTGAACGTAGACCTCCTTGATGGTATATGTAAGAGACTACCGCTGTATTGTCCACCTACACCAAGACATTGCAGCCTCTGGAGGAAGTATTTCAGGGCCAGAAACACAGCCATCAACTCGAGACAGTTAATGTGCGGGGTGATAAGGCTAGACCGAATGGAAGAACCCGATTTTGGAAAGCTTTGCCGCCTAAAGCGAACCTCAGGAACGTCCTGTGTTGTGGCAGACTTTCTATATGAAAGTACGCATCCATGAGATCGATCATGACCAACCAATCATGATGTTGGATTTGAAACATGACCGTCTTGACGGTTAGCATCTTGAACTTGAACGCCCTCTGAGCTATTCAAGCCTTGAAGGTCTAAAATCAGACGCAATACCCCATCCTTCTTGTGAACCAAGAAGTATCTGCTGTAGTAATCTGACTCTCTCTCTGGAAGGGGAACATGTTCTATGGCCCCTTTGACCAAGAGATTTTGCAGTTCTTTCCACAGTAGACATGCTTGTCCCGGTTTCACAGTAGTGGGAACCATGCCGTTGAAATGCGGATGACAGCGAACAAATTTAATTCTGTATTCTTTTTCTACTGTTCTTAGGACCCACATAGAAACACCTGGCAGTAGTTTCCACGATGTCCTTATCTCTGATGCCTGGACCGTGGTTGTTTGGCGACACTGTAAAGGACTTCACTCATCAGTTCTCGATGGTGAAGCAGCAGATGGAGGCCATTAAGCACATCCTGCCGTAGCACAACTCGGCTGCCTACAGGCCTCCAAAGTCCTGTACCCTCCCGCTGCATCGGCCCTGGCCCCAGCTCCCCCATCGACCCAGGAATGAGGTTGCTGGCTCTGACTGGCCTGATCTAGGTAAGCATATGGGCTCCACTCCCGCCCTTGGGCCACCACGAGGTGAGTACCTTCAAAACATCACTGAGTGCCTCTTGAGCCCCAGCACCCAGTGGGTCATTAAAGGAGTAGTTTCCTCACTCCCTGGGTCTTTCTTCTATGCTCAGCTCTTCCAGCCCTCATGCTCGCGATGGTCATGTGCTGAAATTCTTTCTGGTCAATGAGCGGGATGTGGGTGTCTCACGTTCCCTTGTTCTCCATCGAAAGGAAGCTGGCATACAGATAAATGTGGCGGTTTTCAGGGCTGCTCGCCCTGAAAAATAAAACAGCAATTGCAAGTGGGGTGGCCAGTGGGGCGGTCCATTGTGGCCACGGCCACCCCCTAACTCCGCCACTGCTGTACAAGAGTGAAATTGTTTTTAGTTTCACTTTTTATGGACTTGGTGTGGAATAGACCTTCAGTCAGAGGTTCGTCTCATAAAATTGTAACGGATTTGGTGTGAACAGGCCTTAAGCAATTCTTAGGTTGACTTCTAAAGATTTGTCTTTTGCACTAAATTATGCATCCGTTCAAGGTAAGAATTTGTACTTTAAAAAAAGCAATGACATAAAGTCAGCAACAGCAAATAATCAAAGCAAAAGCTTAACTTGAAGTCAAAATAACCATGCCGAGAATTCACATAACAACAAAAGAAAGTGCTTGAAACCCTCTCTGTGGATGGTGGCTAGTGGCAGCTCAAATGAGTCTCATTATTTTTGTTCAATTTTGCATTCATGAAAGAGAGACAGAAATTGCCCCTAGTGTCAGTAGGACAACCACAGGATCTTTCCTAATGTAGGGAACATGCCAAGGTTGCTCTACTTTTTGGAAAAGCAGTGAATGATGCACCACATTCTTGCAAAAATATTGGTGTCTTTGGCTTATGCAAAATGCATGTCCAAATAACACTAGCAATGATGGATTGTGTGTGTGTGTGTGTGTGTGTGTGTGTGTGTGTGTGTGTGTGTGTGTGTGTGTGTGTGTGTGTGTGTGTGTACAGGTTTGTCAATAATTTTGAGGACCACATTTTGGAAAATGTCCTCATAAATACACTGAAATGTGTTGGAAACACGTGAAACATGACTTTTGAAGGACATTTTAAGTTGTCCTCACTATTTGAAAGGCTCATAAATCATATGTAAATAATTTTTGCTTTAAATCTACTGATATCAACAGGTTTCTTTGAGGTTTAGGTCTACACTGTGTCCTTGAGGTGTGCAACCCGACCCGAGCCCAATGGGTCCCATCAAACCATATGGTTTTGGGTTAGGTTTGGGTCAGTTTTTCAAGAAAAATTCAGGTTCGGGTCGGGTTTGTAATTAATGTAAAATATTGTGCGAATAAGGGCTGTTCACTCCAAACATGTTTAAAAAAAAAAACTTTATATATATAAGAGATCAAGATTCTACATTCTGAAGTTCAGGTTAAAGTGAGGACTTCATGAGACTGTCACAATATAACATATAATTCCAGATTGTTCTTCACCCAGCAAATTTCCACCGCATGATTAACGATAAGTAATTTCTATTTTTCTTCCTTTCGCTCTCATATGCTGAGGGAATGCTGTGCCTTGCAAAAACTGTGTATGTTGACTGTAACTACACTGTTCCGAATTTTGCCTATGATGCTTAAATTAAAAGTATATACTGTAGAAAAAATGTACTTTTTTTGAGAAGAAATTAAAAAAGAGAGTGAGCGATTTTCAGTACCGGTAGGGAAGGGTCACCCAATCTTGAGTACGGCCAGGGTTCGGACTTCAGCTTCAGGCTTGTGCAGACCTTTACCATGTCCTAACCATATGTGATGTGTTATAAAGCGATACAGTAATGCAACATGTGATAGAAGGCATCTCTGCCATGATAATCAGGAGGGTTTTTTCCAACACAGCTGCACTCACGACAAGCGACAAGACATCCTGTTGATCATTTGTTTTCTATTAAGCCTGCCCACTTTGAAATATAATTTGTCAAATGCTCCTCATAACTATTCATTAAACATCAAATATGTTCTGATTGGTTGTTATTGTGCCGAGATGATACAATTGTTATATGTACAATTTGCCCTTTGAGCAGAACTCACTTCATAACTACATCATATCCGTCTATGCATCTCACTTAGTCAAGGTTGCAGTAAAAAGATAAACTCTACTTCTAGGGCCATAATGATTTTCATTCCCCTGTTGGTAATGGGGCTTGAAGAGAGAATCGGCTGTGAGTAATTAAGAGGGCTGTGCAGTGCCCCTAATCTGAATATGAAAAGAATGTTCCTGCATTTCAAACATGAACATGATTTGTTCCATTTTCGTTCATCGTTTAATGGTTTTCTAAGCTGTTTTATGCTTTGTGGTGGCTTCTTTGACACTCAACACTGTATTAAATATTTTTTAAATGTACCTTTTTAAACTTACCTTCTGTTTATATGATTATGTGCATTATCAGCATTCCTAGCATGGTTACCTTTTAGAGTGGACCAGCATTTTTCACAGCACAAATAACCTCTTATTTTGTCTGTGATCCATGATTTATTGTCCATTGATAAGAAAATGAGAGGAATACATTCCTATAAAAATCACCACAGCACTTTCCTAAATATGAGCTCATCCCTGTTTGCATGAAATTTTCAACACCTGATCTCATAGAATCACGTTACTATACCTACATTTTTGCAAGATGATTTTTATGTGGATTTCTACGTGACCCTTTCACACAAAACACAAGTAAAACGGCAGATCAGTTTAGTTCAAAACTTTTTGGATCTGTTCATCACAAAATGCTGTCTTATTACATCTAAACACTTGTACTATAATGCATGACTTGTTAGGTGATTAATTTTAACATTTGCATTACATAACCACCTATATTTTCAAGCATGTTCAGGCTCACTCAAATAACATAGTAGCTCAACTGATAGAGCGTTTCCCGCAAGTAAACACGTAAGCCAAAAGTGTCATATAAGTACAAAAAAATGACGTGGTTGCTTCAGCAATTGCTAAACCTTTTAGGTTTATGTTTAAGGTTTATGGTAGACATGCAGTTTTTGTTGACTTATAACTCAATAGGGCATTAACCTTTAAATATTATCTGTCTAGGAGAAAAGGGAACTGAGTGATAGTATTTTGGGTAAAAAGCCCCTTTCATGTTGGGGATGAAGGCCCCCTTTGAAAACAACCAAAGGGTCCAGACAATTTGGGACCAGAAAAAAAAGGCACATTTTCCTTAAAAGCAATAGTTCACCCAAAATTAAAAATGCTGTTATTATAAGACTATCATTGTCCCATGAAAAACAAAAGATGTTTGGCAGATATTCAGTCTCAATCACCATTCACTTGCATTTTATGGAAAAAAAAAGACAATTAAAGTGAAGGTTGACAGACTAAAGCCCAAATAATATTCAAAGAATAGTCATCGGCAGGGTGCTCGAATATTGAACGTGAGCAGACCAATTTTTCTAACTGCATGTTTTCGAATGTGCCGAATGAGCATGCGCCTGCAAGTATTTGCACTAATTAGTGTGTCCACAAGGTGGCAACACACATTTGAGCTGTTGTTGTCACTAAGAAGTGCTAGAAAATGTTATGGCTGGTAAGTAACAGGAGATGAAGGTAAAAATAACAACAGTAGTTGTGCATGTCAAGAACACGTGTGAGGTGCATTCCTGCATTTAATACCTGCAACTTTAGTCTGAAGGAATATAAAGACAAATTTATGGGTCTTAACTCCTAAAGAGAAAAAGTCTGGTGTTCCTTTGCAGTCGTAGCGTGCGCTGTGTATGAAAGCACATCATCAGCAAACAGCATGGGTTAATAAACAACAGCTGCTTCTCATTTAATCATGAATAAGCATAAAACTCAGTTTACATCCCTTCTTCATTACAGAGACAAGTAAACTGGGCCACACAGAACCACCCCACTCTTTATCTGCCCACCTAATGTGCAAACATGTTCAATGAAGAATTTTCAACATCATCAAGAACATCAAATAATTATCTCTCGGGAAATACTACTCATAAAAAATGTCAAGCGCATTTTGGTTGCAGCAATAATGTGCAAGTGCTGAGTGTTCCCAATCATTTCTATAGATCTCTATCCAAATAGCCACAGCAGAGCGTATACAATTATGAGATTTACCGGTAGACCCAGTTTATATTTTTGTTCCAGTTATGCAAATTCCAGATATGCAAAGATTAACTTTAAGACACAAGACCCTTACATGGGTCATTTGTTCTAATTTACTCATCCTTGTGCTTTCGTGTAATACAAGTGGGGAAATTTGAAAGAATACTTATGCTCTTTTTTTCCATACAATGTGAGTGAACACAGAGAATATTAGTCCATAAAAGCTTCCCAACATCTAATTTTCTAGTCAATGGAAGACACAAAGCCACATAGGTTTGAAACAGCATCAGGGAAAGTAAATAATTATAGAGTTTTCTTTTTTTGTGTGAACTATCCCTTTAAAAATAAACCCCAGTCTTGTGTAGTTTCTGCATTACTTGTTGCAGCCCTAATGTGGCAACTCCATTAAGTTCAAAAGAATTATCTCCAGTACAGTTTCCCATCCTTCACTGCTTTTTATGTCTTTTTAAAGTGCAGACCTCATTTTAGGCATTTCACCGTGTTATTAGTTATGGCATGGTCCAATACAGTAGTTCCTGTTATGATGAAAGCCATTGAACAAAAATAAAATTTCTCTGGGTATCAGGCATGTCAGTGGCCATATAATCAATCTTTCAGCACCATGGACAGCACTCAGTAAAAATGTTGTACCACTATTGTGGAAAACATTGAATGCATGCTGCGGGAACAGGCAGCTCACAGATGCATGGCTGGACATGCTGGGACACACCTGAAGAGCTAGTGTGCTTCCAATAAATAGAAAAGGCACCCTCCCAAATCCCACTGGCAAGTCAGTGGGCTACAGTTTCCACAGCTTTTCAGCCTCTTATCTACAAAATTCAAGCGTTTTGAGAATGATTCAGGCTACCATAAATTTTGGCACTCTCAAAGGAAGACTTCATCGCAGAACTACATCCTCATAAAAACCCCCATTCACATACTCCAAAGGGATGTGTTTCCTTTTGTCCAAAGACAAAAGCAATATTGTATATTGCATAAAGAAAATTAAGCCTATTTGTCAGACCAATAAGATGCATTGTGACATTATTTTCATGGCAATTAAGAACATATCTCCGCCAGAGTCCAGACATTTTAGTATTGAGTTTTATTGTATTTTTTTATTCGCATTATTCATATTGGTTTTGATTATTATAATTATGTTACTGTAATAATTTGTGATTCTTAATGTTTTACACTATTTTAAAAGAAAAGGATGATAATGGATGGTTAGATTAATTAAAGTGCCTTGCAGCAGGACTGTTTTTATCATTCCATTTTAGTTCACTTCTATGTTCTATCATTTTCTCCTTTAAAGGGCAAGATGTTTCTCTAACACTGGTTTTCAATTCAAGTGTTACTGAATTCCTCCGTACCATTCCTGTTGTTTCTACCCATGCACCTTGTGAATGGGTAAAGTAGTGCGAGATCTACTTCTATTATAATATAACATATTATATAAAATAATTTATTTCTTTATTTATTAAAATTTTGTGGTGAAATTTTATGACCCAGATATGATCTTAGATTCACTCTATAACTCATTTGTCCACTGACTACAACATTGCTATTTTACAATTTAAAAGTCATCAAGCCACAACCCAATAAAGGAACTGTCTTGCATCTTGACACATTGGAATGCCATGGCTATATCTAGCAGTGTTTATAAATAATTACTGAACATGTCCCATGAGACAAGCAGACAGATGCTGATAGAACACTGTTGGTCACTGACCGTCAAAGGCTTATCAAGTATACCTGATACCATAAAAGGATCAAAATAAAAGTTGAAGTGTGACATTTTTTCGATGTTAATAAATTATACTTCTCTCAGCATAAAATTCAGAGACAACTATAAGTAAGTTGATTTTCCCCAAAAATTCAACACTGGCTCTATGGTGCTGTCAAAACAAAACAAAAATCTATTGTATAATTAAAATCAAAATCTCAGTTTGTTTGAGCATCTCGATCAGCCCGACAAAGCAACATTGGATCAACCAATGGTGTCAATTTTAGGGCGGGATTATCGGTTTGGCTCACCAATAAAATTTAGAGAGAATATTTAGGGAAACTTGTTTGAAATTTTTATTATGCATTAATATGCTATTACATTTACACATTTGAACTTTAGCGTTACATTGAATCATCTTGATAAACACATAGTTTCAGGTTTCACAAAAATATTGACTTTAGGTTTTACTGAAAGTAAAGAGTGCTTTGTTTGAATCTGTATCCTGAAGGCACAATTGGGTTAGCATTTCAAGTGCACTGTGAAAACGCTTCTGCAACACTAAGGCTGTTCACATCAGGGTGCTCGACTCCTACTTTTCCTCTGTGATCCGTGATGAAACAGAGAGAGGGAGCGAGAGTGTGAGACACATGTATTATGCACACAAACACACACACATACACACTCACATACACACACTGCCAGCAATCTCAACACGAGTGCGAGGGGAAGACATGAGCTCATTAGCAGTGTTATCCTGGAATGAGCCCAGCAGTGAGGCATTGGATTACAGCAGCTACTTCTGCTACCCCAAGCTCAACTCTACATAATGAGGAATCCCCAGTAGGCCACCAGCGTTTGCGCTGTCTCATTTCTGAACTTTGCGATCAGGTGTAATGTATGTGATTATCTTGGTGCATATGCAATACTGCTGATCTAACTTGAAATAAAGTTGCATATAATTAGCAAAATTCAGTATTACAGTGCACTACAGGAGCTTGAGCTCACATAGAGCATTGCTCTACAGCACAATTTTCAACTACATCAGTTATAGCTCAGCACTTCCTGTGGCCCTTCCTGTGGCCCTGGTACACTTCCTTTAGCATCTGAGTGGAATACATAGAGAATAGAAATATCTTTAGTTCCATCCTGATCTTATAGAATTGTGTGACTGTGGCAACATTTTTGCTATATTATATTATGTTGCTTCCTTACACGTTCTGTGGATCTGAAGTGAAATGTCCACTGTGTGGAACTAAAAGTGACAGAAATTATTGGTACTTAAAATTTAGTTGATTACCGAAGTGAAATGCAATTAATTTTGTAAGCTATCATACTTATCACCTGGCAAACTATGAAACTGGTAAAGAAAATCCAATGCACTAACATTGAAGAATGGAACCAAGCCATTTGGGCGTGGGCACTTTTCACTTGGGCCAGCAAGCCACCACATAGCAACCACCCAGAATAACCCATCAACTACTTAGCAAAAAAGGGGCCTAAATGTTTTATCACGGTTCGGTTTGTATCACGGTTTTAGGGTCACAGCTTCGGTATGGTACAGTCTTTACCGTGTTAAGAAAAAAAAATGATATATATATATATATATATATACTCACCTAAAGGATTATTAGGAAAACCTGTTCAATTTTTCATTAATGCAATTATCTAATCAACCAATCACATGGCATTTGCTTCAATGCATTTAGGGGTGTGGTCCTGGTCAAGACAATCTCCTGAACTCCAAACTGAATGTCAGAATGGGAAAGAAAGGTGATTTAAGCAATTTTGAGCGTGGCATGGGTATTTCACAATCTGCTCAGTTACTGGGATTTTCACGCACAACCATTTCTAGCGTTTACAAAGAATGGTGTGAAAAGGGAAAAACATCCAGTATGCGGCAGTCCTGTGGGCGAAAATGCCTTGTTGATGCTAGAGGTCAGAGGAGAATGGGCCGACTGATTCAAGCTGATAGAAGAGCAACTTTGACTGAAATAACCACTTGTTACAACCGAGGTATGCAGCAAAGCATTTGTGAAGCCACAACACGCACAACCTTGAGGCGGATGGGCTACAACAGCAGAAGACCCCACCGGGTACCACTCATCTCCACTACAAATAGGAAAAAGAGGCTACAATTTGCAAGAGCTCACCAAAATTAGACAGTTGAAGACTGGAAAAATGTTGCCTGGTCTGATGAGTCTCGATTTCTGTTGAGATATTCAGATGGTAGAGTCAGAATTTGGCTTAAACAGAATGAGAACATGGATCCATCATGCCTTGTTACCACTGTGCAGGCTGGTGGTGGTGGTGTAATGGTGTGGGGGATGTTTTCTTGGCACACTTTAGGCCCCTTAGTGCCAATTGGGCATCGTTTATATGCCACGGCCTACCTGAGCATTGTTTCTGACCATGTCCATCCCTTTATGGCCACCATGTACCCATCCTCTGATGGCTACTTCCAGCAGGATAATGCACCATGTCACAAAGCTCGAATCATTTCAAATTGGTTTCTTGAACATGACAATGAGTTCACTGTACTAAAATGGCCCCCACAGTCACCAGATCTCAACCCAATAGAGCATCTTTGGGATGTGGTGGAACGGGAGCTTCGTGCCCTGGATGTGTATCCCACAAATCTCCATCAACTGCAAGATGCTATCCTATCAATATGGGCCAACATTTCTAAAGAATGCTTTCAGCACCTTGTTGAATCAATGCCACGTAGAATTAAGGCAGTTCTGAAGACGAAAGGGGGTCAAACACAGTATTAGTATGGTGTTCCTAATAATCCTTTAGGTGAGTGTATATATACATATACATATATATATACATATACACACATATATATATATATATATATATGCTTAACTCAGAAGTAAGAATACTCTATTTGTTAACAAACTCTTCAACAGGTTTGTCCATAACGTTTTACAGTAACCATTGTTTAACTATGGCATTTGTAGTAAAAACATAGTAACCACAAAATCAACATGTTACTGTCATGTTTACATTATATAGATTATATATATTACTATACAGAAACTACAGTATTACTGTTGTGAAACCATTGTTAATTGTATCAAAATCATGATTTCTGCAAAGAAACCCATTGTGACAGCAGTCATAATTACTACAATATTACTATAGACAAATCTTGGTTAATTTTCTTTATGGTCTTTAACTAAAACAAAAATCTCTAATTACTAACTCAATGTTTTAACTTAATACCTACACTATTACACTACATGCAACAACATAAAATGCCTTTCAAACTCAACTGCACATATATTCAATATCACTATAGAAGGAACATTTCACTTGTCATTGTCAACTACACACAAAGTTTGCAGAACAGTAATGTGTATCCATCTACAGATCCATTCAGGTCCATTAGTGGAGGGGATTGTTGTGGTGCCATTTTGTGGTCCATTCTGCAAAACGCGTCAGCTCATTTCAGCTTGTTTCACGGCCAACCCACTGGACCGCTCAGTTCTCCCGATGGCCAGTTTCTCCCCTGATCTGCCCCAAAGTATGCCAAATTACCAATCCAGCCCTGGTTGTAACTGCGTGTCTGTTTGACACTTTATTTTCTTCATAAAAACATTGTACTCCAAATGCGTCAAATTTGAGCTAAACTGTGGTACCAACGCTTACCGTGGGTGGCGAACCGTACAATTATTTTTTTTTACCGAGATCCGTTACACCCCTATTAGCAAACACTACAAACGGCACAGCAACGCACTAAAAAACACCTAAAACTTTAGCAACTGCATGATAGTAATGCCCTGGCAGCCATTCTCAAAACTCTAGAGTAGTGAGATTTGCATCTATAGATCACATTTGTAAAAATATAATTGACATAATCCATAATTAATATAGTTTTTACATAATTAAATGTAAACCATAATCCAGGATCTTGAGATTGTGAAATGCAAATGTTGGAGGTCATATTCCCTTAATAATTTTAGGAAATGGACACCACCAAGATCCATAATCCTTAGTGGGAAACAGGTTAAAAGGAAGATATTCAAAACATGCCCATCCTTTCCTGAGATGATAATCCTTTCTAGGAAAAAGAAAAATGGCCTTGAATGAAATATTGATGTGCAGCAGAAAATAGACCACACCAGGACACGACAAGAGATGAGGAACTGACTGTGAGACAAGCACGAACACAATTTAGGCCAACCTAATATACCCTAATCAATTACTCCCATGCTATCAACACTGGGCCATGGAATTAGGTAGACAAGCTTTTGTGCTTGTTTAGGGATATATCCTCGGTAAAACTATGCTGGAGTAAAACTGTGATTGATGGCCAAGGTGTTTCTCACTCTGTTTTAAACCTCTCAGCCCCATAAGACATTCAACCATGCCCGCACTGTCTCAGACTAGGGGAAAAAAGGTAGAGAACATTGATTACAGATCAGTGAATGAGAATGCAAGTCTGGTGAGATAACCGTAAACTTTAAGATTACCCAACTGAGCCTGTAGTAAACAAACATTTGATAAATAGAATAGAGCATTAGTGATAAACTTAAATATCAGCCAGGGCCAAGAACCCTATTGAAAAGACCAGCACTGCTGCAGTGTATATTATGTTTTGGCTGCTGGTGTGTGCTTGTGCTTCCTTTATAAACCAGCATCACCAAAAATATTTACGAGCAATATTTGCTAATGAACAGCATGGCTGTTGGCCCATCCTTTGGACCAGCACCAAATCATCACTAAACCAGCAGGGTAAGCCAACATGGTTTATTTGAATCATGTTACTACACCATACTTATTCACCCCGTGACTGCTGTGTGTATTTTCCATTTCCCATTTTAATTTGTAACTTGTAGCACATAATAAACAAGCCAATAATAATAATAATAATAATAATAATAATAATAATAATATTAATAATTGTAGATCAATTAGTTTTCCTAAAAATATATGTCCATATTTGTTGACAGTAGGACTAAATTGTGAAATTTGAAGTAATACCAAGCTATAGAAAGTCATATTTCTTTCATCAAATAGATTATGTGTCTAGGAGTGTTGGTTATTCAAGTTTTTGAGAAGATACAATTACACCTGATTTTCTATAAAGCTGAATTAATCATTCGGATTAAAAGTAATGGCCATCATCATCGGATCACTGCCAACCATGTTTAAAAAAATTTTGCATTATACAAATCTGAATGTACTGATTATCATTGTCTTCAGAAACATACTTTCATGGTCAAGCAAGTCACCACTTCTAACCTGAAACTGAACTTTTTGAATGCACTTAGATGTATAGAAAGCTATAAGATGCACACTTGCTCCCTATTTAATGAATGACCTCCAGTGTGCTGTCTGTCTGCACTAGTCTCAGATCAGTTCGAAATGCACCTTTTTTTTCATTCTAACTCCATATAAATTCTCTGAAAGCAACATTTTTCAGCTTTTGCATGAATACATTTATTCTCAAGCACTGTCGCCTCACAGCAAGAAGGTCGTGGGTTCAAACCCCGGTTGCCCCGGCCATTCTGTGTGGAGTTTGCATGTTCTCCCCGTGTCTGCGTGGGTTCTCTCCGGGTTCTCCGGCTTCCTCCCACCATCCAAAGACATGCAGGTTAGGTTAATTGGTGTCTCCAAAAAAATTGCCCTAGGTGTGAATGTGAGTGTGAGTGTGTGTCTGTATATGTGTGGCCCTGCGATGGACTGGCGACCTGTCCAGGGTGTACCCTGCCTTTCGCCCAATGTTAGCTGGGATAGGCTCCAGCCCCCCGCGACCCTGTACGCAGGATAAGCGGTTGACGATGGATGGATGGATGGACATTTATTCTCAATGTGAAAAGGCATAGTATATAAATAGGAACGCATCTAGTAATGTTAATGAATAGAAGCATATTGTACATTGATAAAATATATCAAAATATTTATTAAAATTATGTGAAATCCACAGATGTGTTAATGTTGAAAATGGTTAAAAATTACTAACATGTTTTATAAATTTTTGAGGAAATAAGTGAATCCTAATTTCCACATATGGATTTTTTAAAGCATCATATCAAATGAAACTAGAGACGCTACTCTTTACAACCAAACAGGTTTCAATAAAAAAACTTCAAAAGGTTTCTTACCAGTGTAGCGCTTCACAGATATCGAAGTCATGCTGTTGTGTCACGTTGTTACGATTCCCCATTGTCTGCCTTGTGTTTTTCCCTCACCTTCACTCCTAACTACGTTTCCCACAATTCCCGTCCCTAATCACTCCCTCATTATCCCCACCTGCCTGTCATTCCCTCGTTCTGTTCTGTGTGTGTATTTAAGCCCTGTTGTTTCTCCAGTCCTTTGTCAGTTATTGAATGTCGTCTCTGCCCGTCACCTTGTTCCTGCCTCTACCCCTCATGGTTATTTTTATAGCATTTGCCTCAGTTTTCCCATCCTGGATATTTCTTTGTTCCTGTGTTTTCCTTTGATTTACTTTCAATAAAAGGCTGCATCTAGATCCTCACTCCTCGTCTCCTCATTCGTTACACACGTGATGCAGTTCACCGGAAGTTTGACGCTTAAATGACAGTGTAGAGTGTTGAGAACAGTATTTAGTTGGTTTTAATTTATTAAAATTATGTGTTGCTCATAGGAAAGCTAAAATTCAATGCCACACATGTGGGTCGCACAAGGATAAATACACTTTTGCTAAATGATAATCACATGGTTTGTTGTACACATTGCGGGAGTTTCCTGCCCAAATAAGCACTAGAGGTGCTACAACAACGACTTTCACTTACTTTCACACAAATCACAATTAAAACAGCAACTACACTGTATGGGATGCAAGGCAATACATATTTGTTACATAACTACCTACATTAACAAGCTTATTTATGAGTGATTAAGTTTCACCTTTGCTCAGTTGGTAGAGAGTTGCACTTGTGATACAAAGGACCGGGTTACAAGTTCTGAAGAGCATGCAAGTCGACACACGTACGCCAAAAGTGCCACAACAACACAACAAAATTATGTGGATGCTTAGCAGTTATGGTTCCCCGTCTGTCGCTCACTTCGATGTTGTGTTGAAGAAGCGACACTAGGGGTCTCTCTTGAGAGCCTTTCGCATCTCTGATCTATGAGAAAAGGCCAATGAAAAATTGGCAGACAGAATTTGCATGTCCCGCCCCCGGACATATGGGTATAAAGGGAGAGAAATGCATCTGTTTCATTCAGAAATTTTCTTCTGAGCCGACTGGTTCTGTGAGCAGCAAGCTGCGATTCACAAAAACTGTTCCTCTCATCTCTCAGAGCGTATGTTGTTGGATCTACGGCGCATACCAGCGGCTTTCTCCTTCTCTGCAAAGCAGTACAGCTTTGCCCCTGGGCACTTCGACAGCACTTTTAAACGAGAAAGTTTTCCTAAAATAGTTTATTTCTCTATACACAGCTGGCGCTGAACTTCCTTTTTATGACGTGTCTTTTTAAAGACGTCTTTCTACCTCTGTGTAGTTTCTGGATGCGGTTGATTTCTCTCCACTTCTGACAGACATAAAAGCTGCCTCGCGTGCCTGGGCTGCGATCACACGCAGGCAGCGTTTTATGAATGGTTCATGTTCTCAGTGTGAGAACATAGCCATGGCAGCATTGCAGTCGTGGCTTTCTTTCTTCGCAAGAGAAAGCCACTTCAGCCACCCCCCGTGCCTCACCTCCTTCCTACGGGATTGGGGCCAGCTCCGCTATTGATGAAGGCGATTTGGGGATAATTATAAATATCATTGGCCTTTTCTCATAGATCAGAGATGTGAAAGGCTCTCAAGAGAGACCCCTAGTGTCGCTTTTTCGACACAATGTCTCGTTCCCTCCATCAGGGAATGGAGGTTACATCCGTAACCTAGAAGTATCATGCCACAATTGTTGTAGGTGGTAGGTTAAATTTATTTAAAACTTGACAATCTTAAAATCCTAATTTGTTATATATTCTATTAGCCTTTATGACATATTATTTCAGCTGATGGCCACCCTGCCTGTAGTCATTGGTATCGGTGTCTGCATCAGCTATTGAAACATTTTGGTTATTCTAGTTCATTTATTATTTGATTTTTCTTTTTCTTTTTTTCTTTTTTGGGGGTGCAATGGATCCATTATCTAGCTTCACAAATGGCACAAAACAAAAACAATCATTTAAAGCTAAGGTGAACACTTGTATGTGCATATTGCATTTGATAAGCAGGCACACTGCCCAACTCTATGATCAGAAGCAATTCGCTGCACAGATACAACCAATCAAGTGGTAACAGCAGGTGCCTGCATTCTAAACATCCTCTGGTATCGTCCCACCGGTTATTTACACTGAAAGCACAGCTCTTTCATTTTTGAACACGCCCTACAGGTTTGGGTGACAGACACAGCTGACATGCATAGTGTCTAAGAGGACCAGCTGTTTTATCTCCCCACCTTTCCAATATCAAACAGGGTATTGGCTTGCAGCAAAGTGAAATGTGATTAATAATTGATAGGATGAACAGTAACATATATGATGGAACACTGAAAGGTCAGTGCATTGTCATGCCTGTTGCTGCCTCCAGTACTGGAATGAAAGAACATTCTCACCAAAGTGCATGTTTTAATAAACTGTGGAATCTGATTCATGTTGGGTCTGTAGAGTGATTGTGTACTGTATTAAACGCTCTCTTTATTTTCAATAGTGGCTTTGTGTGGATATAAGTCAACTAATCTAAAATTGACCCTATTTACTTTCTTAATTCACATTGCTGGTGTTATTGTGAGCGGTTCATCACTGCATTTTATTCCAAATTCAAGAAAACTAAATTCTTTATAATCTTTTATCAACATTTAAATGACTTCCCTTTTTTGGGCTGACTTCACCAAGTCCTGTAACACCTCCCCTCCAGCCACCTGCCATTTTTTCATCATTGAATATGGTTCACTCACATTACATAAGTAGAATGGATTGCAAATGCTTTTTCATGTTGTCTTCAAGTGCTAGAATGGACTCAGACTAACATATGGTGAGAATGATCCTCAGGACTTCAGGTCACTCTAGTTTTTCATGCTGACAGTAAGGCACAGGCCCTCAGAGACCCCAGACAGCTGCGACCAATAGCCTGCCCTGCCACGATCTCAATATACTGCCAGAAGAGAGAGACTAGCAGATCATCAAATGAGCACAGACACCCGCTGTTAACATACCTCCATGGACTTGTCACATATGTACACTTGTGTGTGAGAGATACTGTAAGGTGTTCCTCCTTCTCTCTTGTAAAAAGTGCTGCTCTTCTGGCTGTGACACATTTGCAGCAGTTATCGCGTATTTCCAATGTACCAATGCGAATAGGTCACATTCTCGGATGCTGGGGGGGGGGGTGGTATTCATAATACTTTTTTTCTATTCAACTTCAACAAGAAAAATGGGTTAAACGGAATCAAACTGCATGCATTACCTTACACAAAAATAATTTTAAGGTAATAGCCCCTGAAGCGTAGGTAAATGTCAGCCAAAAATAATGCGGAAGTTATTATGCTTTGTTAAAACATTATGAAAAAAATTACACTCAAGACCAGAGGTAATTTATAATGTATATATTGCGAGTTTGTATATATTATGCATTAAGAGTAAATAGGTTTGAATTTGATTACATGCTGACTTTCGAGCTGTGCATGCTTGTCTGGGCAGCACTCAATGAAGCTATGGTCTTAAACGAGTGTACCTCGTAATCTTGCTCTCTGGCCACCAAGTTATAGCTTTGTAATCTCATTACTCATGCATGTCCCATTAATTTTCTTTCATGGTCAAGAAAGTCACCACTTCTGCTGTTGTTGCCTGGTTCCAGCACACCCTCCCCTTTATCACTTTCACAGAGCCGATGAAAAATCTAACGGTAGCCCATTAAAAGACTGATCTCTCTGTAGAATCTGCAATGAGGCCTTTCTGTGGGGAGAGATATAGAGAGAGACAGATAGAGAGAGAGAGAGAGAGAGAGAGATGTGGATAGTTCATTAGGATGCAAAACTCACGAGTCAATATCAGCTGACCCAGAGAGATAATTAACATATCCACATGTATTATTAATAATGATATTGTAAATCAAATGTGCCATAATAATCAAACATTATACTTGCAATTTAATTGGGAAAGACATGTGTGGAGAAAAATAATAATTTGAATCTTTTTGTAAAACACAAACCTTCAAGAGGTGAAGTTTCCTGAACTTGGCCATCACAGGTCATGATGCTATCCTTTTGTAATTTTGTTGAAAACAAAACATTGGGTTGTTATATTAGAAGTTATATATTAGTAAAAGTGTTGTACAGTGCATACATTTAGATATTATACATTTCTACCCTTGAATCGTAAAAAAATATATATGTCTATATAACACATTTCGTTTTTATTTCGTTTTTTCAAAAAACATGCATAAATGTTATTTTCTCAAAAATACAAACCTGTACATAAATGTTGCTCACATATTATTGCAGCCCAGTTTGTGCTGAATACAGTGTTATCAGACTTAAGCCATTAATGTGTTTTTAAGCAACTGAAAAAAGCACAAATGTCAAGTCATATCAAAACTTCTCAGAGGCCCAAAACACCCTCAGACCCCAGAGGGTTAACGTCCTCGCACCTCTCAGGAACCTGATGATCAAATCTTGCTTCCCTAAATACTTACCATCCACTGCATCGTGATGTGCCGATATGGCGGCTACATACACTTTCAAGGTTGAGGGGGACAGCCGTCCCTCCAAATTTTCCAGCAGAAAGGAAAGCACTCATCCAACTGCACATCTCTGGGGGTCTTCACCTCAGGAAGAACACCACTGAGAAAAAAGACAGCACTTCAGGCCGTAAATGTGTTTCGTTGAGGGGGCCCTTGTCTGAGTGATCGTGTCTACCACCACGTGTGGTAGGCCACCTAAGTATTCCGCATCCCATCCAAGGGCCAGACATTGAGATTCCAGAGGTCCAGTCACGGGTACAAGATGGTGCCCCGTCCCTGAGAAAGAAGGTTCTTCCTCAGGTGAATTCGCCAGGGGAGCTGTCGCGAGGAGCATGAGGTCCGAGAACCAAAACTGGGAGGGCCAATAAGGGGCTAAGAGCACCTGATCCCTGTCCTCCCTGACTTTGCAAAACATCTGTGCAAGTAAGCTCATTGGGGGAAATGCATACTTACACAGCCCCAGGGGCCAACTGTTTGCCAAGGCATCTGTGGGGAGCCTCAGTCAGAGAGTACCATAGTGGTCAATGGGAAGATTCTGGGGAAGCGAACAGGTCTACCTGTTCTTGGCCGAATTGACTCGAGATCAGCTGGACTGCCTGAGGGTGGAGCCTCCACTCTCCCCTGGGCTGAACCTGGATAAGAGTGGCTAGCAGTGACTTGAGCTGGTGCTGACTCCAAAGGAGGAGAAGAAGGCTGCCTTGGTGGTTGATATACGCTACCGTAGCTGCGTTATCCGTCTGGAGCAACACGTGCTTGCCCCGGATCAACGGAAATAGCCTCCTTAGGGCAAGTAGTACCACCAGCAACTCCAGGCAGTTGATGTGCCAACGCAGTTGCGGGCCGGTCCAAGGGCCGACAACTGAGTGCCCGTTACATAAGGCACCTCAGCCCTGTTGGGAGGCATATGTCATAACCACGACGTGCCAGGGGACCTGTCCTAGGGGAACTCCTGCACATAGGAATGCTAGGTCTGACCAGGGGCTGAGAAAGCAGCAACAAGCCTGCGTGACAAGGACGCGGTGTGTGCCTTGGTGCAATGCTCGTCTCTCGAATCAGGTCTGTAGCCAGTGCTGAAGTGATCTCATATGCATCAACCCAAGCGGCGTGACCGTTGCTGAGGGTGCCATATGTCACAGGAGCCTCTGAAAGTATTTCAGTGGGACCAACGTGTTCTGTCTGAATGCATACAGACGGCTCAGCACTGACTGCGCGTGCTCATTGGTGACGCACACCATCATTGAGACCGAGTCCAACTCCATACCGAGAAAAGAGATGCTCTGAACTGGGACTAGCTTGCTCTTTTCCCAGTTGACCCGAAGCCCCAAGCAGCTGTGGTGCCTGAGCACCAGGTCCCTGTGAGAACATAACATGTCCCGCGAGTGAGCTAAGATTAGCCAGTCGTCGAGATAGTTGAGGATGCGGATGCCTACTTCCCTTAGTGGGGCAAGGGCTGCCTCTGCGACTTTCGTGAAGGCGAGAGGGAACAAGGACAGGCCGAAAGGGAGGACTTTGTACTGATATGCCTGACACTCGAAAGCAAACCGGAGAAAGGGTGTGTGTCGAGGAGGGATTGAGACATGGAAGTATGCGTCCTTCAGGTCTACTGCCGCGAACCAATCCAGATGCCGGACGCTCGCTAGAATGAGTTTCTGCATGAGCAAAGAGAACCGGTGGCTGGCGGTCATGATAACGACGGCCGTGGAGACCGGAAATAGAGCCCAGGGGCTGAGAGAACTGCTCTTTTTTGAAAATGTGGGTACCGCAGCCCGTTGGGCGTGCGCCAAAATAAAATTTGTAAAGAAATAAGGATTCTCCACCCGACCCTCTGGTGGGAGAGGGAGTGGTCTGGTTAACAGCTCCCATAGTGCAGTTTCCTGTCCATCTCAGGGGCGCTTTGAAGCCCTCTTGGGGTTCTTGGCAACTGGCCGTGAGGCGGGTGGCATCGCTGTCCTGTGCCGGGGCCGGCCATGAGGGGCAGGCTGTGACAGGGCTGGTGTTAGTGTTGGCACCGCAGGGGGAACGCCCTGGGTGACGAGCAGACGGAGTGCGGGGTCTGTGGTTCTGCCTGGGCAGGATGTGCTGTAAGGCCTCCGTCTGCTTCATCACTGCTGAGAACTGCGAAGTCTCCACTTGTGTTGCCAAACATCCCGACCTTGGAGATGGGGGCGTCAAGGAAATGCACTTAATCAGCCACTCGCAACTCAACCAGGTTGAGCCAGAGGTGGCATTCCTGGACCACCTGGGTGGACATCGCCGTAACCTTCGTTGCCCGGAGAGCGAAGTCGGTCACTGAGTGCAGTTCCTGCATTAGACCCGGGTCAGGGCTACCCTCGTGTTGTTCTCTGAGTGGCTTGGCTTGGTGCACCTGCAGGAGTGCCATTGCATGCAAGGCTGAGGCAACGTGTCCAGCAGCGCTGTAGGCCATAACCATCAGGGACGACGTTAGCCTACAGGCCCTGGACGGGAGCCTTGGAGAGTTCGGCCAGGTGGAGGCACTTTGCGGGCATAAGTGCACTGCGACTGCTTGATTCGGGGAATTGCAGAGTAGCCCCTTGCCACCCCACCATCGAGGGTAGTGAGAGCGGAGTAGCTCACGGATCGCGTGCGGGCAGTAAAAGGTGCCTGCCACGAGCGCGTGAGCTCATCTTGCACCTCCAGGAATAAAGGAACGGGGACGGAGCGTCTGGCCCCAGGAACCAATTGTCCAGCATATAAATAAAACATTACATTTTTTTATTTTTTATTAATTATTTATTATTATTATTATAATTGTTATATTTTGCTCTTAAATTGAATTGTTAGTGAAAAATATCAACATGTCTACAATATGAGCAAGGTGGGTTGTGAGTTAAAGAACAGCACATTCTGTGTTTTCCATTTATAATCAACGACAGTAGACTGCACCGCAATACTCAAATGCCCAGACGGTGTAACTCAAATTTCTAAAAATGTTCATCCAAGGGAATACTTTCTGAACTCCTGTCAATCTCTGCTTAATATTTCAGATGGTGGTTATTCCTAGAACTCTGAAGGCATAACAATCTAGAATATTTGATGAACTACTGGTTTAAAGGCCTAATTTGCATTATAATATTTAATTAATTCCCCAATGCTAGTGGGATCATTTGTGTTTACAATAAATGATCTATCTCTCGATGCTTTTTCAGTTACTCACCATGAATTGCCTTAAAGCACAATTGAACTCCATGTGAACTTCAGAATTGCATTTGAAAGTCTTGTTGATAAACTCAAAAAGCCTAATTTTATGGCTCTTTTTCTGTCAACTAGATGTTGCAAAAAAAAACAGGCTTACTCTGCTTTTAAAGTGTTTTGTCTTGCCCAGTTCTAAATATATACTGGACATAGCTCTTCATATGGAGACACTGGCCATGTTTGGTATAGAATTCTAGCAAAATGGGTACTGAAAACTGCAAAGTATAGGCCTACACTTAGTATTACAATAAATAAATAAATAAAAAAACAGAACACATTATGTAATACAAATATTTTTAGACATTAATGTGTTGCATGTCATGTCACATGACCACATCACATTGCATAATTTTTAAATTAATATGATTATTTAAAAAAAAATAATTGTGGATGTCTTGGCATTCTGATCAAATGAGTCAAGAATGAGATGTTGAAACTGTGATGATATTACTACCAGTTCATTCATCCCAATGGAAATAGAAATTTAGACAGCCGAGTCTGTCCTTATTATTCTATTAATAGGCATATAGTCAATTTACAATACCAACTTCTTATGAATGTGCTGTCTTTGTTTAAATTGCTGGTGCTTGAGGGAATGGACTATACAATTCGACGCAGATGCTGCAACAACCAGAGAAGAACCTCATAATTAAATTGCAATTGACCCAACCCCTTAGCGCGTTGCACGCGTGATTTCGCCAAATCCAATTATGCCTAGACTTAGAACATACTTGCATGAAAATTCCAAATCTTCATGGCCATGCCTACTGACTTTGTGCTTATAATGTATGGCATAGTGCTGTGCTTAGTGCTAGTGCTCTTAAAATAGGGTCCAAAGAGTCTTAAGCCTTCTACTATTCTTCCTGAAGATATCCCAGCTATAAAAAATGTATAAAGTTAAAACCAGCCAAAGGTCAGGCTGGTTTAAGAGGTGTTCCTTGGTACCAGTTAAAACCAGCTGAGCACCAGCTTGACTTCAATGCATTTTCCATAACAGCACTGGATAAATGGTTTCTTTCAGTGAGCTTGAATACAGAGTAAAAGTCTTGACATCCGCGGGAAAGCAATTATTTGACATTACAGTGCATACTTACAGCGTCACAATGCATCAATATTCAGCAATAGTTTGGGAGTGTGACTCTTCCTATCCAAAACCATCTCTCAACTGAGACCAGATGGGAAAGGCCAAGCTTTAGTCGAAATTCAAAAGCATTGTGACTCAATACAAGCACCAGGCCCTCACCTCAAGAGACTTCTCTGATCTATGCAGATCAACAGAGGCCACTCAACCACTGTGACAGCCTTCAAGGTGCACAGATAAGAAAAATGAGAAATGCCACCTTTGGGAACACAAGCGCTATTGTTCTGAAAATGAAGTTGCAGAGTGGCTTTTTCATAAGGATTGTTTGCTCCGTTTGCCCAATTTTATAGCCAGCGGAAGATCCATTCATGTAGCCATTGATGAGCTGCCAAGTGTAACTTTCTGCCCTAACAAACACTTTTCTTATTCAAGTGACAGAAGGAATTCATAATTAATGCTTTAGAGTGCAAAGTTAATAGCTTATTCGGGGAACAACAAAACCATCTTTGAGTTTTACCACTTGGCATTACTTGCTTGAAGTTGTTGTTTATCTCTCTGCTCCTACAATGCACTGAAAAAAGATTAACGCTTCATCAACCCAAGATGGAGGAATTACCATCTGAAAGCTATTTTGGCTGCTGTCTTTAGCACAGAATTACAGTGTTATATTTACAAGACAATAATACCGGTGAGGGGGGTTGGCCCTTGATAATTTTACAATGTCTTTCTGGTTACAGTTTTGGTTTGTTTGTTTGTGCTAAGTTTTGTCAGTTGGCTTAAGTTTTTCTGTGTCAACAGGGATGGGTTGGTCTGAAAGCTGCGTATTGCATATTATCTAAATGAACATGATATAAAATATATGGACAAATAAGCCACTTTATAAAAAATCTATAATAATTAAAATTATTAATTTTAAAGATATCACGCTTTAAGAAAAAATACAAAAACCGTTCACAAAAAAATTTAGGTTTAAAAGGTAAATTACTGATGAAAATGTTTGAAGACAAATGTTTTTTTTTATTTTGTTTTTTTATTTGTTAACGAGATGAAAACATCATGACAAAACAATTACAAAAAAAAAAAAAACATATTGCAAGACATTAATAATATTTTTTACAAAGAAAAATCTAGATATATTTGACTTACAAATCGTCTCAGGGTTACGTACGCAACCCTTGTTCCCTGAAAAAAGAGGAACAAGATGCTGTGCTGAAGAGCGCTTTGGGAATGAGAATACCCACGCTGCCGCACTGGAATGCTCCGGGACTGCTCTTCAAACAAAATACCTGATGATGCACCGGTGACGCATCTATTTATAGCCACTGCGCTAGGTGCGTCCAATGATTACATCGGAAGAGGCTATAAATTCCGGTCAATGTTCATTGACGTGTTGCATACATATTCACAGCTGGTCACAACTGAGACGTGTTACCAAAGCGCTCCCCCACTCTATGTATTTGCTATAATTGCCTGCCTCTTTCTCTGGAAGGGGAACACGTTCTATGGCCCCTTTGACCAAGAGACTTTTGAGTTCTTTCCATAGTAGACATGCCTGCTCCGGTTTCACAGAAGTGGCGACCATGCCGTTGAAATGCGGAGGATGGCGAGAGAATTGAATTCTATAGCCTTTTTCTACTGTTCTTAGAGCCCACATAGAAATACTGCGCAGAAGTTTCCACGCTGCCAGGTTTTCTGAAATGGGTACTAATTTCGACACTTCCTGTTGAGGGGATGTCGGGTGTTCCGCATCCAGGAATTAGGCAGGAAACAGCGGTACAGCCAACTTTTTGTTGGAAACCTCTGCCTCCTGAAACACCAGAGGCGGCAGGAAAGGAGAAGATTCATGACGGTACCAGGAGGGGCGAAGTGGATGGTACGTGCGCCCCGTCCCGAGGGGAGCTACCCCCAACGGGCTGAGCGCAAGACCATCAGGGTTTTTTCCTTTTTGAAATAACTGCCCTGAGGTCTTGCTTTGGAGGCTGTTGGGGGCGACAAGCCTGTCCCCAGTTGTTACAAGGGGGAGCACGACTCACCACGCTCTGTTTTTGAGCCTCTCTTCTAACAGGACCGGGGTGGGACTGGGTGGCCGATGGCCCCACCCCCTGAGTGCGGCGAGGAAAGAATTGCCCGAATGCTTCCTCATGGCTTTTTGCCTCCTGGAACCTAAAGATAACCGTAGTCATGGCATCGCCGAAAAGTCCAGAATGTGAAACCGGGGCATCAAGGAGGAAAGCTTTATCTTTGTCCTTGATGCCCTATAGGTTGAGCCACAGGTGTCTTTCTGTGCTGACCAAAGCGGACATAGACCGGCCAATAGCACGGGCTGTCTGTTTGGTCGCGCGTAGAGATAGGTCCGTGGCTCGACGAAGCTCAGAAAACGCTTCCTCGTCGAGCGAGGAACCTGCACTCAGGTCCTTAAGCAGATCAGTCTGGTATGCCTGCAACACTGCCATGGTGTGCAGAGCAGCACCAGCCTGACCCGCCGCTTGATTCGCCTTCCCCACTAGCATGGAGGTGGTCCTGCACGGCTTTGTGGGGAGGTAGGGTCTTTTCAGCGATGATGCCGAGCCCGGTGAGAGATAACCCGCAAGTGTTTCCTCAACCGGCAGCATCATCGAATATCCCTGTGCCTCAGCACCCACGATAGTCGAATATATCGACGTCGAGGGCACATGGACTCGGGAAGTATAAGGTTACCTCCATGAACAAGAAAGCTCGTCATGGAGGTCATTAAAGAAGGGAAGGGACTGATGAGGCGTTCCCTTCCCCCGGCCACCAGACAAAAATCTATCCTCCAATTTAGAGTGTTTGTGGGTCTCTTGTTGGCGTGGCCAGTCTATCTTAAGCCTGGCCACAGCACAAGTAACCACGTCGAGTAATTCCTCTGGTGATTTATTATCAAACCCGGAATGCTCGAGGTGGATAACTCGAAATCAGCGAAACCAAAAGATTAACGGTCCCCCTCATGAACAGAAGCGATGCCAGAGCGTGCTTCGAGATCACGGGAAGGACCAGCTGGATCTGGGGAGAGAGCGAGCGAAAGGGACAAACCTGTCTCTCGCTCCTCAGCCAGATCCATGCAAGAGCCCCATGAGTGAAGTGTGGGCACTGACTCCCGGCAGTAAGCGAGGCGAGTGCAAAGCATTTTGCCCGAAAGCAGATCACAATGCTCGCACTCGCCCCGCCCCAACGCGAGAGCAGCATGCACTTCCCCCAAACAAACAAAACAAAACTGATGCGTGTCCCTCTCTGCCATAGAACGGAGACAGGGGAACATCCATTGTTTGCCTTGACTTTCGGTCATTTTAGGTAGATAGATAGATTTTTTTCTTTTTCTTTTTCAGAGGAAACAGAAAGGAGAAAAGGTTCACTGCCCACTGCCTAACAGAATCTAACTCCTAACATAGGAAATAAAGTTTGACAGGCTCGTGATAGCACACAGCACAGAATGGCTCTGAAGACGAAAAATCTGATGATGCACCGGTGACGCATCTATTTATAGCCACTGCACCAGGTGCGTCCAGTGATTACATCGGCAGAGGCTATAAATTCCGGTAACATTCTTAGTGTTCTCTGGTCACATTTGACCAGCATAGGAAATAAATGGACAAGGCCAAAAAACAGAGCAACTTTTGAGGGGAATTTGTCTATAAAATTAATAAATAAGACACGATTCCAAAAACACACAGATAGCAATGAAGGGGTGACACCAAAGTACATCGAAAATACAAAACACACCACTTGTACACATAGGTCCACACACAGACAAACATACACATGCATGAATGGGTCGGGCTAAAACAAGATACAATTATTGGGGGGAATTTGTCTAATCAAACCAATAAATCAGCCACAATGCAGACCACACACAGAGCAATGAACATCATTATAGAACATCCACAACATAGAACACACCGCTCGAACACACACACAAACACACACACAGGGGCAGTGGTGGCTCAGTGGTTGAGGCTCAGGGTTACTGACCAGAAGGTCGGGGGTTCAAGCCCCCCAGCACCACCAAGATTCTACTGTTGGGCTCTTGAGCAAGGCGCTTAACCATATCTGCTCCAGGGGTGCCGTATCATGGCTGACCCTGCAATCTGACCCCAGCTTAGCTGTGGAAACTAATACATTTCACTGTATATATACACATCTGTATAATGTGTGACCAAAATAAAGGATTCTACACACAGATATGAATGGGTGAGAATAATACTAAGCACAAATGTGCTATCTCTCTTACACACAGATCAAAGCTTAATCTGATAAATTTTTGCTTATACATTGAAGTTTACACGTAGGCATAGCAGGTCAGTTGAAAACTTAAAATGTGTTTGTTTTCTAAATGGATGGTGTAATTTAGTAATTTAGAGGTAAATAAGGACCAAATACAATTATTGAAGATAGTGATATATTACATTTATTGATTTTTTAAAAAAAAAGTATATCACTCAATGTGTTTGTGTCAAATGTGTCAAATTTGAACCACAAACACTAAGAGTGTATCTCCAAACTGAACAATACACAAGGGTTAAACAGATTGTATTTGTGTGTATTTAAAAATATTTAAATATTTTGTTAAATTTTGGTCATTTTGCTGATTACTCTCAACTAATATGCTACTTTTTCAGAGTGACTAAATTCACCCCAGTGTAAATAACATCTTGCACCCAAATAGTCTTGTGAAACAACAGAAATATACGAAAAACTATAAAATAGATGTCGCTGCAGTGTCACGGGATGTAAAGCTGGTGAGAATGTGTAGTGTTGTCCTAGCGACCCTGGTTCGATTTAGCCTTTTGTCCCACTTTTTTTTTAACATCTGATTTACTGTTTCCACTCTTAATATTTCCTGTAAAGGGGCATTCAGTAGTTCTCTAGCTAGAGTTAGCATTGCTCTTCTTTTTGTTCTTTAAGTACCAATGTTACTTTGGTGTTAGATGCTATGGTGTGTATATATATGTGATTTGTTACTTGGTTGTTAGGGTAATCCCATCTGTTTGCTAGACAGTTACTAAGGTGATACTCAAAAGGCTCCTTGCTACCATGTGTCCAATGAATGAAACCAGAAGTCTCTATGACATTCTGATCCTGAAATCCCCATCTAAGTATTTTGAATGGAAGTCAATGGGCTTTGGTTGCTAGGGTGCTCTAAATGGTTGATTGGGCATGGTTAAGTAGTTTCCATGATAATACTTGAAGAATGATTGCTCACTCAAGTTAAACAAGCCAATTGTAATTTCTCTTAGACATTCTGATCCAAAGATATCACTCTCAGCCATTTTGAACAGAAGTCAATGGGGTTTGGTTGCTAGGTGGCTCTAAATGGTTGATAGGGCATGGCAAATTTGTTTCCACGATGACACCTGAAGTCTGATTGCTCGCCCAAGTAAAACAAGCCAACTGTCATTTCTCTAGAATATTCTGATCCAAAGATATCATGCTCAGCCATTTTGAATGGAAGTCAATGGGGCTGCCAGGGTACTCTAAATAGTTGCTAGTATGTAGCTAAGTAGTTTTTCCAAGTGGGTACATGAAGACTGTTTGCTCTCCCAATTGAAACAAGCCAACTGTCATGTCTGTAGTCCATTCTGGTCCAAAGATATCACTCTCAGCCATTTTTAATGGAAGTCAATAGATATGGTTGCTAGGGTGCTCTAAATGGTTACTAGGATGTGGCTAGCCAGTGACCAGAGAGATTTTTATTGGATTATTACTAACCTGACTCTAAAGATCCAATCCACAAGTGTCTACAAAAATCTGTTCTGAAGATATCCTTCTGAGCCATTCTAAAAGTAAGTCTATGGATGTGGTCGCTAGGGTGCCATAAATGGTTGCTAGGCCAAGGCTACACCATATCCATGATGATACTTAAAGACTGATTGGTAGCCCAAGTGAAATGAGCCCACCCCATGTCTCTACAGCATTCTGATTCGGAGATATGAACCCACAAATTTCATTGTCTTGTTATAGAAGGAAAAGAAAAACATCATGGTTACCGTGCCCCTGAGGGGGGGAACAGGTGCTACATGACTAGTATGGGAGCAAGCCCGGCAGCCGTGGCCTTCTCTCTCACTATGTCTCTCACATAGGACTTGAAGCGGCTATGAACGCTATGAAATGCGTCGGGGAAGGTGGTCTTTCCCGGTCCTATTCTTTCAGGGGGAAAAGACCCTGCAGAGGCCACATCCTGCCCAGTCTAGTAGGAGGTAACATGTGGAAAATACACCACAAGGGTTGTGAAGCCGTACTTGGGAAATGGCACGGGGGTAGGTCCAGCCTAATGAGGGGGGACTCTACAAGTACGGTGACTGGGACAGGGTTGCAGACGGCACCCCAACCCTGTCGAGAGGCGTCTGTGGTCACCACGACACGTCTGGACACCTGCTGCAAGGGGACTCCTGTCCGCAGAAAGCAGAGGTCTGTCCAAGGATTGAAAGTCTGATGGCAAGAAGGGGTGATTGTCACACGGTATGTGCCGTGGCACCATGCCCATCTCGTAACTCGAGTCTGTAGCCAGTGCTGAAGCGGTCTTATATGCTTAAATCCCAGAGGAGCGGCTGAGGATGCCATATGCCCCAGGAGCCTCTGGAATTGTTTTAGGTTACTCTAAACCACTGTGCCAGGCTTGAAGAGAGCGAGGCACCTGAGCATTGACTGAGCATGCTCGTTGGTGAGACGCGCTGTCATTGAGACTGAGTCTAACTCCATGCCAAGAAAAGAGATGCTCTTTACTGGGACAAGCTTGCTCTTTTTCCCAGTTGACCTGAAGCCCTAGACGGCTGATGTGCCTGAGCACCTGTTCCCTGTGAGCGCACAGTAACTCTCAAGACTGAGCCAGGATGAGCCAGTCATCGAGGTAGTTGAGTATGCGGATGCCCACTTCCCTTAGCGGGGAAAGAGCTGCCTCTGCGATCTTCATGAAGACGCGAGGGGACAGGCCGAAGGGGAGGACCTTGTACTGATACGACTGGCCGTCGAACGTGAACCGTAATAAGGGTCGGTGTAGAGGCAAAATGGAGACATGGATGTACGCATTCTTCAGGTGTACCAACGCGAACCAATCTAGCTGTCAAACGCAGGTAAGAATCTGTTTCTGCGTGAGCAATTTGAATGGGAGTCTGTGCAAGGCCCGGTTGATGGTCTTCAAACCCTTCTCCATCTCACTGGAGGGACGGGCTCTATCGCATCCTTGAGGAGCAGGGTCGTGATCTCTGCTCGTAAGGCACTGGCTTTCTCGGAGAGCACAGTAGTGGAGTGAAGACCGCTGAAACGAGGTGGGAGCTGACGAACTGCATCGTATAGACCAGTCAGATGGTCCTGGCAAGCCAGCGCGATGGATTGGGAAGTGAAAGCTATGCATCCAAACTCCGCACAAGGGGCACTAACGGGATGATCGCTTTTGACATGCCGGGCGGGGCTTCGCAGCAGGGGTGGAGCACATAATAGCGTGTTGGGAGGCAGAAGAGCGTCCCGAGGCTTGGCTGCTGAGAAAAGAATCAAAGCACTTACCTTGCTATGCGCACCCGGCAGGGGGAAGTTTTGAGACTGAGGAAGAGGTCTTTGAGAGGCGTCTTCAGAATTTTTCAACGCTGGCCTGCCGGGGCTGAGCAGTCACGGGGGTGAGGGCATCCGGGGAGCCGGTACTGTAGAGTTTTGGGGCCGGGGTGACGCTCACCGGCTGGATGTCCAAGGGTGTAAGGAAATCGTACTTTTTTGAGAATGTTGGTGCCGCAGCCCAAAGGCGGTGTGGCAAATGAAAGAAGGATTCTCCTCCCGGCCCTCCACCAGGGGACGGAGTGGTCTTGGTACCAGTTCCGGAGCGAACGTCTGACTGCCTGGGTCACATGTCTCAGAAGTGCTTCAGAGCTTTTTTGGTCCTGGAAGGGGTCCTGGAGATGGGGGGAATACGCCGCATGTGAGGTGCTCAATGCTGGGGCTGAGACCTGTGCCCGCATTGAGCCAGAGCTACCTGTTGCAGGCAGGCTGGCCGCGAGGCGAGCCGCACTCATCCCGAGCTTGGACGGAAGCAAGCAAGCGTGCTGGGGGGCGGGTGGTTCGTGGGGATTTACCCGGCGAAACCGAGCCCGTCGTCATCCCCAAATCACCTTCATCACCATCCGGGTCGTCCTCAATCCCGTGGGAAGAGGGAACGACACAGGGGGCTGCTGAAGTGGCTTTCTCCCGTGAGGAAAGCCGCAACCGCAATGTTGCCATGGCCATGCTATCGCACATAAACATAACATAAACCATTCATAAAACGCTGCCTGCGTGTGATTGCAGCCCAGGCACGTGAGGCAGCTTTTATGACCATCAGAAGTGGAGAGAAATCAAACGTATCCAAAACTACACAGAGTCGGAAAAACATCTTTAAAAACATATTTTTAAAAGACTCTTTTAGAGGAAATAAACATTTTAGGAGGAGAAACACTCTTTCAGGCAATGAAAGCGCTGATGAAGCGCCAAGGGGCGTGCACAGCATGCAGAGAGAGAAAACGCCAGCTGGAAACATGCCTTAGATCCAACAGCAGTGCTTCTTGCCAACAGATGTGAGTGAAACATTGGTGAACTCAGCTTTGCTGTTGCACAACCGTTCGGCTCCGAAGAGAAATTCTGACTGGCACTCGCTGCCCCGCTTCCCTTTATACCCGTATGTCCAGGGCGGGGCATGAAAATTCTGTCTGCCAACTTGACATTGTCCTTTTCTCAGGTTGAGAGGTACGTTTGGCATCCCAGGAAGACCCCTTGTGTCACTTAATTTGACACAACGTCGAGTGAGTTACAGAAGGGGAACGTCTCGGGTTACGTATGTAACCCTTGTTCCCTGAAAAAAGCGGAACAAGATGCTGCGCTGCTAAGCGCTTTGGGAACAATCTTGCATTGTGACCAGCTGTGAATATGTGTGTAACACATCAATGCAACATTGACCGGAAATTTATAGCCTCGGTTGGTGAGATCATTGGACGCACCTGTGACCAGGCTATAAATAGAGGTGTCACCAGTGTCTTCGTCAGATACTACTTGTCTTATCTGAAGAGCAGTCCTGGGACGACCCAGTACGGAAAATAAGCGCAGCATCTCGTTCTGCTTTTTTCAGGGAACAAGGGTTACATACGTAACCCTAGACGTTCCCTTTACAAAAAGCTACACTATGATGTTGCGCTGCTAAGCGCTTTGGGAACGAAATACCCACGCATCCGCACTGGGGCTGTCCAGACCCCTGCGGTTGTGAGGTGTGTTCACAAGGACGCGAGAGGTCTCAGACATGAGCTCGAGATGTTGACTCAAGGGCGAAAGACCCGGAGTAGCAAAAATCCTACTCATAAGAATCGTAGAATGTGAGCGGAAAGGACTAGCCTGCCGCATCACAGACTTACTTGAGACTTGGCTTCAGATGTGGACTCAAGGGCGTAGGCCCGGAGTATCATAAACATCCAAACCATAGATCCTGAAGAATGCGTGTGGAAAGGAGTAACCTGCCACATCACAAACTTGTTCAGGCATAAGGATCTAAATCGTAAGATTTAGGAATGTGTACGAAAAGGACCCGCCTGCCGTACACAAACCTTCTTAGACTTGAGATCATAAATGAACACAAGGGAGTCCAGATATGGGGCCTGAAGAATGTGTGCGGGAAGGACCAGCCTGCCGCATCACAAACTTGTTCAGGCATGAATCGTAAGATTTTAGGAATGTGTACGGAAAGGACCAGCCTGCCATACACAGACCATCTTAGACTTGAGATCAGAAATGAACTCAGGGGCATGGGAGCCCAGACATAGGGCCTGAAGAATGAGTGCGGAAAGGACCAGCCTGCCACATCACAAACTTGTTCAGGCATAAAAAGAGTTTAGCCAACAAAGTCTGAGACTGTGCGCGGAAAGGAACTAGCCTGCCGCAACACAAACCCAATTAAAACTCCTACCCCCGGACCTAAGGGCCCAGGGTAGCTTGAACATCTAGACCATGAGAACACAGGAATGTGTGCGGAGAGGGCCAGCCTGCCGCATCACAAACTTGTAGAGGCATGGGGTTGAGATGTCGACTCGAGGACGTAAGAGCCTGGAGTAGCATGAACATCTAAACTATAGAACTTGATGAATGTGTGCGGAGAGGACCAGCCTGCCGCATCACAAACTTGCTGCAGAGGGACACCTTTAGCCAAGGCCTTAGAGGAAGCTGATACCTACTGGCGAAGCTTGACCGTATGCCTCGTAGGACAGGGCAATAGCATCCCTCACCCAATGTGACTTAGTCGGTTTGGTAGCGGCCGCCCCTTTGTTGCGGCCCCCAAAACAGACAAACAACTGCCCTGACTTACGCCACTGGCTAGTGCGGTGGACATAAGTCTGAAGGGCACGGACAGGACAGAGTCGGTGAAGTCTTTCTTGCTCCGGCGTTAAAAATGGCGGGGAGCAGAAGGCTTCCAGAGTGACAGGATGTACTGTCGACAGTTTTTCTTGCAGAAAGTCCAGAACTGAAACAATTTGGCAGTTAACTGGATCTGCATCATGTGAACTGCACCACTTTTCAAAGACACCCCACTTATTGGTGTAAATTCTTCAGGTGGAAGGGGCCCTAGCACTAAGAATGGTCTCGATAAACTCAGGCGACAGCCCTGTGTTCCTTAGTTGGTACCCTTCAGGGGCCAAACATGAAGATTCCACTGTTCGGGACGGGGATGAAGTATCATCCCCTGTGCCTGAGACAGAAGATCCTTCCTGATCGGAATCGCCCAAGGTGAGCCGTCGAGGAGGAGCATCAGTTCTGAGAACCAAGTCCTGTTCGGCCAATAAGGCGCTATCAGCAAGAGGCAAGACCCTTGTTGGCGAACTCTGGCTAAGACCCCCGGGAGCAGAGAAACTGGGGGAAACGCATACAGGCGCATTCTGGGCCATGTATGTGCCATTGCGTCCAGACCCAGGGGGGCTGGGTGACTCAGAGAGAAGTAGAGGGGATATTGCGCAGTCTCTTGAGAGGCGAAGAGGTCCACTTCTGCACTGTAAAATTTCTCCCAAATTTGCTCCACTACCTCAGGGTGGAGTTTCCACTCACCCGTCGGTAGGTTGTGTCTGGACAGAAAATCTGCTCCCACGTTTAGACGTTCAGGGATATAGATAGCCCTGAGTGACAGGAGCTTGCCCTGGGCCCAAAGGAGAATCCGACGTGCCAGAAAATTCAGGTGGTGAGAGCGTAGACCTCCTTGGCGATTTATGTAGGAGACTGCTGATGTGTTGTCCACCCGCACAAGGACGTGGCAGCCTTCCAGATGATGGAGGAAGTATTTCAGGGCCAGAAATACCACCATCAACTCGAGGCAATTGATGTGCCAATGGAGTTGGTGTCCCTCCCATTCTCCTTGGGCTGGACAACCACTTAAGGCCGCACCCCAGCCCATCAGAGAGGCGTCTGTCGTTAGCATTTTGCGACGGCATGACGCACCAAGACTGGGACCCAAGGTAAGAAACAGGGGTCTGAACCACATAGAAAGGGAACGAAGCATTCGGCGCGTAACCCTTATTAGCCTTAGGGGATTGGCCCGTGGATGAAACCCCTTGGCTTGAAGCCACAGCTGAAATGGTCTCATATGGAGCAGGCCCAATGGAATCACCGTGGACGCAGACACCATGAGACCTAGTATTTGTTGGTACTGGCAAACAGTGCAACCTTGACCTAGCCTGAGAGTGCTCAGGGAGTTTTGTATGGACATGATACGAACGGGAGACAGTCGTGCCCGCATCGTGATCGAGGTCCATATAATCCCTAGATAGGTAATCTCTTGGGTCGGAGAGAGAACGCTCTTTTCGGCATTGAGTCTCAGACCCAGAGAAACCAGATGAGCCAAGACGATATCCCTGTGCTGAACTGCTAGTTCCTGGGACTGAGCTAGTATCAGCTAGTCATCTAGATAATTCAGAATGCAGATGCCCTGGAGTCGCAAAGGAGCCAGTGCTGCATCCATGCATTTCGTGAATGTGCGGGGTGATAAGGCTAGGCCGAATGGAAGAACCCGATATTGGAAGGCTTCGTCCCCGAAAGCGAACCTTAGGAACTTCCTGTGCTGTGGCAGAATTCCAACATGGAAGTATGTGTCCATAAGGTCGATCGTGATCAGCCAGTCGCCATGTTGGATCTGAGACACAATCGCCCTGACCGTTAGCATCTTGAACTTGAACGCCCTGATCGAGCGGTTCAAGCCTCGAAGATCTAGAATGGGACGCAACCCCCCACCCTTCTTGGGAACCAGGAAGTATCTGCTGTAATAGCCTGAATTTTTCTCTGGAAGGGGAACATGTTCTATGGCCCCTTTGACCAAGAGATTTTGTAATTCTCTCCACAGTAGACATGCCTGCCCCGGTTTCACAGTAGTGGGAACCACGGCGTTGAAACGTGGAGGGCGGCGGGAAAATTGAATTTTGTAGCCCTTTTCTACTGTTTTTAGGACCCACATAGAAACACCAGGCAGAAGTTTCCACGCTGCCAGGTTCTCTGAAATGGGAACTAATTTCAGCACTTCCTGTTGAGGGGGTGTTGAGTGTTCCATGTCCTGGACGCAACGGTACACCCAACTTTTTGTCGGAAAACTCTGTCACCCGAAACACCAATGGTGGCGGGAGTGAATGGTTTTCTTGAGGGTATCGGGAGGGCCGAAGTGAATAAAACATGTGCCCCTTCCCGAAGGGAACTAACCCCAAAAGGTTGGGTACAAGACCGTCAGGGTTTTTTCCTTTTGGAAATTATAGCCCTGAGGTCTTGCTTAGGGGGCTGCTGAGGATGACGAGCCTGTCCCCTGTCTTTGCGAGGGGGAGCACGACTCGCCACGCTCTGTTTTTGAGCTTCCCTCCTAACAGCCTCGGGGGGGGGAGACCGGGTGGCCGACGGCCCTGACCCCTGAGTGCGGCGAGGAAAACACTGCCCAAAGGCTTCCTAGTGGCTTTTTGCCTCCTGAAATCTGGAGATAACAGTGTTCATGGCGTCTCCAAAGAGACCAGAAGGCGAGACCGGGGCATCGAGCAGGAACACCCGGTCCTTGTCTCTGATGCCCGAAAGGTTAAGCCATAAATGTCTCTCCCTGCTGACCAAAGCAGACATAGACCGCTCAATGGCACGGGCTGACTGCTTGGTCGTACGGAGAGACAGATCTGTGGCTCGACGAAGCTCTAAAAATGCTTCCTCGTCGAGCGTTTCACCCGCACTCAGGTCTTTTAGCAGATCAGCCAGGTAAGCCTGTAACACAGCCATGGTGTGCAGCGCTGCACCAGCCTGACCTGCCGCTTGATAAGCCCTTCCCACTAGCATGGAGGTAGTTCTGCATGGCTTAGAGGGGAGGGCGGGGCTTTTTAATGATGACGCCGAACCCGGCGAGAGATAGCCCGCAAGCGTCTCTTCAACCGGCGGCAACATTGAATAGCCTTTTGCTTCAGCGCCCACGATAGTCGAGTACAACGACGTCGAGGGCACGTGAACGCACGAGGTGTAACGGTTTCTCCACGGATGAGCGAGCTCGTCATGGAGATCATCAAAGAAGGGAAGGGACTGATGAGGCGTTCCCTTCCCTTGGCCACCAGACAGAAATCTGTCCTCTAATTTGGAGCGTTTGGGGGTTTCTTGGTCGCGTGGCCAGTCTAATTGAAGCCAGGCCACTGCACGAGTGATCACGTCGAGCAACTCCTCAGAAGATTTAGAATCGCGTTTGGAGTGCTCTGACGCGGATAACTCACACTCACACTCACAAGAGATATAAGGTCCTCCCCGTGAACCGAAGAAGCGCCGGAGCGCGCTTCGAGATCTCGTGAAGGACCAGCTGGGTCTGGGGAGAGAGCGAGCGAAAGGGACGAACCCGTCTCTCGCTCCTCAGCCAGATCCATGCGAGAGCCCAACGAGTGAAGTGTGGGTGCTGGCTCGCGAAAGCAAGCGAGGCGAGCGCGAAGCATTCTGACCGAAAGTAGGTCACAATGCGCGCACCCGCCCTGCCCCAACGCAAGAACAGCGTGCTCTTCCCCCAAACAAACAAAGCAGAACTCATGCGTGTCCTTGTCGGTCATAGACCGCTGGCAAGGAAACACGCAGCGTTTGCCTTGTTTCTCTGACATACTTTCACTTTCCTTATATATATATATATATATATATATATATATATATATATATATATATATATATATCTTCTCTTTTTTTTCTTTTTTTTAAAAGAACAGAGAAAGAAGGAAGAATGAAATTTCTGCACACTGCCAAACAGTTTCTAACTCCTTACAAAGGGAAGGAAAGTTTTTTTTTTTTTTTATCAGCAGTCTTGTGAAACACACAGCACAGTATGATCTGAAGAAAAGAGATCTGACGAACACGCTGGTGACGCCTCTATTTATAGCCTGGTCACAGGTGCATCCAATGATCTCACCAACCGAGGCTATACATTTCCGGTCAATGTTACATTGAGGTGTTACACACATATTCACAGCTGGTCACAATGCAAGATTGTTCCCAAAGCGCTTAGCAGCGCAGCATCATAGTGTAGCTTTTTGTAAAGGGAACTATTGTTTTCATTGTCGAGACTCTTGTCATAGCATGCCTATGGCTGTTTTTAAGGAAGCATTTTAAAGTTTTCGGACACAGCCATATAGAAATGAGTCAGAAATGGGGATAATGGAAATATAATCACATAATATAATTCCAGACATTTGTAAACATATTCCTAAACAATATGACAGTTACTCATGTCTGGCAACTTTTCAAAATGTTTAGGATATGTACAAATTAAGGTGATATTTGATATATCTATATCTATAATAATTTTGGAAATCACATATTTATTTGCAAACTAATATTGATTTTGTAGTCTTTATTTTTTAGATTGGGGACTGTAGCTTTCAAGCTTCAATAAAGGAAGCAAAAGCACCATTTAATGAGTGTACTGTATATGTAAGTAAATAAGCAATATTTCAAACATTATTAACTGATATTCTTCCCCTCCAAAGAGATGTTAAAGTTGCAGCTGAATAATTTGTGTCAGTTAAATTCAAGAATTCTCATCCATTCTCTTTACGAACAAATGATTCAGATTGGTTTATGAACCAGATCAACCGACTTATTGAAAATATTTTACACAAAAGAATGATTAATTCATATACCAGAAAACACTACATCTCTATTGAACTCAGGAGTTACATGAAGACAAAATGTATTTTTAGCAAACTATTTTAACCTTTAGGATGTTAAAAGCTTCATAAAGCTATAAATATATAGTTTTATAGCTTTAGAACCATAATGATGCATTCTTGCACCTGGAATGTGAAACCAATTTAAAGGTTTGAGTCCCACTTGAATGCTGCTTATTATGGTAGTTAATAGTGCACAGGAAGGGGCTACACTAGGTCTTGCCATTAAAATGGGGTGCTTCATAAAATTTCAATGAGAGAAGCCATGAATGCTTAATATTGGTGAAGCTGTGATTGTGGCGGTGTTGATAAATGGCATGAGGAAAATCAGCTGTAAGCAGCGGGAGGGTGATAACTCTCTGCCGGATCCAGGATGGCTGCCACACTAATGTGGAATGAACAGACAAATTTAAGACGTGCTCCCTAGCAACTGCATGTTCGCTTCCTTTTTGACAAAAGTATACAGGTTTTCACTTTTATCTTTTATTCTCTTTGGGAAGAACAGCTTGAGTCTTTTACTTAAATAAAAAGTAAAAACGATGCATAACGATCATGTTTAAGTAGTAGTACTTGGAAAAGCTGTTTCTGTTTGAGTGTGAGCCATTTCTTATTGCAGTAGCACTGAAGGCAAAACATTGATTTGTACATCTGTGTTGCTTGACAGCTGTACATGGGTTGCACACCACAGAGCAGAAACAAGATTTTTGTGATTCAAGTTAGAGCACTTCCTGAGCAATTATGACCTTGAGAAAAGAACTTCAGCTACTAGTGTGCAATAAAATGGCTTCCCCATGCTCCATCTCCTCTCTATCTTTGTATCAGACAAACGTGAAATCAGAGAAAAGGGCTTATTCAGTCTTATCTGTGCAAGTTCAGAAATATCTAATGCAAAGCACATTTAAAGACTCACATTGAAAGGCTGCGTCCAAAACAAAAAATGCTGCCTTCTCAGGCTCTATATGGGGGTAGGAAGGCATCAAGGCATGTACAAATCCAATGCTGACATTCCTTTTAACAATACCTTTCATATGGTCTGTTAATGAAAGCAGCATGGGTCATTCAATGCCTATAAAATCCCATAATCTTGTCAGTGTTGGTTAAAATGGTTCCTGATGGAGTGCTTGAAAGTTACAAATATAAAAATAGTTTAAAAATGTATATTTTTTCTAACGCAAAACATCTTAGTCAACATGCTTCAGTCTTGCCAAGTGTGTTTGGCTTACTTTACTAATTTGAGCCATAGCTCTCCTATTGCTTCCCTATGCCTCAGCTCCAAATTTTTACCCTTAAAAAAAAAAAAAAAAACTTTATTATTATTACTCTATTAGAGCATGTTCTGCATGAATTGTCTTGCAGGTCATTAAAACACCTTTGTTCCCTGAAAGTATATTGTGCAGGTAAATTTCAAATCCTGCAAAACATAGTGTGGTGCCAAGGAGTTGGAAAGGGGATATTATTAATGATAAAGAGGGTAAAAGCTACGGTTAAGGGCAGATGTCTCCCAGCACCACCAGGAGACGCAAGCCCAACCCAAATACCCCCGTTAAGCACAGATTGCGTGCTTCGATCATACGACCCGTGCCGCTTCAGCTAGGATAAAGAGGGAAACTCATAAACAGCAGCTTCTTTACAGAGGTTAGTGCATATGTAACGTGAGCCAGCTGGTAGATAGCTGTGCAGTGTGTAAACCTCACTCTCCTGACCTCAAGAGGTGCACTAGCGACTGACGCTAGGGGCTGTAGCCTCCTTGTTAGCGCACTCGCCTCCCACGCCAGTTTGAGTCCCGTTCGGAGTGGGGCAAGCAGGGCCAGTTACAATGGTGACGTGACCCGGATGGGAGTGAGGTTTAGGGGGGTGAGTATAACGAGAAACAGGACAATATTGCTGACAACTGTAGAGAATAGATCAGAACAATGGTGTGAGATGAGATCCTAACAGTGTAGTCAGGAAAGAGTGTAGTCTCAACCGGTAGTCAGGAAAGAGAGGCATGTATTGGGGTTGTGTGGTCCCTTTTTTGAGGGGGCATTCACAAACAGTCTTGCTGCCACATTCTTAACCAATTTCAACCTACAAAGCTTGATTGGTCCTTGCACAAAGAATATTGCAATAATCTAAATGCAACAAAATAAAAGCATGTATGACTTTCTCTAAGTCCTTAGTTGAGAGAATCGGTTTCAACTTAGCAATGGATCTGAATTCAAAGAAACAGCTTTTAACCACAGCATTAACCTGCTTGTCAAATTTTTAATTTGAGTCAAAAAATAACACAGATAACGCACTTGTTTATGCTGACAGACTGACCATTGATCTAGTCTGAAGGTTATATCCATACATCCTTCATCTGGGCCAAACATCATGTTTTCATTCTTTCCCTCATTCCACTGGAGAAGATTATATGTCATTCAGTTTTTAACATCCTCCCAACATGCTAAAAGTGATTTTAAAACACGGTTATCCCCTGGTTTCAACAATAGATCAATTTCTGTATTGTCAGTGTAAATTTATATATACAAAAATCAAACCTAGAGGAAGCCTATAAATTGAAAAAAGCAAAGTGACTATAATGGATCCTTGAGGGACCCCACATGTAATTGGAGCTGTGGAAGAGGAAAATGGACCAACCTCACTGAGAATGATCAATCCTCAAGATAAGAGGAGAACCATCTTTAGGCTGTACCTTGAATCCCCACGGCATGCGATAAACGATTAATAAGGATTGAATGGTCTATAGTGTAAAATGCTGTACTTGGATCTAATAAAATTATGACAGCATGTATACCTGAGTCTCTGATTAAAATAATATCATTAACCACTCTCAATAATGCAGACTCCGTGCTATGTCCAGCACTAAATCCTGATTGAAAATGATCTTAAATGTAATGCTATTTTAAGAATGATATTAACAGAGCAAGGACTACCTTCTCCAGAGTTTTAGACAAACAGGGTTGTTAAATGGGTCTAAAGTCTTCAAGTTAAAATAGTCCAATTTAGGCTTCTTAAGAAGTGGCTGGACAACCGCTTGTTTAAAGCAAGTTGGAAAAATTCCATTGAGAAGATTAGGATACTATTAACAATTAAAGCAATACTCGGACCAGTAGTATCAACCATTTTCCTAAGGCAGCATGACAACAACCCAACCACAGGAACAACCCAACCCAACCACAGGAATTGGGCTTTAAGTTAATAATAATGTCTGTGATCTGAAGCAATCAAACATCTTGAAGTCAAAAATCATGACACTGACTGGTGTCACTATGGAATCACACACTTGTGCTGGGAAACTTTATATTATCTCATTAATTTTCTCAACAGAATATTTCAAACAATCTTTCACATGTACACTGGCAGTCAAAAGTTTGGAATAATGTATAGATTTTTCTATTTTTGAAGGAAATTGGTACATTATTTCTTAATTTGGTACTAAAAAAATCACTTGCCACTATATCAAACACTGCTGAAAGCCATTTGGTTCGTTAAATAAAGCTTAACATTGTCTTAGTGTTTGTTTTTGAGTTGCCACAGTATGCAATAGACTGGCATGTCTTAAGGTCAATATTAGGTCAAAAATGGCAAAAAAAGAAACCGCTTTCTATAGAAACTCATAAGTCAATCATTGTTGTGAAGAATGAAGGTATACAATGCTTGAAATTGCCAACAAACTAAAGATACCTACAAAGGTGTACTCTAATGTCTTCAAAGACAAAGGACATCTGGCTCTATCAAGGACATAAAGAGATGTGGAAGGCCAGATGTACAACTAAACAACAGGATAAGTACATCAGAGACTCTAGTTTGAGAAATAGATGCTTCACATGTTCTCAGCTTACAGCTTCATTGAATTCTAGCCGCTCAACACCAGTTTCATGTACAACAGTGAAGAGAAGACTCAGGGGTTCAGGCTTTATGGGAAGAATTGCAAAGAAAAAGACACTTTTGAAACAGAAAAAGAAAAAGAAAAGGTTAGAGTGGGCAAAGAAACAGACATTGGACAACAGATAATTGGAAAAGAGTTGTATGGATCTTAACCCCATTGAGCTTTTGTGGGATCAGCTAGACTGAGAGGTGCGTGAGAAATGCACGACAAGATAGCCACATGTCTGGCAAGTGCAACAGGAAGTGTGGGGTGAAATGTCACCTGAGTATCTGGACAAACTGACAGCTAGAATGACAAGGATCAGCAAAGCTGTCAATGCTGAACCTGGAGGATTTTTTGATGAGAAAACTTTGAAGTGGTTCTGAAAATGTTTTTTCAAATTGTAATAGTAATTTTTCACATTATTAATGTCCTGACTATACATTGTGATCAGTTGAATGCCACTTTGGTGAATAAAAGTACCAATTTCTTTCCATAAGAGCAAAATCTGTTCATTATTCCAAACTTTTGGCCACCAGTGTATCTGGAGAGGGATCTAAACCAGCCTCTTCAGAAGGAAAGATCAATCTGTTTACAGTGGACAATATGACACTAGGAGCATTGTAATTTTTTTTAAATAATATTAGGGAAAAAAATTGTTCTTGCATCATTTAATGCTCTCTCATATCTTGACAAGCTTTCGCTCAATATTTGAAGTGAGACATGTAACTTACCTTTCTTCCACTTCCACTCTGCCTTCCTGCAATGCTGTCTAAGGTTGAAAGAGTGCTCATTAAGCTATGGTTGTGATTTAACTTACATTTCTTGACTTTGTATGGATCAACAAATTCAAGAATGTTTGTAAAGACCAAGTTAAACAAAGTGGCCAGCACATTATCTGGTCAGATATAAAGTCCAAACTATGTATTTTTGTGTTCATTCATCAAAAGAATAAAACTAAAGAATAAAAATTTCTGACTGTAAAGAAGTTCATGTTCACGGGCAAGGAAGAGGCAAGAAACAGGCTTGACATACAAACTAAAGGTTTAATGGTAAACTCAAAAGACAAACACATAGGACGACAGACATGTCCGTAATGATCTCCCTCTGACACACCGCCCTCCGCGATTGGCCCTTATCCCTTTTGGCGGCTTGATCAGCCTAATACGGGACCGGGCGTGCGTAATCACTCCCCGGTCCCGCCCTCCGCCCTGCCACAGAGTTCAAAGCCATTTAGATATTATTTGCTGAGGGCTTAAAGTCAAGCATGGCATGTGGTGTAAATGTCTAAAATATGTCTCAATAAAAGGTGAAATTCTTGAAGAAAAATAATTAAGTATGACTGTGTACAGCAGCTTTTCTCAACTGATGGTTGAAGAAGTATGTTCTTTGCAGATGTTTTGTATAACTATTTGGCATGTTGGCATGTTGGTATCCATTGACCTACAACTTAATGTCTTGGGTGTATTTTGTTTTTTAGGTATAAAAAATAGGCTACAGTTTCACTATGTAATGTTTATTCTGTTGGTTCCTGTTTTTCATGTCTCCTATTTTGAAAAGTTCATGTCGTGTTTTGTTCCTGTTTCCTTGTCATGTGATCTTCCTGTTTCCCTCCATGATCATGTGTCTTGTTTTAATTGCTTCATTGGTTGATAACTTTGTTATTAATCTTGTCTTTTTATTGGTTAAAGTTTATTTAGTCTTGTTATCTTCTTTATAGTTTAGTGTTGTGATTGGTTATCCTTGTCATGTGTTCTCCCATGTCAAGCATTTAAGCCTTAAGTTTTCCATTGTTCTTCGTCAGATATTGTTTGTGTAAAGTTCATGTTTTGTTCTAGTCTAGTTTAGTAAAGTTCATGGTTTTGCTTTGTTCACGTTTGGAGTTAAGTTTTTTTTTGGACATCACATTGGTAAATAAACTGCACATGGGTTCTGCTTAATTATCGTCTTTGTTTGCATCTTCATCATTGCCATTGCCAGCTACATTCATTACACACTATGAAAGACAACGTTTTGTACCTTTAGGACTTACACTTGATAAGAGCCATCTAGCTCACAGTTCTCCATAATTTTTTCCCTAATGCATTATGTCATCCACATATTGTTTGTCTAGTGTATCATGAATGCTAAGTATTATGACATCCTACTCATTTGGAATACATGACTCTGTTGCAGGAAACATGTTGCATATTTGGACAGATTAGTCTTGCTTAAGACATGATTTTAAAGATCATCTTCCTGGACTAAATGGAATGAGCCCTGATATGATATACCGGATGCCAGCATATAATTGGACTATGACGGAAAATGTAATTATTATTATCATGCTGATAATCGGATATAGGTAGCCACAGTGAGCTGAAAAGTATTAGTTATTGTCCCAAAAATTCTATATCAGTGCAAACCTAATAATTTATTTATTTTTTTCTCTTTTTTTGCTGCCATTGATCGGCTTATAGAATATGCTGAATGAAAATAGACCTTTTCTATTTTAATGCAGCATATTCGACTGAAACAGGCCTTCTGGTTGCATGCCATTTTCAGATGTTAATCCCAGAGGCTCAGCTTTTTATTACTCTCCTCGACAACCCTCTTAACCAAATGTTCTACCCCTCAAAAACCACCATATTCACTGCTGGCCTTTAAGAGATTTATGCATGCATCCAGCCACTTTACTGCATAATTTCAAACACACTAGCTCCTGTGTCCAATTTGCTGTTTGCATTTTTTTGATTATGTTGAAACTGCAAGCACCATTGTAATTTTGACTGCTTTAAATTGTATTTCCAGGCTATATTGTATTTGATTTTTATTTTATGGTCCATATTTTATGTTGACACAGTGCAGTCAAAATAACAACAGAAACACACATTTCTATATAAATTAATCGGAATTAAAGCACCCTACTCACAAAACTCAGTACCATTTGCCTAGCGCAATTATCATTACTTGTTTACCGTATGCAGAACTTAATGTTTTATTAAAAATACTCATTTGTATACATTGTTTTGTTGATCATTGCAGCAGTATTTATCCGACCTAAAGAATTTTGAATTGTGCAGTGGAAATTGTGTTACATTTTTGGCCATATTTCTGCCTTCTTACCTGGTTTGTTTAATTAATTGAATGAATCTGGTTTTAAATCGGCACAGACAACATGTGTAAATAAACTGTGCTACCAGCAGGCACAACTCTGTCCAATTAAATTCCCCCTTAAATATTCCATTGTCTAAGTCTGAATTTCCCAGCCTCCCACTGATCCTATTCAATAGTTTTCAGAAAATGCTTGGGGTTTAGATGTATGAGAGGGTCTCCCGAGCTGTGCTCATCATAACATCAAAAACTATGACGAATGAGCCCCGGGCTGGTGATTACAAAGTACAGTCAGAATTGCTACTGCTGACATAACTTCATCCAGATGGCCCATCCCTTGATCAACACCCATTTATCTTATTCATGCAATGATGAAACTGTTGAAAACATAAGGGATATATTGTGGTATAGCTCAAATGGGCAGAGTCTGCCAGATGGACAGTCCATTAGTTCTCTAACTGTCTTATAGTGGAGGGCCACAATCTATGCCCTGCATGAAACCCTAAACATGAAATTGAAAAACAGAAAAGCCATTTTCTTGTGACACTAATTCAATGAGAACTAATGAGAGAAAATCTATTTTTTTCACAGTTATAAAATACACATAGTATCTTTCATAGTGCTTAAATTTCCTGTAAAGGCTTGGGAAAGACCAAACTTCAAAGACAAATCAATAATAATTTAAATATACACTACCGTTCAAAAGTTTGGGGTCACTTACTCATTCTTTATTTATTTATTTATTTCACATTTTAGAATAATAGTAGTCAGCAAAACTATGGAATAATAGAAATGGAAATATGGGAATTATTTTGTGACCAAAAAATCCAAAATAAATCCAAAACTATGTAATATTTTAGCATCTTCAAAGTAGTCACCCTTTGCCTAGATTTTGCAGACATGTACTCGTGACATTTTCTCAACCAACTTCTTGAGGAATCACCCCGGGATGCTTTTTAAACAGTATTGAAGGAGTTCCCATCTATGTTGGGCACTTATTGGCTTCTTTTCTTCATATTTTGATCCAAGTCATCCATTTCAAAAACTTTTTTTTTTTTTAGGAAATTTTAGATTTGTAATTAAATAAATGTATATGTTTTGGCAGAATAATATTTTGTCTACAAAGTTAATTTCAAACTTTTAAGCATACACCTTCAGATCAAAAGATTTTTAAGATCATGAGAAACATTTCAGACAAGTGACCCCAAACTTTTGAACGGTAGTGTAACTTTTAAGTAATTTTTAGTCTCATTGGGCTTATTAAAATCACATTAGATTAGAGGGGTAGCAGTTCATGAATGGATCAATAGGATCAATGTTGAAACTGGGCTTGGTGTTTTATCATGTTTTTTTAAATCTCAGCTTGGATGCATATCTGTAATTTTTGTATCTAGTTCTAATGAAGGCTTCTATTTCTTAAGGGGTTAAAAGTTTATTTAGTTAACTTCAGCAGTTAGCCCCAAATGGTAGATGTTGTAACTGCACCATTATGATGCCAAAAACAATCTTTCTCCATTGACAGCCATTTAAAAGGTATCTGTGCACTCTGACTCAATATGTATGTGTAGTGTTTTTTTTGCATGCAACATATTAATTGTAAATATTTCAGATTAAGTAGATGTTCTAACAGTGCCCAGTGCCATTTCTAGCCTTTAAATAGAACTGGGGAACAAGTCTCCCGTGAAGTTAAAAAAAAGATTCAGTGAATGAGGGAGCTATGATCCAAATTGAGTACTAGACAGTTTACCAAATCAAATGAGAGATTCAATCAAGAAACTGCATCACTATTTCTTATTATGAAATCGGTACATGCAATATGATTGCTGAAATAATGTTTCTCAGGTATTTGATAATCTGCCATGTCAAACAAGGTTTTACCAGTAACATTTTAATAGGACATAGGGACACCTCTGCAAGTGCCCATTTTTTTGAGGGCTCTTACAAGCCTGAAGTGTGTACTTCCAGAGCTGCATGTGCCAGCAGAGCAACTGTCATTGAGATGAATGTAAATGCTAACGGATAGCTCTCTCGAGGTCATCTAGGGTGAGGCTGCAACATAAAATGTTTTCTAAATCAGACAGAAACACAAGGGCGTAGCAGCCCTTATTTTTGTTATTTAGTTATTATTTAATAAATAACAAAAATGATTTAGTTATTTTTGTCCCTGCACTTTTCCAAGCTAAACCAATACCAAGTCCAAATGGTGGCATTACGTGAAATGCACTGCAGAAAAAACAAAACAAAAGACAATCCTTCTTTTAAGCACACATTCACAACGCGTGATATGAGCGCGAAATGAGTAAGGGCAGCCGGTGGACTTTATGGTAACCCCCTAGGGTAAGATGGTGCCCTACGCAGATTGCCTAGTCTGCTTATAGCGAGCGGCGGTACTGCACACATTGTAAGTGGAGTCTTCATTAAGTTATGCTTTTTACATTATGTTTGTGAGGTAATAGTTTGATCAGTTGTTTTTGCCAACACTAGATGTGTTAAATATTTAAAGCTATTTTTAATATCAGCTCCTGTTTTTTACATCTATGGTGGTGTGCAGTTGACAAACTGTAGGGAAAAGATAGATGTGCTGTGTTCTTAGAACACAGGTATTTTGCTGAAGTGAATAGTTATTTAGACACTTTTTTTATACATGAAATCATACGGACGATATTGAAACACAATTATTATAAGACTATTATTGTTGTCTTTTGATAAAAGTCATGCTCAGCAGCTCAAAAACTGTAGGGAAATTATAAAATTGCTCTGTTCTTATAATGCTTAAAACCTCTACTAAATCTCTTTGTAGGTCTGTAGACATACAAATTTTAAAGGATTAAAATTGTATTTTGATCGGTAATTTAGTGACTAACTAATTTCAAACAAGACGCTCATTTGTCACTCCCTTCTGGCATCATCAGAAATGGTCACTGAATATATACTGTAATATATTAATACTGCACTTTGTCCACCCCTTTAAAAATGTCTGCTATGCCCCTGCAGAAACAAACTCCTTACAAGGTTTCTTTTCAAAAGTTTGGAAGCACAGATCACTTCAGGATGAAGGAAGGAGAAAAAAAAAAAGTGAACTAACTAAACCAATCTCAAAAGTTAACTAACCTATAAAAGAACAAAATAAAAACATTTCTTGTCTAACAAAAAAAGAGGAAAATTTTGTTGTTAAACAAAATAGCACTCCCACCCTATTGCTTCCCAAATTAAAGTTGTGACTGTAATATTAATATAAAGTTATGAGAAAATTAAAAAAGTACAAATGACAAAACCTCCAAGAGCTACAATAGGCTCTCTAACTTTTAACATGTTCAACAATAACAACTCTTCAACAACAAGTTGGGTTTTTAAAACACCTTGGGCTTAACATCAAGAAAGGGACACTTCAGAGCAACTCTCTTGCAGATCCTTTTGTTCTCCTATTTATCTTCCTCCAAATCCAGGTTCCTGTGTCATTACCCAATCACAGGAGAGAGAGAGAAGAAAAAGTTTACATCCACAGATGTAACAAGAGGTTTCATGGACCTTCTTGTTAATTGCAAACAAAGTTGTGTGGTGACAAGATGCAGTATCATGCTGTGACATCATCTATTTTACCATCACCTGTGAAGTATGTTATTTTTCCACCCAGTAGAAGTATACATATTGGGAGTCATCCTCAGTAATTACCCATGATACACCCTGCTTCATACACCAATTAATAAAGAGATCTTTGTAGTCCATCCATTTGGAGTGATGCCTTTTTTTTCAGACCCAGTTTTATTTCCCATTACCCAGCCTGCAGTACAGTGCATGTGTTTCACAAATTGGTCAGATAACTATCTGCCATAATTAAACAGCTAATAACTGGGGTCAAAAGTTATTGCAGTAAATATGAAACTGTATTGCACAAAACTGCATTGTTGCCTAAAGATAAGAAAAGACTAATTACTAATTATTGCTACTCAGTTCATTTTGGTAGTAATTTTAACTTTCATTGCTGCCCCATACTTTTGACAACGTGCATTGGATATGTGAAGTGATTGCCTAAAGACATCTTTATTCTCCTAATTGAAGTACAGTATAGAATATATAAACATATTCGGCAATTTCCCTCCAAGGCATAAAGAATAGATTGTAAGTGTGATTTAAATTTAGACTAAATCACAATTTTCACTCCAATGTATGCAATCATTTAGGAAAAAAAGAGTCATGATGCCACTTCTTTCATCAAAGGCAAAGCATGAGGTTACAAAGAGCTGTTTTTACAAAGTTCAGTGTCCTTGGCTCTGTTCACCCAAAACTTACAGTTCTCTCATTATTTACTCACCCTCATGCCATAGCAGATATTGATGACTTCCTTTATTCTACAGAACACAAATTAAGATTTTTAAAATAATATTTTAGCTCTGTAGGCCAAAATGTTTATGCTCCAAAAAGCACATAAAGGCAGCATAAAAGTAATCCATAAGACTCCAGAAGTTAAATCCATATCTTCAGAAGTGATATGATAGGTGTGGTTGAGAAACAGATCAATATTTGTGATTTGTTGCTAGACATTCTTCTCCCTGCCCTGCTGGGGGCGATATGCAGAGAAGAATTTGAATCACCAAAAATACAAGAAGAATGTGATCTGTTAATCTGTTTCTCATCCACACATTCTCATAACACATCACTTCTGAAGATACTGATTTAACCACTGGATTCTTATGGATTACATTTATGCTGACTTTTGAATTTTGTTTAACTTTAAAATGTTGCCTCCCTTTCACTTGCATTATATGAACATACAGAGCTGAGAAATTATTCTCAAAATCTCCATTTGAGTTCAGCAGATTAAATAAAGGCATACACATCTGGGATGGCATGATGGTAAATAATGAGAATTTAGATTTTTGGGTGAACTATCCCTTTAAGGGCTCTTGTCAGAGCTGGATGAATCTCAATAAGAAGAGATGTTTGGAAACATTTCTAGTAATTATGGTAAAAATGTGAAAATATCCCACAAGGACATTATATATGATGGAAATACAAACCAAAGCAATATAACGCTTTATTAATGCCTACTTTCACTATTTCATAATTTTTAAAGTCCTGTATGGATTCTTATTTCAGTGTAGTTACAGTTTTCAGTGTCAAAATAATTTAGATAATTATCTGTACGGCCAAACTCTAAATGTGCTATATGCTTGTCAGATGTAGTTTGATGTGTGCTTACCCTTACAAAAAAAAAAAAAAAAAAAAGACTACTGGAATCCTGCAGGATTATCATTTTATCTGCAGGGTGTTTACAGTTATCCTGCAGGAATTATGAAATCCTGCAGGACACATGGACAAACTGTGCAGGATATTCCTACAGGGTTTAGAATGGACCTTTAAAAACCACAGATACATGCGGGAATAGCCAGCACACTTCCTGCACAGGAGAAAAATCCTGTAGGATTTTGTCATTTCTATAGGACAACTGTAAAACTTCTGCTGGAGTAAGTTTATAAAAGGTTTCATCGATGCTGCAGGACACATATAAATAAAAACATAAAAACAGAATAAAACAGTATTCTGCAGGATACACAGGAGGACACACTGATGTAATAACTGTAATACCATATAATAACACTGCTGTTATATGTAAAAGTACCTGACTGTCTTTTATTAAACAATTATTTATAAAAAAAATAAAATAAAAAAATATACACATTATCGAATAAACAAATTTATCCATTATTATTGAATGTAGACCATTTCTGCATAATATTACCGGCTGGCGATATATGTTGTCATATTATTATCATTAATTATGATATTTATAAACTCATTGGTTTTGAAGAAACATAGTTTTACTGTATTTCACATTTTACCATCATTTTCTCACACTTTTGCACAGGCAGTATATGAATGAGAGATCAGGCGCTGACAGGACAGTCCTCTGCATCGTCTGACATGCCTCTACAAATTTAACAACCAGCAGAGAGCAGAAATCCTCTGGGCAAATGCTGCTTTAACATTCTTTGCACCAAAACTGCATCTTGTTTCATCTTGGCAAATTAATAAACGCATTTTACGGTCTGTTCTTGTCAGAGAGCATTCTCACTTTCTTAGAGGTGCATAGTAAATGTGCACTCACACTAGGTGATCTGTACCATGCCCGAACACATTTAACCCCCAAAGTCCAGTTCGTTTGACTAGTGTGATCACTCCATATGCTGAATGATGCCTTGGCCCACTTGAAGAGGTGGGCTCCAGCACAGTTCAGTTGGATCAGGCATGGCACACATCTAATGTGATTACTAACCATGGCCGAGTATGTAACTTGAAATATGACGTCAATGATGTGACTGTTCCATTTAACAAACATGGCGGCAAAAGGATCACTATGGTCTACAGCAGAGGTGCAGTATTTACTGGAAATTTGGCCCGACGAGAGTATACAGGAACAACTGGATACAACACACAAGAACTCAACAAGAACAAGAGATATTTGGTCAAATTTGCATCTTTCTTCATCCTTGTGGCTACTAAAGAACCATAGAGAAATGTCATGACAAGGTGAAAGGACTGTGTGTTCTGTATCTGAACATAAATCTGGCAGCTCATCTGATGAAAAGGATAATTTCCAATTGTACAATGCTGCCAACAATTAGGCATGTGAGAGGGCCATGTGTCAAAGCACCCCAAACGACTCCAAATAAGCCACAAAGTAAGTAATGTTAATGTTATAATGAACAACTCAATTGTGCTGTGCGAGAACACTTTTCTTCCTGTTTTCTTCAAAACAAAAAGTTACATTGTAATGAAGTAAGCATGCTCAGGCCAGGAATCTTTATTGCAATGTGAGTGCAGGACAGCAGGGGAGTGTGGAGGGGAGACAGTTGTGCTTGGCATGGTACAAGACACATAGTGTGAGGACGACCTAAACAAACACACAGGCCTTGCATCCAAGAAGCAGCGATCTATCTACAGGAGTCTGCAGTTGTATGCAAGTGTTTATTTCATTGTTTTTAAAGTTTTTAGAGTGGTATTCATTGCTAGAACAGGTGCTGTTTGTTTACTGTCTTGAACGTGCATCGCTTAAATGTGTGTTTGTGTGTGTGCGCTATATTTGTTTTGACTTGTCCCATAGTATTCGCTGCTATATTTGTTTTGACTTGTCCCATAGTATTCTCTGCTAGATTTAGGGTTGGTTATCCAGGGTGTGTAAAACTATCATCGTTTTAGTGTCTGCAAACAGTGCTTCACTTGTTTTAGAGTATTGTTTATTGCTAAAGTGCAGCATAATAATTGGCGGTGTACGGAATTCGAGTTTGTTCCCAGCCCCTGGGTGTATGACATTCTTCGTGAACATCAGACTGATCTCAGAGCAGCTGAGAGGAGATAGCAGAAATCTAGAGATTCAGCAGATCTAGGTATATATTGACTTCTGCTTGCAACTTTTTCAGATAATGTTAAAGCTGCAAAAACCTCCTATTACCAGACCAAGATCAACAGCACCACAGACACTCGTAGCTTATTTAAAACATTCAATACACTTCTCTGTCCTCCCCCTCCACCACCTGACACATCAATGACAGCAGATATCTTCGCCACATTTTTTACAAATAAGTTTACAACCATCAGCAATACATTCACTGCACCACACCCTGTTAATCACCTGGCTCCTGTATGCAACCATTCTTTCTCTATGTTCTCTCCTTTGACTGACACTGAGGTCCCTAAAGTCCTCCTCTCAAACCAACCCACCACCTGTTCCCTTGACCCCATTCGATCACACCTTCTCCAGGCCATCTCTCTGTCCATCCTACCTGCACTTACACACATAATTAACAAATCTCTACTTACAGGCAGTTTTCCCACAAATTTAAGCAGGAGCGAGTAACCCTACTGGCTTTATGGGAAGAATTGCAAAGTAAAGGCCACATTTGAAACAGAAAAAGAAAAGGTTAGAGTGGGCATAGAAACACAGACATTGGACAACAGATAACTGGAAAAGAGTTTTATGGATCTTAACATCATTGAGCCTTTTTGGGATCAGCTAGACTGTAAGGTGCATGAGATTTGCCCGACAAGACAGCCACATCTATGGCAAGTGCTACAGGAAGTTTGAGGTGAAATGTCACCTGAGTATCTGGACAAACTGACACCTAGAATGCCAAGGATCTGCAAAACTGTCATTGCTGAATGTGGAGGATTTTTTGATGAGAACTCTTAGAAGTAGTTTAAGAATTTCTGAATTTTAGTAAAAAATTGTAGTTTTTCACATTATTAATGTCCTGACTATACATTGTGATCAGTTGAATGCCACTTAAAAGTACCAATTTATTTCCATAAGAGCAGATTCTTATGGTCCGTTATAACCTGGAATGGGTGAGTGGAACCCTCCAGCCAGTGTCTCCATTCTTCTATTGCGGCTTTCATAGACAGAAGTTCCTTGTTGCCAACATCATAGTTGCGTTCTGCGTCAGTGAGTTTCCTTGAAAAACATGCACAAGGATAGAGCTTGCCTGGCTGTCCATGGCGTTGAGAGAGCACTGCCCCAATTCCATTGTCTGAAGCGTCAACTTCAACCACAAACGGCAGATTGGGATCTGGATGTTTGAGGATGGGTGCTGTCGTGAAACTGTTCTTGAGTTTAGCGAAGGCTTGTGTGGCATTTTCTGTCCATTTTAATTTTGAAGGTTTACCTTTCAGCAGGGACGTCAGTGGGGCAGCTGTAATGCTATAATTACGAATAAAGCGTCGATAGAAGTTGGCAAATCCCAAGAAATGCTGAAGTTCCTTGACTGTGGTTGGTTGGGGCCATTCAGTGACTGCTGTAATCTTCGAATTGTCCATTTCTACACCTTGATGGCTAATGTTATGTCCCAGGAATGAGGTTCGCTTGACATGGAATTCACACTTCTCAGCTTTTACATAAAGTTGATTCTCTAGTAGTCTGAATAGCACAGTCTTGACTTTCAGATTTGGAGTAAATGAGAATATCATCAACGTATGCAACAACGTACTTGTTCATGATGTCTCTGAAGATCTCATTGATGAAAGACTGAAAGACAGCCGGTGCATTGGCTAGCCCATATGGCATGACCTGGTATTCATAGTGTCCCCTAGTGGTCAGAAATGCTGTTTTCCACTCATCCCCTTCTCTAATTCTGATGAGGTTGTAGGCGCTCCTGTGGTCTAACTTGGTGTAAACTGTTGCCTCTCGGAGTTGTTCTAGGGCAGAAGGTACTAATGGTAATGGATAACTGAATTTAATGGTGACATTGTTCAAACCTCTGTGGTCAATGCAAGGCTGAAGTCCTCCATCCTTCTTTTCCACAAAGAAGCCTGCGGCCGCTGGAGAAGTAGATGGACAAATGAAACCAGAACTGAGAGCTTCTTCAACGTATTCCTCCATGGCCTGAGTTTCTGGGTGTGATAGGGGATAGACTTTACTTTTGGGAGGCATCGCATTGGGCAGGAGGTTCATGGCACAATCCCAGGAACGATGAGGTGGAAGAAGGGTCGCTTTAGTCTTGCTGAAGACTTCTTGATATTCTTGGTAACATGATGGAATGGTGACTGATTTGGAATCAGGACTTTCAATATTTGTGATTAAACACGGCTTGGTAACTATGGTGCTTAGACAGCGTGTATAGCAGAATTGTGACAATTGCGTAACCTCACCATGACGCCATGAGATGACTGGGTCGTGAACCAATAGCCAAGGGTATCCTAGGATGATTTCATGGCGTGGGGAATCAATCACATAGAATGAGATGGTTTCCATATGAAATTGTCCTACTTGAAGTTGCATGGGTAGAGTTTGTTGGTTGATGCCATCTCCAATGGGCTTGTTGTCAACAGCGTTAACTTTGAGTGATGGGTTACAAGGTTGTGTGGGGATGTTGAATTTCTTGATGACGTCTTGATGGATTAAATTCAACGCAGATCCGGAGTCAATCAACGCTGTGGAATCAATAGAGTCACTTTCAGTAGTTATCTTGACACTGATAGTGAGGAATTTAGTGGCAAGGAGAAAAAAATTGTCAACACTCACCCGGCTAGTAATTTTGGTAGTCTTCTGGGCTTTTAGTGGACATACGGCATTCACGTGGCCTGCTTCTCCACAATAAAAACACAAATTGTGTATCAACCGTCGTGATTTCTCCTCCATAGAGAGTTTGGTAACTCCTAGCTGCATTGGTTCAGGGCTGGATTGAGCAGTAGTCAGGAATGGATTATTGGGAAGTTTGATTTGTCGGAGTGATTTTCTGTGATGGTGACCTGGTTTTAGCAGGGTTATTGCGCATGAGGTTATCAATCTTGATAGCGAGCGTCACATACTCTGAGAATGATTGGTTCTTTCCTTTGCAAGCGAGTTCTGCCTGTAACTCAACATTCAAACTTTGTTGAAACATGGCCTTGAGTGCGATATCATTCCAACCACTCTGAGCGGCGATCGTTCTGAACTCTATGGCGTAATCAGCGGCTGATCGGCGGCCTTGACTTAATTGCACGAGTTGTGTTGAAACATCCATGCCTCCTGCTGGATATTCAAACACATATCTGATTTGTTGAATGAAATATGTAGATGATCTTTGAATCAAACTGTCCATCTCCCAGACTGCTGCGGCCCAATCAATTGCTTTATCCGTTAACAGAGACATTAGAAACGCACATTTCTTCTCATCAGATTCAAAATCATCATTTTGGTGTTTGAAAAAGAATTCTACTTGCCGGAGAAACCCCTTGCATTGCTCTGCTGAGCCATCAAATTTATTGGGTAAAGCAAAGCTTACCTTCTTAGGCATAGGAGGTGGTAACGAATGGAGATACTGTGTGAGGTATTCGTTAGCAGCCTGTAGTTTGCTCAGCTGTTCTTGGTATCCCTTGAGGATGTTACTTTGGTAAGTAAACGCTGTCTGTAGATTAGCAACTTCTGCTGGAGTCATCAGAGGCAAAGTATTATGTAACGAGGCGGAAGCCGAGGCTGAATCCATATGCAGTCGTTTATTAAAATCCACAACAAACAAATCAAGATCGGCAGGCATATACCATAAACTTTAAGACAGGCAGGGGTAAGACACAAGGAGGCAGTCCAATTCAAACAACAGAGTAAAAGGGATAATCCAAGAGGCAAAAATAGAATAAAGCTGGCAAAGGTCATACACAAGATCAACAAGACAATGACAAGAAAACGCTCAGTAAGGCAGGTAGACTGGCAATACTTTGCGATGGCCTGTTAGCCAGGCCATGCTTAAATGTCTCACAAACAGGAAGTAACCCGTGAAGCAGAGGGAGTGGCACACAGTCAGTACTCGGGAGAGGGCTCCCTCTGCTGGCGTGACATTACACTCAACCAACTTCTTGAGGTATCACCCTGGGATGCTTTTTAAACAGTATTGAAGGAGTTCCCATCTATGTTGGGCACTTATAGGCTACTTTTATTTATTATTTGGTCATCAATTTCAAAAACTTTCTGAAGAAATTAAAAAAAAAATTATATGGAGGCACTATTTTTGTCTACAAAACTAATTTCAAACATTTAAGCCTTCATATCAAAACATTTTAAGATCATGAGAAACATGTCAGTCAAGTTTTTCAAAAGTTTTTACCGGTAGTGTGTGTGTATATATATATATATATATATATATATATATATATATATATATATATATATATATATACACACATACATACATTAATGAATAGTACTTATTTACTAAACTAATTTATTTGCTTTTAGAATATTTAAGCAATTACTTTATTATATACAGTATACATATCCTAATTTTGCATTGTTTCCTTTATCAGAAAATAAAAACCTATTCTTTTATATTTATCGCAAAAAGCACCATGGTATTGCAATGTTTTTTTTTATACAACCTTTGATTTTTCTTTTAATATTACCAATTACAGTACCATTACAGTATCATGAAATATGAATATAGTGATCACTTTAACACTACAGTGCTTTAAATTCTTCAAATCTTTTTCCTGTCTCATCACTCTTTTCTAAACTTTCTTTCATCTCTGCTCCTTCACTTTATCCTGTCATCTTTGCAGCTTCCTCTCTGACATCATCATCCTTTATACAACTGATACTTTGACAGTACTTTTTCTTCATTACCTTTCATTATAAAACAATGTTATTTTACTAAAATTCTGGCGTTAATACTAAGGAATGTCAGTGTGGCAGGGTGGAGGGCGGGACCGGGGCGTAATTACACACGCCCGGTCCCGTATTAGGCTGATCAAGCCGCCAAGAGGGCGGCTTACACTACAGTGCTTTAAATTCTTCAAATCTTTTTCTTGTCTCATCACTCTTTTCTAAACTTTCTTTCATCTCTGCTCCTTCACTTCATCCTGTCATCTTTGCAGCTTCCTCTCTGACATCATCATCCTTTATACAACTGATACTTTGATAGTACTATTTCTTCATTACCTTTCATTATAAAACAATGTTATTTTACTAAAATTCTGGCATTAATACTAAGGAATGTCAGTGTGGCAGGGCGGAGGGCAGGACCGGGGCGTAATTATGCACGCCCGGTCCCATATTAGGCTGATCAAGCCGCCAATCGCGGAGGGCGGTGTGTCAGAGAGAGATCATTACGGACATGTCCGTCGTCCTATGTGTTTGTCTTTTGAGTTTACCATTAAACCTTTAGTTTGTATGTCAAGCCGGTTTCTCGCCTCTTCCTTGCCTGTGAACATGAACTTCTTTACAAACTCCATAGTTGAAAACCTGTTCATCGTAAAATTGCATTCAAGTTATTTATTTGTGTGAACTGCATTTGCAATGTATTTTAGAATAATTTAATAAATCTGGACCAAAAAAAAAAACAAAAAACAAAACATGTATTCCCATACTTTAACATACACCTAAAGTATGGGAATACAAAGGACAGCCAATAAAATAGCAAATTCAGATGGAACAATCTCTGTTTGCAGTAGTTTTACTTCAACCAGTGGCATGATAGCCTTGGAGAGGGCTTATAGTAATAAAAAAAAATATATAAAAAAAAACACTGAGCTGTTCCAAAGTTATAGAGGTTGTTTTTGTCATCATCTCTGAAAAAAACAGAGTTACACAGTGCACAACAGTCAAAGGCATCTGTGTAGTGCATGTTTACATAGAGAAACAACAGAATAATGCATTTGTGTGAGGAGCCACACAGCTATGTTCTACAGAAGAATCAAGAAAAAGAGGCAGACAATCATTGGCTCTAACCATGAGGATAAAATGCTTTTAGGAATTATTATATTTTCAAATATAATGATTTACTCAGTTGAATTTGAGTTTAAGTGTATATATAACAATTCTATAAGGCAAAAACTAATTTCCAAATATTTTCTCTTTTTTCATCATTGAAGCTATTTTATAAATAATAATAATATTAACAATAATTGTCATTATATGATGCACACCATTTTTGGACAAATAAATTATGAGTCAGACTTCTAATTGGACCAAAGAAAAAATAAATATTAGTGACTGAAAAATACAAAAGATTACTTGTCCTTTATAAATATTAAGAAGGTCAAATAAATTCCTGTTGGAGTGGAGAGTTTTTTCTAAAATTATTATAATGACTGAACAAAAGCATACCTATAATCCATCACCAACAATCACATAACAGTAATTATCTCTAAGGTGCATTTCAGCTGATGAGTGATCAAGAATGTTTTCATCCAAGGAATTACTATTGTTCCCTTAAATGATGGTGTCATTTATCATCGCTTTCACTTGCACCCATTGAGGCAGTAGCCATTTCTAAAGTTTTATTCATTTTATCATCGTACCATAACTGGAAAATATCACACACAAACTGACATGTACAAACAATGTAATGCCTACACAAACATTTGTGTAGGGGATTACATCAGAAAAGAGGCAGAACAATGTTCTTGACAACTGTCAGCTCAGTAAGTTATTTTCTCTGAAGATTTCTTTGAGATTATCATCTCTGAAAAGAATGCAGAGTCACATATTGAAAGAAAGCTGACAGTACAGGGGAATATGATATCACTATATATGTTAATGTTTGCTAAATGTTTATTAAATGCCTGTAGGCTTAAGTGTGATACTGTATTTGTATAAGGAATGTGACCTGTAATGAAGATTCTTTAATTAAAATGGTTCCCCGTCTGTCGCTCACTTCGACGTTGTGTTGAAGAAGGGACACTAGGGGGTCTCTCTTGAGAGCCTTTTGATTCTCTGATCTATGAGAAAAGGCCAATGAGAAATTGGCAGACAGAATTTGCATGCCCCGCCCCCGGACATACGGGTATAAAGTGAGGGAAATGCATCTGTTTCATTCAGAAATTTTCTTCCTAGCTGACCGGTTTTGTGAGCAGCTAGCTGCGATTGACCGGAATTTATTTCCTCGGCTTATGTAGTCATTAGACGCACCTGTGGCCAGGCTATAAATGGATGTGTCACCAGGTGTCGTCAGATCCTCTATTTTCAGAGCGATTCTGTGTGTGTGTGTTACACAAACCCTGTCAAAACTTTCTTTCCTCTGATAGGAATAAGACTTTGTGAGGCAGTGTGAAGTGAACCTTTTCTCCTTTCTCTTCTGTCTAGAAAATATATATATTTTTAAAAGAAAGAGAGAATGACTGAAAAACGTAAACGATGCAAAACTGAAACATCAGTTTTGCTCTGTTTGTTTGGGGGAAGAGCACGCTACTCTCGCGTTGCAGCAGTGGGGGTGCAAGCACTGTGATTTGCTTTCAGGCAAAGTGCTTCTCGTTCACCTTGCTTGCTTCCGGGAGTCAGCACTCTCACTTAATTTGTGGGGCTCTCATATGGATCTGGCTGAGGAGCGAGAGACGGGTTCATCGCATCGCTTTCGCTCGCTCTCTCCCCAGACCCAGCTGATCCTCGTAAGCCTGAAGCGCGCCTCGGCGCCTCTTCGATTCACGAGGACACTGAATCTCTGTAAATCCTGCGCATAATAATAAAGCGGCAGCAGAATTAAGAGACAAATGCGAGCATTGCAATCTGCTTTCGGGCAAAATGTTTCGCGCTCACCTCCCTTACTTCTGGGAGTCACCACATTTTATTTGGTTCGTCTCTTTCCCTTGCTCTCTCCCCAGACCCAGCTGGTCCTTCCCATGATCTCGAAGCGTGCTTCGGCGCCACTTCGGTTCATGAGGGGGGCGGAGCGCTGAACCGCTGTACATTTCATGCACAATAAAGCGGCTGAGAAATTACTCGAGGTGATTACACGGGCTGTGGCCAGACTAAAGCTAGACTGGCCACGCGAACAAGAGACCCTCCCCCAAACGCTCCAAACTATTAGACAAATTTCTGTCTGGTGGCCAAAATAATTAAATAAATAAAAGAGGGAATGGAGCTCTATATCAGTCCCTTCCTTTCTTCTATGACCTCCATAACAAGTATTTTCTTTATGGAGGAAATTTATACTTCCCGTGTCTTCGTGCCTCGACGTTGGTGTTTTCAACTTTCGTGGGTGCTGAAGCTCGGGGGTATTCGGTAGAAGAGACACCTGCAGGTTTTCTCACACCTGGCTTGGCATCATCGCTAAAGAGACCTACTCTCCCCACAAAGCTGTGCAGGACCACCTCCACGCTTGTGGGGAAAGCTTATCAGGCAGCAGGTCAGGCTGGTGTTGCCCTTCCAAACAAAACGTGGTGAATCGTGCTCCCCCTCGTAAAGACTGGGGTCCATTTCGACACCCTCAGCAGCCCCCAATGCAAGACCTCAGGGGCGTGATTTCTAAGAAAAAGAAAGCCTGACGGTCTTGTACCCAGCCTTGTGGGGGTAGTTCCCCTCGGGACTTCTTCACTCCCGCCACCTTTGGTGTTTCGGGTGATAGAGGCTTCCAACAATGAGTTGGGTGTACCGTTGCTTCCTGCCTTGATTTAGGACGCGGAACACTCGACATCCCCTGAACAGGAAGTGTCAGAAATAATACCCATCTCAGAGAACCTGGCAGCGTGGAAACTTCTGCCTGGTATTTCTATGTGGGTTCTAGAATCAGTAGAAAGAGGCTACAGAATTCAATTTGCTCGCCGTCCTCCCCGTTTCAATGGCGTGGTTCCCACTACCATGAAACCGGGACAGGCATGTCTACTGTGGAAAGAACTGCAAATCTCTTGGTTAAAGGGGCCATAGAACATGTTCCCCTTCCAGAGAATGAGTCAGGCTATTACAGCAGATACTTCCTGGTTCCCAAGAAGGGTGGGGGGTTGCGTCTGATTCTAGATCTTCGAGGCTTGAACCGCTCGGTGTTCAAATCCTAGATGTTGACTATCAAGACGATCGTGTCACAAGCCCAACATCACATTTGGCTGGTCACCATCGATCTCATGGACGCATATCTTCATATAGAGCCACAGCACAGGAAGTTCCTGAGGTTCGCTTTCGGGGGCGAAGCCTTCCAGTGTTGGGTTCTTCAATTTGACCTAGCCCTATTAACCCGCACATTCAGGAAATGCATGGATGCAGCACTGGCTCCTCTGTGACTCCAGGGCATCCACATTCTGAATTTTATAGACGACTGGCTGATCCTAGCGCAGTTCCAAGAACTGGCAGTTCAGCACAGGGATAACGTCTTGACGTATCTGGGGGTTATATGGAATTCGGTCTCAATGCAGGTACAATCGTCTCCTGCACGAATCGTTTCCATTCAGAACACCCTGAGCAAGGTCAGGCTATGTCGAGGTTGACGCATCCATTTATAGCCTGTCCACAGGTGCGTCTAATGACTACATCAGCCGAGGCTATAAATCCCGGTCAATGTTCATTGATGTGTTTCACACATATTCACAGCTCGTTCATGACTAGGATCGTTCCCCATAGCACTTAGCAAAGCGCAGCATCTCGTTCCGCTTTTTTCAGGGAACAAGGGTTACACATGTAACCCGAGACGTTTTCCTAAAAGAATTTATTTCTATATTAGAGCAATATACAGTTGGCGTTGAATGTCCTTTTCAGGACACATCTTTTTAAAGATGTCTTTCCACCTCTGTGTAGTTTCTGGATGTGGTTGATTTCTCTCCACTTCTGACGGTCATAAAAGCTGCCTCGCGTGCCTGGGCTGCGATCACACGCAGGCAGCGTTTTATGAATGTTCATGTTTTCAGTGCAAGAACATAACCATGGTAGCATTGCAGTCACAGCTTTCTTTCTTCAACGAGAGAAAGCCACTTCAGCCACCCCCCATGCCTCGCCTCCTTCATATGGGATTGGGGCCAGCGGCGCTGGCAATGAAGGCGATTTGGGGATAACGACGGGCTCAATTTCGCCGGGTAAATCCCCACGAACCACCTGCCCCATCTGGCACACTTGCTTGCTTCCGTCTGAGCTAGGGATGAGTGCGGCTCGCCTTGCGGCCAGCCGGCATTCTCCCTTGAGCCCCCAGAATTGGATGACGATATCGCCGCTGCATCAGAGAGCGTAACAGCGGTGTCTGATGCCGATGACTCACCTGGGCCTCCACCTTTGGGTCTGCTCACTCAGTCTGAGGCTGATGCGCTGAGGTTCCTTTCTTCCCGGATGTGCATGACGAGTTGAGGAAGCCGTAAAGGGCACCTTTTACTGCCCGAAACCGGCTTCCTCACTCCTACGCTCTCACTACCCTCGAACCCGGTGTCCCCAGGAGGACAAAGCAGTTGAGATCCACCTGTATCCCAAGAACGCCGCCACCTGGTCCCCTCCAAGGCTTGTAGGATGACGTCATCACTGACCTCCAAATCCTACAGCGCCAAAAACCACGAAGGTCCCAGCTCGGATGGGTGATGGCCACCATTGTGGTCCAGGAACGTCATCTATGGCTGGACCTGGTTGAGATATGGGAGGTAGACAAAGCACACTTTCTCAAACGCCCCTGTCATTACCTGCTCCGCTCCGCCGGGTACGTCAAAGCTAATCGTCCCCTTAGTGCCCCTAGCACGGAGCTTGGACGCGTGGCTCTATCTTCCCAATCAGTCATGCTGGCTGGCCAGGACCATTAGACTCGGTTATGCAATTCAGTTTGCCAGGCCCCCCCCTCCGCTTTACCACAGTACACGGCGAAGATGCCAAATCCCTGCGTGCGTAAATCGCGACCCTCTTACTCAAAAATGCGATAGAGCCTGTCCCTCCAGCCGAGATGAAGAAGGGTTTCTACAGCCCTTACTTTATTGTACTCAAGAAAGGCGGTGGCTTATGACCGATCTTGGACTTGTGAGTTTTCAACCGGGCCTTGCACAAACTCCCGTTCAAAATTCTCACACAAAAACATATAACCTACGTCCGGCATCTAGATTGGTTTGCAGTGGTAGATCTGAAAGATGCGTACTTCCATGTCTCAATCTTGCCTCAACATCGACCCTTTCTACGGTTTTTGTTCGACGGCCAGGCGTATCAGTACAAGGTCCTCCCCTTCGTCATGTCCTTGTCCCCTCGCATCTTTACGAAGGTCGCAGAGGTAGCCCTTGCCCCGCTTTGGGCAGCAGGCATTCGCACACTCAAGTACCTCGACGAATGGCTCATCCTGACCCACTCCCGAGAGTTACTATGCACCCACAGGGACCAGGTGCTCAGGCACCTCAGCTGTTTAGGGCTTCAGGTCAACTGGGAAAAGAGCAAGCTCCCCCCGGTTCAGAGCATCTCTTTTCTCGGCATGGAGTTAGACTCAGTCTCAATGTCAGCGCGCCTCACCAACGAGTGTGCGCAGTCATTGCTGAAATGCCTCATCTCGTTACAGGTTGGGCGTGATGGTCCCTCATTTCCAGAAGCTCCTGGGGTTGTGCCCCTGGGGTTGATGCATATGAGACCACTTCAGCACTGGCTCCAGACTCGAGTCCCAAGATGAACATGGCGCTGTGTCACGCACTGTGTGTTATCACCCCCGCCTGCCGCCAAAATTTCAAACCCTGGACAGACCTCTGCTTTCTACGGACAGGACCCCCATTGCAGCAGGTGTCCCGACGCTTCCTGGTCACCACAGACGCCTCCAAACTTGGTGGGGTGCCGTGTGCAATGGGCACGCAGCCGCGGGCCATTGGAAAGGCCACCCGCTGCGCTGACACATCAATTGCCTAGAGTTGTTGGCTGTACTTCTTGCCCTTCCACTAGTTCGGGGCAAGTACGTCTTGATCCGATCCGACAGCACCACCACAGAAGTGTACATAAATCTACAAGGTGCCGTACGCTCCCATCATACTTCACATCTCGCCCGTCGTCTCCTCCTTTGGAGCCAGCAACAACTCAATTCGCTGCATGCCACTCACATTCCGGGCAACCTCAACGTGGTAGCTGACACGCTATCACGACAACGTTCGCCCAGTGGAGAGTGAGAATGGAGGCTTCACCCCCAGTCAGTCCAGCTGATTTTGGAAAGGTTCAACAAGGTACAGGTAGAACTATTCGCCTCCCTAGAGACCTCCCACTGCCCGCTCTGGTACACCCAAACGGAGGCTCCCCTCAGGGCAGACACGCTGGCACACAGCTGGCCAGCGGGGCTGCGCAAGTATGCATTTCCCCCAGTGAGCCTTCTTGCACAGGTGCTATGGAAGTTCAGGGAGGATGAGGAACATGTCACTCTGGTGGCCCCCTATTGGCCTTCTCAGACTTGGTTCTCAGATCTCATGCTCCTCGTGACAGCCCCTCAATGGCAAATTCCCCTGAGGAAGGATGTTCTTTCTCAGGGATGGGGCACCCTCTGGCATCCACACCCAGACCTCTGGAACCTCCCCGTCTGGCCCCTGATGGGTCCGAGCACACTCGATAAGAAGTGTGGCATCGTCGTGGACACTGGCCAAAGGCGCCTCCCTAGCAGATATATGCAGAGCAGCGGGTTGGGCAACACCCAATACCTTTACGAGATTTTACACTCTCAGGGTTGTGTAGGTTTTGTCCTGTGTTTTCTCAGGTCCGAGCCAGTAGAAATTCGGTAACGCTGTGACAACTGACCGGGTAGACCGCTTGCACCTACCGCAAGACTCCTCCCTAGCCCTGTGGCCAACAAATTCAGCGGAGGAATTCGCCGACCAAGACCAATGCGGGTACTCAATTTACCCTGTACTGGAATAGGTGTTCCACAGGATGGTTTCCTACATGGACTTATCCCCCTGTGTGTATTTTCTGTGGTACGGTCCCCTTGTGAGCGGACCCGTGTTTCCCTTGGGCAGTCCTCACGGACCTCCGGTCACCGTGTTTGTAGCAACCAATGAGGTAGGATCTACCACTGCGGGCAGGTGTGGTCTCCGCAGGGTCTTTTCCCCATGAAAAAATAGGAAAACTGGGAAATTTTGCCTTCCTTGATGCATATGATAGCGTTAATTCTTTAATTCTATGTGAGAAACATAGAGAGAGACAAGGCGCAGCTGGCGCGGCCTGCTCCTGTGCTTGTCACTTCGCCTTGTTCACCCTATCGGGGTATAAAGAACAAGAAGGTTTTGGCAATTTTATGGGGCGTTGGGGAAGGGTACGTGTAGTCTGGCACAGTCGGTCGCTTTGGCATGTAAAATACCTGTGTACACGTACAGGCTCAGCTCATGGCGTGATGACTCCTAGTGTCACTTCTTTGACACAACATCGAAGTGAGCGACAGGCGGGGAACGTCTAAGTTACGGATGTAACCTCCATTCCCTGATGGAGGGAACGAGACGTTGTGTCCTCTCGGCCACGTCGCTGAACTGATCCACTGTTGCGGCCGAACCTCATTGTCGGCTCCTCAGAAAAATCCGGAATGAAACAGATGCATTTCCCTCCCTTTATATCCTGTATGTCCGGGGGCGGGACATGCAAATTCTGTTTGCCAATTTCTCATTGGCCTTTTCTCATAGATCAGAGATGCAAAAGGCTCTCAAGAGATACCCCTAGTGTCGCTTCTTCAACACAACGTCTCGTTCCCTCCATCAGGGAACTGAAGTTACATCCGTAACCTAGACATTTTGTATGCATATATACATACTATTATCTACACACGATCTAGTATGAACTATCTACTATGTATGTCATTACTCTTTTTTGGTATTGTGAATTTGAGTATATGTTGTGTAGTCTACTGTGGAAGAACATACCTGTCATGTTCTCTGTTGTCTTTTGTTTTTGTGCTTTTATGTTGAAGTTTAGTTTAGTTCCTGTTTGTTTCTTGTAGTCCTTTGTAGTTTTATTTTATGATTGGTTTTCCCCTGATTAGTTCTCATTCCTTGATTGTTTACCCAGGTGTTCCTCATTCCCTTGTTAGTTCCTTTATGTATTTAAGTCCTTGGTTTCCCTGTGTCCAGTGTTAGTTATTTCATGTTTTGTTTTGCGCCTAGTTCTCCGTGGTTTTTGTTGTCCCAAGTTTGCTTGTTTTTGAATTTAATAAAAAGCTGCACATAGATCCTCTCCCATTGCCTGTCGTTACAGAATAACTAAGCACAAACATGGATCTAGCAGCAATTTTCCTTCAGCTGAGCCGAGCGAACCTCCCTTTAATGGAATACTCACGTCTGTTTAGCACCCTTGCCCGATGCACTAGTTTTTCTGATGGGCATCTCAAGTCTATTTTCCAGCTCGGCCTCCAGGCCCATGGATGGATCGAGTTGCCAGAGACTGGTGATTACATGTGGGAGAGGTATGTGAATTTGGTTTTGGAGACGTTTGCTCCTGTGGGTACTGCCCACGCCTGCCACGGCCAACGAGCCAACGCCCATGCCTGCCACGGCCATCGAGCTGGAAGCCTCGTCCGTCCCAGAGCCAGCGTTGCCAGCCTCGTCCGTCCCAGAGCCAGCGTTGCCAGCCTCGACTGTCCCAGAGCCAGCACCTGTAGCCTTGACCGTCCCAGAGCCAGAGCCAGCACCTGTAGCCTTGACCGTCCCAGAGCCAGAGCCAGTGCCTGTAGCCTCGACCGTCCCAGAGCCAGTGCCTGTAGCCTCGACCGTCCCAGAGCCAGCGCCTGTAGCCTCGACCATCCCAGAGCCAGAGCCAGCGCCTGTAGCCTCGACCGTCCCAGAGCCAGCGCCTGTAGCCTCGACCGTCCCAGAGCCAGAGCCAGTGCCTGTAGCCTCGACTGTCCCAGAGCCAGAGCCAGAGCCAGTGCCTGTAGCCTCGACCGTCCCAGAGCCAGAGCCAGCGCCTGTAGCCTCGATCGTCCGGCGGAGGAGGAGGAGAAGAAAGTATCCCAGGGCTCCGCCTCTCGAGCCTCCCAGGGCTCCGCCTTTCGATCCTCCCCAGCCTCCTGACCCGATCCCTGTCCCGTGGCCTCCTCCCCGGCCTCCTGACCCGATCCCTGTCCCGTGGCCTCCTCCCCGGCCTCCTGACCCGAGCCCTGTCCCGTGGCCTCCTCCCCGGCCTCCTGACCCGATCCCTGTCCCGTGGCCTCCTCCCCGGCCTCCTCCCCGGCCTCCTGACCTGTTCCCTGCCCCGTGGCCTCCTCCCCGGCATCCTGACCCGGTCCTTGTCCTACGACCACTTTGCAGATTCCCTATCCCTACCTTGCTCCTCTGCTCCCCTTGTGCCCCCCTTGAACAATTAGTTTTTTTGTTTCTGTATTGTTTTTTTTTTTTGTTTCTTTTTTGGAGCATCTGGAATCCGCTCCTTAAAGCGGGGGCTCTGTCATGTTCTCTGTTGTCTATTGTTTTTGTGCTTTTATGTTGAAGTTTAGTTTAGTTCCTGTTTGTTTCTTGTAGTCCTTTTGTAGTTTTATTTTATGATTGGTTTTCCCCTGATTAGTTCTCATTCCTTGATTGTTTACCCAGGTGTTCCTCATTCCCTTGTTAGTTCATTTATGTATTTAAGTCCTTGGTTTCCCTGTGTCCAGTGTTAGTTATTTCATGTTTTGTTTTGCGCCTAGTTCTCCGTGGTTTTTGTTGTCCCAAGTTTGCTTGTTTTTGAATTTAATAAAAAGCTGCATATAGATCCTCTCCCGTTGCCTGTCGTTACAATACCATTATCCAGAAAAGTAACAGGACTTGGTAACATCAGCAGCAAAGAAAAGTAGTTTAAGATGAAGAGCAATTAGTTCATTGTGATTTGGCCTTTGAATATCCAGCACTGACATGCTTCTCTTGGTACAAGATCACAAGATTTTCAGACAACGCTGTGATTTTTGACTTGATCTTTTAACTAGCCAGATTAAAGTCAAGGCCAAACTTATAAAGCTCAAGGGCAAGCTCTCTTGTCAGGATCTGGCAAGCTCCTCTTTACCACAGAGAAAGCAGTTTTACACAGGATAAAGAACTAATCCCCAACAATGTGAGGATTAGTCCAGAAAATGACCTTTATCTCACCATGGAGCAATGAAAGGCCTTCACTAAAATAGATTAAGTCTTGATATGAACCTGCTTTGAAACCATCCAATCTATTCATTAAGCATGCCTTGAAACTGAAATATATACTGGAATATATGCACACATTTTCAATTTGCTCATTTCATTTTCAAAACAAAATTCTATCGAATTGAATTGTGTATCATTGAACAATATTAAGGACGACTCAATGCAATTTAAGCCCAGTGTCCACTTCGATTTTGATGCAAATGCTTAGAGTCTGCATACAGTCAAACCCAAGCCTGTCAAAGTAGACTCCATTTGACTCCATTGAAGTTAATAGTGAGTATGAACTTTAAAAAAATAACCTAAATACCATTCATAGGTTTTAAGCAATACAGTTTGGCAAATGACAAAGAAAATACACTTGTTTTGGCATTTATTGGCCTAATTTTAAAGCCAAGTTTAGCATATTTAAATCAATCTAATTTAAACCTGCCTGCATGCCTGCATAGTCAGTTGATTGACTTATTGGAATGTCTGAATTGTGGTATGTGTAGTTGCACAGACTTTCATTTTATTTAGTTTCCATCAATGACTGAAGTAGAGAAAGAATAGCATAAAACAAGAGGCAAACTACAGGGAGAATGTGGCAGGGCGGAGCCGGACCATACTGCACATGTTTTGCACAGCTATACAGCTCCTTACTTTTTCTCTATATATTGTATCTTAAATATATTTTATTATATTGTAGAAGGGCGGAGGGCGGGCCAGGTTGTGATTATACACACCCGGTCCCTTAGGCTAATTAAGCCTCCGAGAGGGATAAAGGCCGATGGCAGATGGTGGTGCGAGGAGAGAGAGATCTTTTATGGACATGTCCGTCGTGTGTGTGTGTGTGTGTGTGTGTGTGTGTGTGTGTGTGTGTGTGTGTGTGTGTGTGTGTGTGTGTGTGTGTGTGTGTCTGTCTCCCCCCTTTGGTTTAAGTTTATAATTAAACTATTAATTATTAAGCCGGTTCTCGAATCCTCCTTTCCCTTGACCTCCCTTTACATATATATTTTATATAATATATACTTTTCATTGTTATTGTATGCAGCAAACTCCAAGGTAAATTAATTGTATGTGAAAACTTACTTGGCAATAAAGTCAATTCTGATTCTGCTTCTAATTCCGATCTTTTCACTCACATTTCTCTGCCTTAGTAGGCAATGGCACAATCTAATTTTCCCCTGATTGTTATATTTCATAGCTAGAGTGGCTACGCAAACCATATCTACAGTATATGTTGTTGTTTTTTCAGTCATTTCCAAAGAGAATGGTGCTCCTGTCTGTACCAATTAGGGCTATCTGGGCAAGGCCATCTCATCATTGAGATGCACATATTAAAAAAATACCAGAGAAAAGTGATTTAATTAGAACTGTTTCTGCCACAGCACTTTAGAAAGTGTAATTAGGGTTACAGTATAGGCCCCGCTTTCAAAATATATATTTTTTATTTTTAGCCATGCACTAGACCATTTATGAAAAATAACAGAACTACCCCATCACTCGAATTTCACAGTTTCTATTTTATTCCACCTGTGGTCATGTAACATGTGGTTACAGAGTGTCACTAAAGTCCAAAACATGTTAAAGGAATAGTGTTCTATTGAAGGCAAACACTGAAAATTGCATTGTGGACCTGTTTTATATAAATGTTTAAAGATCATCTGTTCGTTTTGAAGCATAATGACAGCAGTTCAGTATATGTTTGAATATTTTTATATACAAATGACTTATTTATATATTTATTTACATTCAGATATCCAAGTAGTGGGGCATAGAAGCCCTTGTGACTGGGGAATGATACAGTATTGGGGTTCAGGGGTATCAACTGAGAGAAAAGTTTGAAAATGTAAAAGTTTGAATGGGCTATTTTTATATTTACATAAAAGTTAGAAAGACTAGGCTACCAAATTGTTTTTCATTGCCGTCCATGCCAGAGATGATGACATCTGATTAATTTTCACAAAATTAGAATATAAATCAAATTGATTTTTCTTAAAGGCTCATAACATGCTTATTAATAAAGCTAAATTTAGAAGGAAAAAACATTATGGTCTAAAGACTCTTTGGAACCATGTTAACTTATGCAGTGCCTCATGTCTGCTCACATGCAGGTGCCAGGAAACTAGAGGAAACTAGTGTGGAGGAAGAGAGGGCATAAATTAAGTGTGTTCGGTGCTAGAGAAAAATATTAAAGAATACAGCACAGAAAGATCAGAGCTGGTGTACATGGCACTGTTGTTTTGTCGCACTGCTCAATAGGTTGTCTTGAGGTTTAGATGGAATCAACACAGGGTCAGGACCTGGAATACGGTGACAGGCGTTGCCTAATCATTAGCAAGGCAGCTAACATTAGCCATTTCATATAGTCTGACCCTACGTTTCCACACTGGTGTGTTGTGTACGAAGTTGAGTGAGAGTTTTCAATTCACTCCTAAGGAAGTTGAGCACCACACTTGCAAAGTGGATTGTAGGATTGAAAGCGGTGCGAAGCAAGCTGTTCCCTAGCATTGTGAGTGGCTTTGAGTGGATTTCTTCCACGCCAGTGGAAACATAGCCTGAGAAAGCTGAACTTCTTCCATTTTTAGTGACACACACCTGATCGTCTAGATGTAGAACATAGGCTAAATATAAATTGTTGTATACAGTATATCAAGGATTATTTGATCGTAATAAATATCAAGATCATTTTATCACACAGTCCTCCTTCAGAGACATATTTTTTCCTCTTTCTTCTATCAATCATTGTCTAAACCACACAGAGAAATTAGCTTATAGTCAATTCCATTTCAAACCAAGATCTTCAATAAAAAGGCTAATGGAAAACATAAAAACATAACCAGCAAATCCCATTTTCAATCAAATATCTTTCTCTCTCTCTCTCCCTCTCTCTTTCTCTCTCTCTCTCACTCTCTCTGTACACATAAGACACTCAAAGCCAAAGCTAATTTTGTGTGTGGTGTGATGCTTGACTCTAGAATGATTGTGTTTACCATCCTTATTATTTCCTCAACAAATAGCTAAATATTAATCATCCTTATTTGCATGTCTCGCAGCGGGATTCCATACAAGTCTAATGAGAAATGATTACGAGAGGTGTGGCTCTATGGCATTCGCCACATCTATACCTTTCACACCTGCTCACTGTGTAAATGCCTTGACTTCTGATTGACATTACAGAGACAAAACTTTGCATAGAGAGTACATATCATGCAGTAAATGGAGAGAGTCTTGTAACTTTGGCATGTTGACATTGGTTTTAATCACAATAGTTTGTTCTCTTACTGTAACAGAGAAGTGTTAATGGTGTATTTAGTCAGAGACTATTTAGCAGAGATGGGTCACTTCTATTAAAATGAATGGGATAAATGTAATGCCCAATGGTCAACGGAAGTGGAAAGAAAGTCTCGCCCTAAAGGTAAAAGAGCCAATCACCTTAGATACAGCCATCGCCTGTCAATCAACTCAAGAACGTGCATGCACAATAGCTATTCAAGCTGGGAACATTTTGTATTTTAGCATGATCTGAGGTAAAGAAGCACAATTTATGATACCAGTGTTGTCAGATTTTACTGCTGATTTGAAATATTTTCTTTGATGGCAATCTTGACCAACTGTTTTGGAGCTTTCCCCTAATCAAGTAGATAGGAGCTGCACTGTCATGCCACTTGTTTACATAGAAAATAGCTGCCCAGGAGCATTCCAAAGATGGCTGCCATGTGACTTGACTTGCTAAAAATACTTTGATTTAGCAGTGTCTTATTTTAAAGGAATGATCCGGCTCACTATAATGTAGCTTGATGGAAAGTATTTGTGACATGCTGTAGATTGCCACAATAAATAATTCTACTTTGTCAAAACAAATGAGTAATTTGTAATTAGTAATTTTGAGAATTCAACATTTATATACCAGATGTTCCAGACATCAACCCCATTCTCCCCGAGTTACTTAAAGCACCATCTCCCATTTTTCTCATGATCTTAAAAATCTTTTGATTTGAAGGCATATGCTTAAATGTTTGAAATTAGTTTTATAGACAAAAATATAATTGTGCCACCATATGAATTTATTTCATCATAAAACTAAAATGTAATAAAAAAATAAATAAAAATAAAGAAAAGCAGCCAATATGTGCCCAACATAGATGGAAACTTCTTCAATACTGTTTAAAAAGCATCCCAGGGTGATACCTCAAGTTGTTGGTTGAGAAAATGTCAAGAGTACATGTCTGCAAATCCTAAGCAAAGGGTGACAATTTTGAAGATGTTAAAAAATAACAGTTTTATATATATATATATATATATATATATATATATATATATATATATATATATTCATTTATTTAAAAAAAAAAAAAAAAAAAAGCACACCAGAAAATCGCCTCTGGTTACATATATAACCCTTGTTCCCTGAAAAAAGGCAGAACGAGATGCTGCGCTTTGCTAAGCGCTATGGGAACGATCCTAGTCATGAACGAGCTGTGAATATGTGTGTAACACATCAATGAACATTGACCGGAATGTATAGCCTCAGCTGATGTAGTCATTAGACGCACCTGTGGCCAGGCTATAAATGGATGCGTCAACAGGTGTCGTCAGATACTTCTTTTTGAAGAGCAGTCCTGGGACGTCCCAGTGTGGCAAAGAAGTGCAGCGTCTCGTTCCGCCTTTTTCAGGGAACAAGGTTTACATATGTAACCCGAGACATTCCCTTTACAAAAAACTTCACTATGATGCTGCGCTTTGCTAAGCGCTATGGGAACGCAATACCCACGCTGCCACACTGGGGATGTCTTGACCCCTATGTTTGTGAAGTGTGCTCACAAGAACACGAGAGGTCACAGACATGAGCTTGAGATGTCGACTCAAGGGCATAAGAGCCCGGAGTAACAAACATCTAAACCATAAAATTTTATGAATGTGCACGGAGAGGACCAGCCTGCCGCATCACAAACTTGTTCTGGCATGAGCTGAGATGTCGACTCAAGGACGTAAGAGTCCGAAGTAGCAAAACATCTAAGCCATAAAATTTGATGAATCTGTGCGGAGAGGACCAGCCAGCCGCATCACTTGACCAGGTGGCAAAAACATCCAAACTATAAAAGTCTAATGAATGTGTGCGGAGAGGACCAGCCTGCCGCATCACAAACTTGCTTAGACGTAAGCGTAGATGTCGACCCAAGGGCATAAGAGCCCGGGGTAGCAGGAACATCCAGTAACATGACCATAAAACCAGATGAATGTGTGCGGAGAGGACCAGCCTGCCGCATCACAAACTTACTTAGACATGAGCATAGATGTTGACTCGTAAGAGCCCGGAGTAGCATGAACATCCAAACCATAAAACCAGATGAATGTGTGCGGAGAGGACCAGCCTGCCACATCACAAACTTGCTGCAGAGGGAGACCTCAAGCCAAGGCTTTAGAGGAGGAGAGCCCTCTGGTAGAGTGTGCCCTAAAACCTACTGGCGAAGCTTGACCGCGCCTCATAGGCCCGGGCAAATATGTCTCTCACCAAAAGTGACATAGTCTTCCAGGAGGTGACCGCCCATGTCATGGCTTCCAAGTGAAGAATTACTGCCCTGACTTTACGCCACTAGCAAAAGCAGTGGACATAAGTCTGAAGGGTACAGACTGGACAAAGTCTGAGAAGTCTTAGCTGCTCCGGCGTTACAAACGGCAGGGAGCAGAAGGCTTAGAAAATAACCAGCAAAGGGTCACGAAAGGTAACTTGGGCAGGTAGTTAGGGTGAGGGTGCAAAGAATGCTTTTGGTCATAGCTGGGGCAAACTCTAAATAGGCCGGCAAAAGAGACAGAGCCTGTAGGTACCCAAGTCTCTTTAGAGACGTAATTGCCATAAGAAAAACCATCTTGAGAGTCAGAAGTCTACCAAACGCTGACTCTAGAGGTCTAAAAAGGGGGTCTTACCCTATGAAGAGGTCCTAGCAAGGATGACTCTTAGGGGGCACCCCGCCCACCAAGGCGTGGCAAACTGCAGTGGAGGCCACATAGAACCTGGGAGTGGCGAGGCAAGTGCCCGCTGACAGTTCTTTCTACAGAAAATCCAGAACTGAAGCAAACTGGCAGTTAGCTGGTTCTGTATTATGAACTTAGGGGGGAAACTGGGCGACTCGGGGAGAAGTAGAGGAGACATTGCGCTATCAACAGAGGCGAAGAGGTCCTCTTCTGCCCTGTAAAATCTACCCAGATCAGTTCTAAGTGGAGGGAGCCCTAGCACTTGAAATGGTCTCGATAACCTCAAGAGAAAGCCCTGTGAACCTCAGTTGGTACCCTTAGGGGCCAAGCATGAAAGGTTTCACATTTCGGGCCAGTGATGAGAATATCCTCCCTGTTTGGAATCGCCCAAGGTGAGCCATCGAGGAGAGGTAATCGAGAAACATATCCTGTTCAGCCAGGGCAGCGCCATTAGAAGGAGGCAAGACCCTTGCTGGCGAACCTTGCCAAGACTCCCGGGAGCAGACAAAAACGCATACAGACGCATTCAGGGTCATGTATGTGCCTTTAAGTCCAGACCCAAGAGGTCCTCTTCTGCTCTGTGAAATCTCACCCAGATTTGTTCACTACCTCAGAGTAAATCTGCTCCCACACACACAGGCATCCAGGGATGAAACTGTCCTGAGTGACAGGAGCTGCCCTGGGCCCCAAGGAGGATCCAACGTGCCAGAAATTCCATATAACCCCTATATGAGTCAAGACGATATCCCTGTGCTGAACTGCCAGTTCTTGGAACTGCGCTAGGATCAGCCAGTCATCTATATAATTCAGAATGCGGATGACCTGGAGTCGCAGAGGAGCCAGTGCTGCATCCATGCATTTCCTGAATGTGCGGGTTAATAGGGCTAGGCCAAATGGAAGAACCAGATTCTGTAAGGCTTCGCCCCCGAAAGTGAACCTCAGGAACTTCCTGTGCTGTGGCTCTATATGAAGATATGCATCCATGAGATCGATGGTGACCAGCCAAACGTGATTTTGGGCTTGTGACACGATGGTCTTGATAGTCAGAATCTAGGACTTGAACACCGAGCGTTCAAGCCTCGAAGATCTAGAATCGGACACAACCCCTCACCCTTCTTGGGAACCAGGAAGTATCTGCTGTAATAGCCTGACTCTTTCTCTGGAAGGGGAACATGTTCTATGGCCCCTTTGACCAAGAGATTTTGCAGTTATTTCCACAGTAGACATGCCTGTCTCGGTTTCACGGTAGTGGGAACCACGCCATTGAAAAAGGGAGGACGGCGTGCAAATTGAATTCTGTAGCCTCTTTCTACTGTTTCTAGAACCCACATATAAATACCTGGCAGAAGTTTCCATGCTGCCAGGTTCTCTGAGATGGGTATTATTTCTGACACTTCCTGTTGAGGGGATGTCGAGTGTTCTGCGTCCTGGATCAAGGCAGGAAGCAATGGTACACCCAACTCTTTGTTATCGGGAGGGCCGAAGTGGATGATACACGCGCCCCATCCCAAGGGGAACTTCCCCCACAAGGCTGGGTACAAGACCGGCAGGGTTTCTTTTCCTTAGAAATCACGCCCCTGAGGTCTTACATTGGGGGCTGCTGAGGGTGACGAACTGAACCCCAGTCTTTACGAGGGGGAGCACTATTCGCCACGTTTTGTTTTAGAGCCTCCCGTCTAGAAGGACCGGGGCGGGGCTGGGTGGCCGACGGCCCCTCCCCCTGAGTGAGGTGCCCACACTCAGGTCCTTCAATAGATTTAGCCTAGTGCACTTGTAACACTGCCATAGTGTGCAGGGCAACACCAGCCTGACCTGCTGCCTGATAAGCTTTCCCCACAAGCGTGGAGGTGGTCCTGCACAGCTTTGTGGGGAGAGTAGGTCTCTTTAGCGATGATGCCGAGCCAGGCGAGAGAAAACCCGCAGGTGTCTCTTCTACCTGCGGCATCACTGAATACCCCCGAGCTTCAGAACTCACGATAGTTGAATACACCAACATCGAGGGCACGAAGACACAGGAAGTATAAATTTCCTCCATAAAGAAAATACTTGTTATGGAGGTTATAGAAGAAAGGAAGGGCTGATATAGAGTTCCATTCCCTCTTTTATTTATTTAATTATTTTGGCCACCAGACAGAAATTTGTCTTCTAGTTTGGAGCGTTTGGGGGAGGGTCTCTTGTTCGTGTGGCCAGTCTAGCTGTAGTCTGGCCACAGCCCACGTAATCACCTCGAGTAATTTCTCAGCCGCTTTATTATTGTGCATGAAATGTACAGAGGTTCAGCGCTTCGAGATCACAGGAAGGACCAGCTGGGTCTGGGGAGTGAGCGAGGGAAAGGGACAAACCTGTCTCTCGCTCAGCCAGATCCATGCGAGAGCACGAATGAAATATGGGCGCTGACTCCCGGAAGTAAGCGAGGCGAGCGCGAAGCATTTTGCCCGGAAGCAGATCGCAATGCTTGCATTTGTCTCTTAATTCCACAGCCGCTTTATTATTATACATGGCATTTACAGAGGTTCAGTGTCCTCGTGAACCGAAGAGGCGCCGAGGCGCGCTTCAGGCTTACGAGGATCAGCTGGATCTGGGGAGAGAGCGAGCGAAAGGGATGAACCCGTCTCTCGCTCCTCAGCCAGGTCCATACGAGAGCTCCTCCCAAACAGAGCAAAACTGATGCGTGTCCTCTTCAGCTATAGAGTGAAAACAGGGGATCACGCATCGTTTACGGCTTTCAGTCATTCTCTCTTTCTATTAAAAATATATATATATATTCTAGACAAGAGAAAGGAGAAAAGGTTCACTGCACACTGTCTCACAAATTCTAATTCCTAGCAGAGGAAAGAAAGTTTTGACAGGGTTTGTAAAACACACACACACAGAATCGCTCTGAAAAAAGAGGATGTGACGACACCTGTTGATGCATCCATTTATAGACTGGCCACAGGTGCGTCTAATGACTACATCAGCCGAGGCTATAAATTCTGGTCAATGTTCATTGACCTGTTACACACATATTCACAGCTCGTTCATGACTAGGATCGTTCCCATAGTGCTTAGCAAAGCGCAGCATCATTGTGAAGCTTTTTGTAAAGGGAACGGGCACTTTCATTATAGGAAGAAAAATGGCAGGTGCTCAAGCCCCCTTTAATGTCTATGTGTGCATGTGTCTGGGTGAGAAGAGCAGTTGGTGCTGTTTTGATGCCATGAGGGGGACAATATACACAATATTAGGCAGGTGGCTTTAATGTTGTTGCTGATTAGTGTATATAAAAGATTTTTTAGCGATTCAAAGATTTAAATAAATTCACAGTTTAAAAATATACCTTGAAAAATATTTTGAAAACTATATTTTTTTAAATAAATTGTACATAAATGTGAACTCAATATGCAAGCAAAATCTAAAATTATATACATAAATTTATGAAAAAATTATTTTTGTTCAAAATGGTATAACTTTTTTATAAAAGAAAATAATGAAACCGACATGAATACAAAGATTACATTTCAGAACTTGGCACATGCATTTTTATCTTTTTTTTTTTTTTTTTTTTTGTAATTCTCCTCATAGTCTCAAGCATCTGTATATTTTATTGACCCATAAACAGCACTGTAATTTTCTTCACAATTGCAAAGAAGAGTAAACTCTAAAACAGGAAAACCAAATCAAAATCATCCGTAATCCAAGAGCTGTTTAATAATCTAAAAAAATACTCTATGATATCAATTGAGACAATATGTCTAGAATTTACTATTCATACTCTGCACTGAGCTCCTAATTTCTTTGATTATACCCATCATTGCAAATAAAAACAAATCCAATACTCCATCAGCTGATACTCTGTTTAGAGTCGCAATTCATCATTGCTCTTGACATTATTGCCTTGCCTACCAGCCATTTCCATGTGCTGCCAATCCTCTGCATTGTCCCAAACTGAGCGCCTCTGCCATGGCAATTAAACCTTTCTTGCTGCTGTTGCAGAATCTGCGTCCGAGAGGCCTGATGCACATTTGATAGTGAATGCTCAGCAGAATAGAGAGGATAAAGGGGATCTCGATCAAGCGTAAAATTACAGATGGTGGCCTAGAATAATTTCTCCATTCGACCTACGTCATACATCATTACCTTATCAGTGGAATGTGTCTCAAATATTGGGGGAAGACAATATTTCTCACCTAAAGCAACTCTCTCCATAATTAGATTTGATGATGTTTTATTTTTTGCTTTTGTTTACAAATGTACTTAAATCTTCAGGCAGGAGAATACAATTGATTAGGGTTGTTATGCATTGTAAATGTGTCTAGAATAGAATAGAATAGAATAGAATAGAATAGAACAGCAGCACTGTTTCATTGCAAACCATGTTTGGTGTGAACACCCCTAAGAAAGTTCCTAATCATTTACTTCAATTGAGGTGACAGCATGGCAGTTCTTGGAACAGAATGTGTGACTGCACTGCAAGCATGTGAAGTGACATGATGTAACACGACAAAACTAGAATGCTGATTATAATTGGAGCATTCAACTTTTTTTGTGTCACGTCGCTGACTTGGATTGTAGACTCCTTGTTACGTGCGAGCTTTGAAACTCCCTGTTTCCCAATCAAGATGGCATTTGTGAATGTTATTATGGCTGGAGGTCATAAATATGAAACATTTGACTTAATTTGCCACCAAAGATTTGGCTCTTGAGAATACACAGGGCACCAGGCTCATTTAGAGCCGTTTATGAAAAATTAAGAATGTCACCATGCAAAGCTAATGGGCCCAAACTTGGAGCTAAAGCTGAACTTTTACACCCTGACTTTGAAATCTGTAGGTGGATGTATCACAGCTTACATGAGCTGTCCGTCATAAAGCGGATCAAATGGAAGCTCAATAGACAGCTCTGTTGTATTCAGTATGTAATAATGATAATTATTCTACAAAGAATCCAGGGAAATGGAAAAGTGGATGATGATAGTAGGTTATAAGGAAATTTAAAGGAATACTTCACTAAAAATAAAAATTTATATCATATCTTCTAAACTGTGGTGACAGTGGGTGAAGGCATCCAGTTATGTAATCCAAGGTTTTTTTCTCTATGATGGCTTTGTTGTATGTAATGATATCATTTCACCGTGAAGGTCAGAGGCATGATTTTCCAACCTGTGAAAATCTTTGTCTTTTTATCATGGACCACAAATGGTTTTTGAAAAAAATATCATGACTACTCTTTTCCACATTATGAAACTGAATGAGGTCTAGGGCTTTCATTTGGAAGCCAAATCTCACTTAAAATAAAAACATAATTTATGCAATTTTACAATAATGTCTTTATTTATTTCAGTTGCAACTTTATATCTCACAGTTGAAACTTTAAATCTCGCAAATTTGTGTTTAAACTGTATGTCACAATTGCAACTTCATAACTTTTTATTTCACAATTGTGACTTTTTATCTCTCAATTTCAAGTATATATATCGCTTTTGCAACTTTGTCACAATTGTAACGTTATGTCTTGCAATTTCAACTGTATGTCCCACAATTTTTACTTTATTTCTAGACTCAGTCCTCATTCATCCTCATTTCATTATAAGTGAAATAGTTGCCAGGATATTCTTCAGTAAGGCAACATTTGTGTTCTGCCAAAAAAAAAAAAAAAAAAAAAAGTCATACATGTTTGGGAATTTAGAGGAAGTAAATAATGACAAAGTGTGTTTTTGTTATCTTATGAAGTTTTTTCTGCTCTGACAGGAAAAACTTTTGTCAATGTAACATTGACATTTTTGCCTCAAGCTGACAGGTGAAATGATGTTTTCTCAGCAGTGATTGCCCCATGTTGACTGTTTGGCTAATGTGGAAATGCTGATGTATAGGTATAAACATGCTTTGAGCTTTGGCACAATATTGACACCACCGAGTAGCACCAGGCTATTGTGACATTGCCCTCAGGAGTTTCCCAAGATATTGGGATGTGGCAGTCAGTGTTGGGTGTAATGCATTAGTAAGTAATTTATTACTGTAATTAAATTACTTTTAATTGAAACAGTAAAATAATGGATTATTCTTAATTTTTCAGTAATTTAATTACAATTAGTTCTGATGTAATTGTGTTAAATACTGTATAGACTATAGAACAATTCTATATAAATCAATAGTGAATTTAAAATCAAAATATCATGTCTAATGTTAAAATGTATGTTTTATAATTTAATACAGCTCTCTTAAATTCTTTGGCCAGTTCATTAATAATTTATTCGATTTTATATTATTAATTTGAAAGAATTAAATAGGACAATTTCATGTCTCTCCTTGTATTTTTCATCTGGTCGAAGTTGATAAGGGTTATAGAAAGTAATATGAAATGTAATTACTTTTCAGACAGAGTAATTAGTAAGTAATTTAATTACACTGTAGAAGATGTAATTAGTAATTAATAACTTTTTTAGAGTAACTTACCCAACACTGGTGGCAGTACACAGACTATGTATCGAACAGCACTGCCGAGCATTCATCTAGCGAAGCTCCACTCTCTTACCAACAAAACTGACGAACTACATCTCCTCACACGTACTAATAAGGACTAATAGGTGGTGGAACATGCTTTTACATCAACAAAAGTTGGTGTACAGATGTTACAACGTTAAAGAAGATGTGGTGTCCTAATCTGGAAGCGCTCTTTATTAACCGTAAGCCGTCCCACATGGAAAGAACCTATATAAACATATATGTTTTAATATAGGTTTTGATATAGGTTTGTAATATATGTGACATATATAAAATTGGCCGGTTTCCTATATTATATATGTGCATATATGTACATATATGTATACATATAGGTGCATATATGTATACATATAGGTGCGTATATATATGTGTGCATATATACGTGCATACATGTACCTATATATGTACATATATGTGTACACATATGCACCTATATATACACACCTTTATATACCTATATATTAGTAAAATTATTAAAATCCATAGCTACTAGGCAACATAAATAATAGCCCAAAATTTAGAAATTTACATTATTTATTTAAGAACAATCAAATAGTACAAGAACAAAAATAAGTCAAAAAACTGAACAGAAAAAAATATATATTATCTTGTTGATCTTCTCAGCTCCGTGAGCTTCGAATTGATAGATGTGCCTATCTGCCCTTGGCTGGTTGCCGGCCACTTCTTCAATGTAGCATCTAGAGAAGACAAAAATAATAAGACAGATTAATAATAATAATAATAATAATAATATAGTGCTTCATCAGGAACCCAAAGTGCTTACAGTACAGCTGCGATTGGACACATATTTTGGATAAAGGGCTGATCATAAAAAATGCGTCATGTACACGTCAATTGGAAGATTCTGATTGGATTCTGCTAAATCTGAAGGAAATTCTGATTGGAAACATCACCCCCTCCCGTTTTTTTTAGCGGCATCGTTCTTTCATATGCACATGTCCGTCATGGGGACTGCATTGTTAACAGTCACACGGTCAATCATGTGCATCCAAAGCAGAGAAAATTCATGGATAGGAAAAATTTGGCCACTCCCGTGTTTTTTGGTTTGATTAAAACACAGGTGAAGTACAACTTCTGCAGTTGTTTTAGATTAGATTAGATTAGATTATGCCGCGCACGCAGCCACACAAGTTGGTGGCTCAGATATCAGAGAATTGGAATTAATTTGATGTTGCACCCTGCATTCTGGTGGTTTGTGGGGAGGCCCAAAGCCGGTGATAGGGGCAGCCTACTGAGATGGACAATATTGGTTACATTCTGTGAAGCAAACATAGCTTAAGGTCCATCCCCAGGAAATTTTTGATTAAGTAGATGTGATTTCCTGCTTTCTAGTGGATTTTTGGGTGGTCTGCTAAAGATGTGCAATACCTGAACTTATTCTGATTCATGTTCGGCATCATGACTTGTAGGGCCTTCTAGACTTGAGCTGAACATTCAACCAGAAAACTATTGTTGTGCCTAAATGACTGCCTATGTACCACAATAAAGCCTAATTCATAGACCAGTGTTTAAGATTTAACCTAGGTAGGTTGATTTGAATTTTGATTAGAGTGGTATTAAACTAATTCTTAACTGAAACCTAGCCTATGTTGTGAATAATTGTATTCTTAAGAGCACTTAATGATTTACGTTCAGCCAAAAACAACAAGATTAGTTAGGGAGGGAAATTATTCTTCATTTAAAGCCTCCCACAGAAACAAATAAAGTGCAACAAATAAAGTGCTTAAACAGTACAACTTTTTCAAGCAGTAAAACAGATGAATGAATTACAAAAATAACTAAAAATTAGGCATAATCAGATGCAGATCAGAAGCTGGGTTAAGTCCTTGTCTATGATCTGTGGGCATGGTTATACTGGCCTGTGGCATTCTTGGAGGCCTTGATGATATCTGAGGGGGGCTCCCATTTAAAGCAGGGCTCCAGATTGGCCATCTTTATGGTCATTATTGATGACAGGGTGCCATCCAATGCTAGGCTGCTTCTTCTCTTGGTTTTGTTCAGTCCCACAAGTGAAAACACCCTCTCAGCATCTGCGTTTGCATGGGGCAACACCAGGACCAGGAATTATTTGGCTCCTGTCACCTATGCACCAAGAACACAATGGAAAAAACATACTTTGATTTTTGATTGATTAATACTGCAAGTATACTTCAGGTTGATCCATTAACAAAGTTCAGATAAAAAAAAATCATAATTTGCAACATGCATGACATATATGCATGCAACAGATGTAGCCAAGCCACACCTGTCAAAAGGAAAGACAAAAAAAAGTGTTTACCTTATGTTTCCGGGTTTCCATTTCAGCCCAGAAACTTTCCATTTCAGTTTCGTCCTGCAGGGATATCATTGGCATGGTCTGATAATTTAGAAACTCCTCACCCAGAAGGTCATGCTCCTCTGGCCCATGGTATGGAAGGAGATGGGGAAACCTATTTATGAAAGTAGAGTTACAAGTTGTTAAGTTTTAGGTATATTGTCATCAACCAGAAGCACAAAGTAAATGTTTTGCAGAGGAGAAAAATCTCAAATAGTTTGGGAAATACCAATGTCATTCGACTCATCCGTAACAAGGGTATACGGGGCTTTTTTCATCTCCTTCACAAGCTCCTGTGTGAAATATGGTGCAAGTGCTTCATTGGTAATGCAGGATGACTTAGTCCTGGCACACCTGTACTCCTGCGCTGTCTTCAAATCTCCGAAACATTCTTTTAGGAGAGGCCCCCAGGTGGTCCACAAAGGCTAGGGGGATGTTGTGAACTACCAACCCAGCTGTCACTTTGACCTCAGCCCTTCTTGTCTGTAAGAAATTAAAAATTATTAATCCTCCCTAAAGACCATAGTTTATTTCAAATAGACACCTGCGATAATGGTAAAAAACACATTCAGCAACTAAGATCTCAAATTAAGAAACCTGGACTGTACTACACTGAAATACAAACCAATTAGTCAAAACTATCAACCATGACTTTACTGTGATCAACTATAACACAAAACTCTTGACTGAACCTTGACAGGACCATTACACATATCATACCTTAAACTCTTGTGCAGACATCCCCCCCCCAACAGAGGGAACGGGCATTGCATATTGGGATATTGTGGATGTGGACTGGAGAGCCCGTGTCTTTTCTTGGTGGCCTTTGCTTTTTATGTGGTGCACTACATCTGCCACACCCTGGTGGCAACATGAGTTTTCAATACGGCAGACTGCACACCAGTAGTGCGTCTTGAGGCTTCCTCTGGTAATAAATGGCCATGAAGAGGTCCACTCATTTTTGAAAATGGATCTATATGTTGCTGCTCCAGCCAGAGCACGACTATTCTGGCCCTGCTGTTGGATTGGGGGGGTCTCTTCTGTCTGTGCCTCTGTGTCTTCTTCCATCTGCCCTGTTGGTCGTTCTATTTGTCCTGTCTGTTGCTCCTCTGCATGTGCATCTATCTCTCCTGTCTGTTGCTCTCTCTGTCCTGTGTGTTGCTCTTCTGTCTGTCCTGTCATTTCTATCAGTCGTTCTGGCTGTTCTGTCAGTGTGTTTGTCTGTCTTTTCTCACTTGGCTGGTTCTTTAAATAAAATAAAAGGTTCCGCTTTTGTCCTGGCAAAGGTCTCTAACGGGACATCTTTGAAACCTTAAAGGTTTGGTTTAATAATTCTACTCTCAGTTACAAAAACATGCCTACTTCTATGCACAAAGTTCCTGTATTTATGTTAAATTCTTTTGAATACATATTACCTGTTCGAAGTGCTGTTTGGTCCTACAGAAAGTCTTCATCCACAGTGAGTCCTTTATCTTTGGCCTGTTAATAAAAAGATAAATGCCATGTGAGTAAATAAACAATGCTATGAGCTGATGTTTTGAGCATGCAGTACAGGTGAACATTGAAAAATTAGAATATCAAAGTTCATTTATTTCAGTAATTCAACTTAAAAGGTGAAACTAAATATTATATAGACATTACATGCAAAGTGAGATATTTCAAGCCTTTATTTGTTATAATTTTGATGATTATGGCTTACAGCATATGAAAACCCCAAATTCAAAATTAGAATATTGTGAAAAGGTAAGCCATAATCATAAATGAACTTTTGCACGATATAAAACATTTTCAAGTTTCACCTGTATACCATGAGGTTAACAAGGTGCTCTCCTGCTGCTTGTGTGCTGTGAACAGTTGTGTCTGTGAACATGAATGAATAAACTGTCATAACAGCTGAGTTTATTCACTCATGTTCACAGACACACGCAGAAGCACAAACAAATAATTTCTTTCAAGATTTAAAGTTTAAGAGAGTGAGTCAATTGGACGACATTTCATTGTTACATACCTGATCTCATCATCAGACTTCTCGAGGTAGTTTCTCCCGTTGTCTTTCGCGGTATCTTTTCTTCTTTCGCTAACTTCGGGGTGCAGCGCATAGGGTTCAGTGGCGCTCATCAGCACCATCTACGGTCGGGGAGTTTCAAGATCGTTTTTTTTTTTTTGCTTGAGAAATTGGATGTGTGGCGTGAGTGCGTGTGAAAACAGGCAAAACCGTGTATCACACGGCGAAAGCATGAGAGTTGGCAGCTATGGAAGCGTGACCTTTTCAACGTAATTGCGTATTACGTGAAATTGTAAAAAAGGCTTGATTGACAAAATAAAAAAACGACAAACCATTTTGTTATACATTTCCTTCTTTTCTACTATCTTCATACAAGAAAGAATTGACCTTGTAAATGTTTCAGGAAAATGTGTAGACATCATAGCTTTCCATCTCCTCTCACTTAATTGCCATAGTTAAATTCCATAACATGCCAATTACATGTGATACCAATTTGTAATGTGATACCAATACCGTGTATGACAGTTGCCAAAGTGAGATATGAGCTACAAAATGACTAGATCCTGACATGAGCTATATAGGAGACATATCTTGTATGCACATATAGGGCTTATATGTGGATATAAAGAAGCAATACAGGAGACCTATATGGCCTGTAGCCTATATGCACATATATGCACCAATTTTGCCTATATGTGGCATATATGCGCATATATACAGCATATATATTATCATATGTGTGCATATATGCTGTATATATGCAGCATATATGTGCATATAAGCTGCATATAGGTTTCATATATGCACATGTATCCTCATATAGGTTCTTTCCATGTGGGGTTCTACTCGCCGTGGGAGTTTTCTTAATTTATTCTGGTGTGTGTTTACATTCCTCCAAACGTGTCTGGGAACATAGCGCTGCAACAGCTGGCTGATCAAATCCACAATACCCCGGACTCAGTTATTATTATTCTTGGGGACTTTAACAAAGCAAATCTCACATGTGAACTGCCCAAATACAGACAGCACATTACATGCCCCACCAGAGTCAGGAATATATTGGATCACTGCTACACAACAATAACGGATGCATATCGCTCTGTCCCACGTGCAGCTTAGGGACTTTCTGAACACTGTCTGGTTCTTCTTCTTCCTACCTACAGGCATAAATTTAAATCAACAAAGCCAGTTGTAAGGACTGTAAAGAGTTGGACTAATGAAGCAGAGCTGGAACTACACGCCTGTTTTAACTGTACTGATTGGAGTGTTTTTGAAGCTGCAGCTACAGACCTGGACGAGCTCACAGATACTATTACATCATACATCAGTTTATGTGAGGGCATGTGTATCCCTACTAGGACATTTTTATCATTCAACAATGATAAACCATGGTTCACAGGAAAACTCAGAAAGCTTCGTCATGCCAAAGAGGATGCTTACAGGGGTGGGAATAAAGTCTTGTATAATCTGGCCAGGAACACACTAATAAGGAAATCAGAGTGGCTAAAAAAAGCTAATATGAGAAGCTGATAAACAAGTTTTCAGCTAATGAACCTGCATCAGTTTGGAGTGGCCTGAAACAACTTACTAATTACAGGACTCATACCCCCAACCCGGTGGTGGACCATTGACTGGCTTACGACCTGAATGTGTTCTACTGCAGATTCGAAAGGCCCAATTTCACACCCCACACACACTCGGACCTTCACTTCACACAAACATTAACACCTCCTGCAACTCCCCTCCTCCCCCCTCCTGCTACACAACCTGCACTCAAGATCTGTGAGGACGATGTGTTCCGTGTCTTTCTGAAGCAAAGGTCAGGAAGGCTTCAGGCCTATATGGCCTCTCACTAGAGTGCCTTCGTTCCTGTGCTAACCAACTGGCCCCCATCTTCACACAGATCTTCAATAGATCACTGGAGCAGTGTGAAGTCCCATGCTGCTTCAAATGCTCAATTATTATCCCTGTCCCTAAGAAACCAAAAGTCACAGATGTAACATGTACAGACATCTTTGAGCGTCTTGCTGTTTTTTTTTTTTTTAGCCTCTTGCGCCATGAGCACTGTGTTTTAAAAAGTAGCTTCAAGTTAACATTTTATGTACTATTGCAGCTCTGCGAGTCAATGTCACTTTGATAAAATGGACCAATCAGATGAATCTGATGGTGGGGAAAGCATATTCACATATGCAGAACTTTATATAGTAGGGTTGCAAACTTTTCCCCATACCAATGTGGGAAGCTTGACCATTTTTCTGATTTAATATAGGATGTTTCACCCTCTGACTGGGATGGCAGGGGGTGGTGCTTGGGGAACAAAAGGTGTTGCACACAATTTTAATTTCGGCCAAAATACAGGACAGTTGGCAATTCTAGAATAGAATGTTTGTCTCTCACAGTGTCAGATTCTGTTGTGTTTTATCTACAGTAGCTATTTTTAATGCTAAATGAACAGCTCACCATACTGTAATTTTTTGTCAACAAATCTGCTTTAAATTCCCTCATATGCTGTTATTTTGTTTCCTTTAATATCATAGCTATTTAAAATCACAAAATAAAAAGAAGAAGAAGAATAAAAAAGAAAAGAAAAACAATAACGGTAATGTGGGTGTTTGAGATATTTGATTCTTTGGCCCCTGCAGTCCCACTTTAATTTCTGAGATTTCTTGGAGCAAACAAACAGCTCTTGCCTGTTATTTCACCATGTATGCTCATGTGCACACCACATTCTTGAATGTTCCCTTGCGGTGTGATGTTGGAAGCAGACAGTGGGTGAAGGCATCCAGTTATGTAATCCAAGGTGATTACATTCCATTTTCCCAGCTATTTTCTCTATGATGGCTTTGTTGTATGTAATGGCATAATTTCAATGTGAAGGTCAGAGGCATGATTTCCAACCTTTGAAAAAGGGCAACAAAGATAATGAAGCTGACATGGATGTCTGTGTGACACTTTCACACTGCCTTTATGTAGTAAATATTATATTATAAATGTAATTTCAGGGATTCAGGTGCCATTATTTCTGCAATGAAAGGGAGTGTACACAAGACAGAGTTGTCATTTACCTTGAGATGAAGTGTTGTGATATCAGGGAAGAAGTTGAGGTGAGATCTTGTTTCATGAAATGCTGCCACATCACTTCCTTCACTTCTCCCACTTCCATCTTATAAATGAATGTGCATAGCTATGTTTTGATGGGAATACTATCATACTGCTACCTGCACGTTGCACAGAAGTGTTGGAAATATAACTCAAACAGAAATTCACAACAAATAAAATTTTCTCCAAATTTGTAATCAGATTACTTTAATGATTACTTCATTGAAAAACTGCCAATTACTGCTAATTACTACTTATCACATTAGTTATTACTTTAATTTCAAGTTACTTTCTAAAAAGTCACAACGAATTCAAAATAATGTCTACATTACATTTTCTCCTTTTTTCATTGTCACGCATCTTTCTGCCACCACATAAATAGTAGTGATAGACTGACATGGTCATTTTTAATGGCCAACGCCGATGGCAATATACAGAGAGCAGAGTGACCGATAGGCCGTTACAATGTTGATATATCACACAATTTACTATAGTAAATAACAGAACCATAAATTGCTAAAAAAAATAAAAATAATAAATTTATTTAGCACTATATTTACACATTTTCACTCAAAACTTTAACTTTGTAAAAAAGAATCTAAAAATGATATTGTTTTTTAAACAATAGATAGCAATGTCCTCTGTTTTCTGTTTAGTCATCAAATTTTTATAATTAATTTGCCCATGAAGAAATTGTTAATATATAAGGAAGAAGGAAATAACAATCGCATTTTCTCTGAATCAAAACAATTGTATATACAGTGCATAGTAAGACATTTACTTATAGCACATGGGAAGCGCTTTTACTTTGAAGTTGCACTCACACACTTGTGCAGTTCCAGCATGGACAGCAGCAATCTCCTGAGAGTTTAAATGGCCTGGATCGCCCGCTTGTGTTGTCACGGAGTGACCATCATGATTTGTTAATCAGAGGAATTTTTGATCCTGGCTGATAGAATACACGCTTCAGAGGAAGATGTTTGATGAGTGCTCAACAGGAATAAAACACTGGATTTTGTTGTGGTTCGTGAATTACATCTGTTTAAACAATATATCTGCATATTTGCAGATGGTATATTATAGAAGTCTTATTGATATTTGCCTTTTATCATTAGGAAAGAAATTAAAAGTGACAGGGAACTGCTGAGGTGAGGCTGTTAGAATACGTGCTTTAGAGGTAAATAAATTAGCGCTCCACAGGACTGTGACAGGGCGGAGGGCTGGGCCGGGTCGTGATTATACACACCCGGTCACTCTCGGAGGCTTAATTAGCCTGATAAGAGACCGGGTGTGTATAATCACGACCCAGCCCCGCCCTCCGCCCTGTCACAAGGACCCTGGATCTGCTCAAGTTGTGTGAGGTTGGTTTATTCCATCTGTTTAAACGACATATGTGCATATTTGCAGACAGTATATGATATTAGATGTATTGATATTTGCCTTTTTATCATTATACAATACAGTTAAATGTTATGGGTACTGTTGAGGAGAGAGAGGGAGCATGAAACAGGCAAGAACTTTAACATAATGAGCTCAAACGCTTCTGTCAAGGCTCTGATATGTGGATCATTTTAATGAGATTGTGTTGCACACCGGTCTATTATTGATGTAACACGATGGCATATACAAACAAAATGAGCCGTGATTGGTCGTTTGGATGTCTCAGTCGTTTCACATGCAAGCAGCCAATTCTCAGCACCCTCAAGAAACAAATCAGCCAAACAGGAAAATGTATCAGCCGATGCAGATAATTAAAAAATTTCTAAATATTGGTTGATTTATCGGCCTCTGCGATATATCGGTTGACCACTAATAAATAGTATTATTTTAGAAATATGTGTAACCCAAGTAATGTACCTTGAAAGTCAGTCACTGTAATCTGATCACAAGAATGTAAAATGTAATATGGTTCACTGCTTAAGACTAAAAATTATTTAGATTACAGAAACTAATTACATTGTAATCTGATTACACCTAACACTGTTGCACATTATGTTGCTATCTATGGTACTTTGCTTTAAAATTCACACACTCTGGTGATTCTCTTTGCTCTCTGATTCATGTATATCCTAGTTGTCCTACCATATCACATTCCTAAACATCTAATAATGTGACTAGGCACACACATTAAGTGCAGGAATTAAGTAGTCCTGTCGTGGCTATTTGTGGTCTCCAAAGTCCTCCTTTGCTTCTTGGAGGAAGGAGGACGACTGATTTATTGTTCAATAAAACCAGGACCCGTTTTGCACAATTAGCTCTATTTATCTAAGTAATGGCATTTTACTTGGCCTGCCCTTCCCACTCCGTAGAGGCAGTGAGGTATGCACTTGGCATCGAAGCCTGACTTCATTTAATTTATTTCCCCTTGTGAATCAACAAGGAGTGAAAAATTGGAGATATATAGCTATATAAAACTATATATTATTCCCATTATTTTTAATTGCAATGTAATGGAATAATTTGCTAGTCTTGTTGCAAAGACTATTTTAGGTGTACATGTGGGTGACAACTGACAATGTTATTAATATGCAGTGCACTGTAGCAAAAAAAGGTTAATAATTATGAGATATAGGCATTGGTTGGATTAATGAATGTATGCAACAACAAACATGCAAGCTCTATAATCCACTTTTCAGTTAGTTGTTGTCCATCATTATGGGATTTGTAATAGGTTGTCTATCAACATAGCAATCAGTAATTTATCAGGCCTAAACAGCCCCTACTTGGAGCTTCAAAGGTTTGATCACCATCCACACATTTTAAGGACATACTGAGCAAAAAGTTTTATTTTTTTCTTCAAATAGGTTCGGCAGAAGAAAGAAAGTCTACCTGGGGTAGCATGAGGGTATTTTCATTTTTGGGTGAACTAACCCTTTAGTAATTATAAATGCATAGCAATATCAAACACTGTGAACCTTTGGCATCACAATTTAAAAAAATAAAACATGCATTGCTTCAGCAAGAAATACACAGTGCAGAAAAAGCCCCACTGAATAATTTGGTCAGTCTTTTCAATACAATGACATTTGATAGCAACTCACTTTAAACCTTAAAAAGCACCAAAATGTATCATAAAGTTAGTCCATGTGATTTGTGTATCACATTCCAAGTCTTCTGAGGGTACATGAGGATTCTAAGGGAAAATGTATGCCTTTGGTGTTTAAGAGCACTATAGAAGCTCATATAATTAGCTCTAAAACACAAAATTATTAATTATAGCAGCTACGCGGACTTCTATGCTTCTGTAAACAACACTCCCCTGATTTTGTCCATATTGGCTTTTATCATTAATTAGTATAGCCGCAGAGCCTTATCAAACATTAATACGCAGCTTTCAGTTTTATTTACGGTATTGAGTTTAAAGCAAAGCTAAAGATTCAGCAAGAAATGCAGTCATAGACTGCAGAAAATATAATCAATACACTGTCTCTCTGAGCACTGCACTACGGTCCTCATCTTCACTTGCAGTCTGTATCTAGCTGATACATGCGAGAAACTGAAATTAATTAAATGCACAAATGTCTCAGTATCTCTAGGTCAGCGCTGTTATTCAGAGTCCCTGTTTGCACAGTGTTGCTATTTCATGTGAGAGCAAGCTGGTTGTTGATTGGGCAAAAGCTGCAGAAACTTCATCTTTTTTCACTCTGTGTAACATAAAACTCATTAAAATGTTGAGGCTCTAGTTTAAGTTAGATTCCAAATGCTAAAGGACATGATTTTAACAGGGGACCAGGCAATTATAACACTGTATACATAGTTTGAAAGATAGCACTTCTGAAATTCAGTTCACATAGAAAATGTGAGAATTTGTCAAGTGTAAAATATGAAGTTATGAATCATAAAGATATAAAGAGATCTTCTGTACTAAAAACCATAGAAGCAAAGGTCCCTAGCTAGGGGTTTGATGAAGAAAATTAAATGCAGACTTTTGAGTTTTTGCAAACAGTTGACTCATTGCAGTCCGTCAAGATCCGTCATGGGCAGCTGTATTTTATTGTTGAAAATATTCAGTGATTTCTGCAATATCAATCTATATTGTATAACATTACTCACTTACCTTTCACAACAGTATATGCAATGACGTGCAGTAAATGAAGTATGACTCATTCATGCACCAAAACACTTAAAGCTGTGTAACTTTCTCCCATGCCAGGTTAATATGCAAAGATAATGAACCGTTTTCACATCTCCAGGTTTTGGATCTCTGAAGCAAACAAAAGCAGGGTAAACTTCTGTAGTGGTAAATGGGAGACCACATCAAATATTATTTTGCTTACCCATTTGCTCCAACATCAAAAGAAAGATACAGCTATTATGTTTCCACAACTTTACAAAAGATTAAAAAAGGGAGGACGGTGGATTGCAGCAGTGCGAAGAGAGAAATATGCCAAATGTACAGTCAAACTAATGCCATGGTAATATATTTATATAAATTTACACTAAATAATAATAATAAATTGCAAGATTTTTGCTAGATCTCTTGGTAGATTTTCACTGCTAAATAAGGCTGTGGCGCTACCACAACATAGCTCTGTTTGTGTTTGAATAAAATCAATCTTAAGATTAAAAATACCATTAAAAAAGTAAATTGCCTTTTTGAAAGAGGACTCACAACGCAATGTGGCATCTGTAGGAAAACCCACATTACATTTGAAGAGCTTGTTTTTTTACTCTGGAATTTGCATGTGAATTAGCAACACTAGCTCATAAAATAATGCATGTTTACTTGATTTAAAGTAAAAAAAAACATAATTACAATACCTTTGTTGTCAGATTTTATTCTTGATTTGAAATATGTTATTTGATTGTAATCTTGGCCAAACCTTTTGGAGATTTCGGTCTGTTTTTTCCTCATTCAATTTGAGCTATAGTTGCATGAATGGAAATAGCTGCCCTAATGTGTTACCGGGTGAACTGATTTGCCTTAGATGTGGCACAGCAACAGTGGCACAACCAATGGCATCAGTTTGAGGCAGGACTACAGTATCTGACATTTTTTTCATAGATCAGAGGCATATTCGGCGCTTAAGAAAGACCCTTAGTGTCGCTTCTTCGACACAACATCTCGTTCCCTCCATCAGCGAACGGAGGTTACATAAGTAACCTAGACGTTTTGGGGTGTGGAGATAATTTTGTGTTGTTTCTATCTAACTTGAATGTAGTGGTGGTCGGTATGACAAACATCTTATATCACAATATCACAAATTTTATATCACGATACATATCATGATATAGCAAAAAATTATAATAATATATACATTGGTTTATTTATTAAATAACCATATTGTAACACCTATTTTTGAAAAATCCAGTCATTGAATTAACTACTTGATAAAAGAAAATGTCTTGGTTACTGTTGTACCTCCGTTCCCTGATGGAGGGAATGAGACATGTTTCAATGTAGTGACACTAGGGGTCACTCTTTGGAGCCCCAAACACCTCTGATCAAGTGTGGTGGTGGCGTAGTGGCTAGATCACAGGGCTGCTAATCAGAAGGTCGCTGGTTCGAACCCCACGGCCACCACCAAGCAAGGCACTTAACTCCAGGTTGCTCCGGGGGGATTGTCCTTGTAATAAGGGCTCTGTAAGTCGCTTTGGATAAAAGCATCTGCCAAATGCATAAATGTAAATGTAATGATCTTTGAAATAGGCCAATGGGAATTGGTGAGAGGAATTTGCATGCCAATCCCCCAGACATACGGGTATAAAAGGAGCTGACTCACAACCACTCATTCAGGTTTTGCATTAAGGAGCCGAGACAATGTCACGGCCATTTCGGCGGGTAGTACATCTTTGTGGCAAGAGGGACACAATGTCTCATTCCCTCCATCAGGGAACAGAGGTTACAACAGTAACCAAGATGTTCCCAATCTGTCACTCACTCGACAATGTGTCAATGTAATGACACTAGGGGTCCCTTTATGAAACTGCACAACTATCTTAACTGTGTTACTTGGATTGCACTCGACGGTTTGCAGGTGCAAGCAAGCCGCTGCATGCCTAATAGCAGGTGCATCCGATCAGCACGGGAACAGGCTGCGCCAGCCATGGCCGTTTCTCTCTTTTTTTTAACCCACGCCTGCAAGTCCCAAACCCTCTTGATATATGTGAGCGCAGTCAGAAGGGCAGTCTTCAATGAGACCACCTTTAGCTCAACTGATTCTAGGGGATCAAATGGGGATCTCACAAGCCCAGCAGGTCCACAGAGAGATCCCACAAGGGAATGAGGCACGGCCTAGGAGGGTTCAACCTCCTGGTGCCTCTCAGGAACCTGATGATCAGGTTGTGCTTCCCCAGGGACATGCCATCCACCACGTTGTGGTGCACTGCTATAGCGGCCATATACACCTTCAAGGCGGAGTGGGAGCTGCTGCCCCTCCAGCCTCTCCTGCAGGAAGGAAAGCACTGACCCAACTGCGCATCTTTGGGGGTCTTTGCCTCGGGAATATCACCAGTTTGTGAACAAACGGCACTTTATGGTATACAGCTGTCTCATAGAGGGAACCCTGGCCTGAGTGATTGTGTCTACCACCGCCGGTGGTAGGCCACTTAGATATTCCACGTCCTGTCCAGGGGCCAGATGTGGAGATTCCAGAGGTCTGGGCATGATGCCAGATGGTACCCCGTCCCTGAGAGAGGAGTTCCTCCCTCAGGGGTACTCACCAGGGAGGGTCTGTTGCAAGGAGTGTGAGTTCCGAGAATGAAATCTGGGTGGGCCAGTACGGCGTCATGAGGCGCGCTCCTGTCCAGGAGCCAGCGGCTGCGTGCCTATTGCACACGGCACCCCAGCCTAACTTGGAGGCATCTGAAGTAACAATGACACACATGGAAACTTTCTGTAAGGGGACTCCCGCCCTCAGAAATGCAAGGTCTGTGTAAGGTCTGAACTTGCGGCAACAGATCAGTGTGATGGCCACACGATGTGTGCCGCGGAGCCATGCCCATCTTGAATCGAGTCTGAAGCCAGTGTTGAAGGGGAGGACCTTGTAATGATATGCCAAGCCCTCAAAAGTGAACTGCATGAAGGGTCTGTGCTGAGATAAAACCGAGACATGGAAATACACGTCTTTCAGGACTACCGCTGCAAACCAATCTTGATGCCGAATGCATGACAGAATGCATTTCTTAGTCAGCATCTTGAACAGTAGTCTGTGCAGGGCCTGGTTCAGCACTTGCATGTCCAAGATTGGCTGCAACTGACTGCCTTTCTTTGGCATGATGAATATTGCTACTCTACATACAACTGTACTGAATAAAAAAACAATGTGGTAATTCGATTTTATTATGAAGCTTTAGTCGGGAGTAGTAGGAATTAATGCAAGTGTAACACCATGTGAACTGTCTGGTGAAGGTTTTCCCCCCCCTCATTTTACTTTTTACTTAACATCTGATAATATTGACTGACTAAAATATTTTGTTTTTTTGCATTTTATGCACATTAGTTGAAAATGAAATGCTCTTTTTTTTAACAGCCAGGATAGTACTGTTCTATGCAATAATATCACAGTGCCGAATGGTTTATGTACTTATTGCACCCTGTTGTGGACCAAGGAAATAACATCAATTTAAAAATCAGCTGACTTAAAAATATATATATTCATATTTAGATATTTATTTCATTAAAAAAAAAGTGAAATACATTTTCATGGTTCATTCAGTACTGTCTACTTTGTGTAATTTTTCATTCAGTATCAAATTTTAAAAACTATTAGGTGATTAATCGGTTATCGGCAGGTACTGCCCAACTTAGTTATCAGTATCGGTAAAATCTACTTTTGGTCGACCTCTAATAGTCAGAATACAAGATTAATGTCATTGAATTTGTGTCCTGAAATTTTGCTTGGGCGGCTGCCAAAAATGATCAGTACCTGAAAACACCGGTTTCTTCAAATCTCTGTCTCACATAAAGCCACTCCACCTTCCTCCTCCATTTTTCAGAGAGAATGTGTACATGTATGAATGAAATGCACATTTCTTGCACATGGTGGCAGTTTTGCATTATCCCAATACAGACAATAATCCAAAATGTTTACCGGTTGCCAAATTTCTACCAGTTTATCATGTCTGTATAACGTATAACGCCCATATCTTCTTGAATGCTATCCATCCATCCATCCATCAGGGTTAGTTAGCTCAGAATAAAAACAACAGAAGCCAATGGAAAGGCCCCACATGAAAAAAAGCAATGTATCAACATTATGTATAAAATGTATAAAAAGTTGCAGACAGTATCACAATTTTTTCCATAAAAGACAGACCAGACATCTTTTATAATGCAATAACAACCTTTTTTTTTTTTTTTTTTTTTTTTGTGGAATCCATCTATTGTATCTTCAGCCTGCCCGCTCAGAAAAATGTTGCATTACCCCTCTCTTCTCATTCAGATTGTCTCATTTCCAACTGCTCTGCCACTTTCTCTAAGGTTATTTCCCTGACAGACCACATCCGTGTTCTTACAGCCAAATACATAGATTTCCTCCGGGATCAAAGCAGACTGAGCACAATGTCTGATATGCTTGGTAAAACCATATTCCAGGAATACAGGGGAACCTATGGTGCATATAGCTCTCAGACATATGAACAGTTTTATAGATCTTAACTTGCAATATATCTTTTCAAAGACTATGCCTGCAGTATCCAATACTTTTTTGGTGTGTTAACTCCATTGTTGTTTAAAGTCCTTGTCATCCACAGCAAGCTTTTACCTTAATGTTTCCAGCAGATGTATAGCATAAATATGAAATCTGCATAACATGTTCACAGTGTATTCATAAAAGCACCATAATAGGATGCATGCGTTCAGGCATTAATCTGAATAGAAGCATCAATAAAAAAAAAGGCCATGATGTTTTGAGTCAGCAAACCCATTATGAAGAAACAAATTATACAATTTAATGTCAAATCTGCACACAAACCTCATTCAACATGCAAACAGAATATTTGTACAGAAACATTGTACAGAATTCCTTTAAAAACCTATCTGAGCATGATTTTAATTGAAGCCGTTTCTTGAAAAGACCATAGCTAAATTTTTATTTTCAAAATGAAAAAAATATATATTTTCTTGACAGCTTATGGTGTCTTTGATTTTCCCAACTGTGTGAAATTTATGTTTGAAGGATTTAAAATCAATAATGGAATTCCACTTACCAGTAAGTCACTCTAAGGCAAAAGAGGCATTTTTGTTTATGAGTGAAAATTGAATATGTGCCTATCTGACAATATACTGTAATATGGCTAATGAGTAAACAGCAGCAGACTCACTGTAATGTATATGGTATACTGAATGTGGCTATGCAGCTAGTTAGTATAGCCTGAACCATTAATTAAAATGCATACAGTAAATGTTCAATGAAGCATTTGAGTCTAACTGTAGCAAGGCAACCGATATGTTGCCTTGCCCTTTTTGGATTTAAACTGAAATTATGATTTTTTTATTCATTTATTTTTTTCATTAGCAACAACTCCTTTGTACACATAATAACCCACATTTTATGAATGAACTGTATACAGTAAATGCAATATAAAATGTCAATAATATTTGCCTCAAAAAAAAAAAAAAATTAAAAGATCATACCCTGACATAAATCTTGATTGGTTACAAGATGACAAAAATATTGAAGAAAGCAGAATTGTGTAAATAAGAATGTTTCCTCTTATCTCCCATCAAAATTGGAAAAAAAAAAAAAAAAAAAAAAAAAAAAAAACATTTTGCGGTAGCTTCACAGTCACCACAGATTTGCAAATATTTAATACAAAAACACCCCACAAAAGTATACACAACTGACATGATTGATCAGTTAAGGTACACACAAAAACAAACTAAGCATTGCAAAATTATGTAAGAATGACTGAGAGTTGGACAATAACACATTAATTGCAAAAATGTCCTTCACGTTCCATTATGTTGCAGCTCTTTCCCTTTTGCTCCATTTTGACTGACCTTTTGCAAGAGCTTGTCCAAGAAATAATTTGTCTGCGGTCCATTACGCTGTGCTCTGATTGTTTCCCTTGATTTCTGTGGAGACCCTCTCCTTGCGTCCAGAGTATTCTCCGATAAAAGAGCCGTCCTCATTGAAGTGAGCATCCTCGTCGCCATAGTCCACCATGCTGTCTCCGCTGTCCCCTCCTTTCAAGTCACCATTCAAGGAATGTTGGCTTCCTTTCAGCGGTTTCTCATCATTGTCGCTGTGGAAGACATGAACACATACAATATTAGTACAAAGTTAGAAGGCTGTCTTGGTCCTTCTAAAGTTTATTTGACCTAGTCTAAGCCTCAGCCAATACCATTTTTTGGAATGTTTTAAAAAGCTGGATAATATGTACAGTAAGCTTAGATTTATACTTATGTTACTCTCTGAACAGTCTACATCACTTGTACACAAAACAAATATCCCATTCAAATTCCAATAATTTGCGTGCAGTGGAAAATGAATAATTTAATGCAATGCAGAAACATCCCTCCAAGTCTATATGATATATGATAATCTATGACAATTTGTTGCCTTTTCAAACACAAAGCTGTGTGTAAGTGCCAATGGGACCACCAGCTTCAAATCAAATGGACTAATTGGGTGGATTTCACAAAACCTGATAATAAAATGTTCTCATAGCCTAATATTTAAAGAAATAAATTATATTTAAAGGAATAGTTTACCAAAAAATGAAAATCCTCTTGTCATTTACTCATCATCATGCCATCCCAGATGTGTGACTTCTTTTCATCTGCTGAACAGATTTGTAGAAGAACATCTCAGCTCTGTGGGTCCACACAATGCAAATAATGGGTGCCAAAATTTGAAGCTTACATAATGGTAAAAATAAAGGAACTCTAGATGACTCCAATATTTTCTGAAGTGATATGATAGGTGTGTGTGTGAGAAACAGTTCAATATTCAAGTAATCTTTTTACTATAAATTCTCCTCCCTGCAGAGTCAATCTGCAGTTTCTCTTACCCAGTGCTTGAGGAAAAAAAAGTTCAGGGACTCTCATTGTTAGTAGTAAAGTTTAAGTAAATGTTTTTATTATTATAATTTCCTGTGTGTGTGTGGGGGGGGGGGGGGGGGGGGACATCTGTTTTGTTTAGACCCCCCCCCCCCCCCCCCCCACCACAACATAAGTTTATTTAAAAATATTAAATCAACTTAGGGTTTTATAAACTGAACTGGGGGAAACTTTTTCTGCATTTATCTTACACATTTAACACATTTATTGTAACTAACATTACAACAAAACTTTTGATAATGTGTTTCTTTACATGAAAATAGTATTTAATTACATTAAAAGAGGCATTTAAATAACATTTGCGAGGTCTGGCTGTACATTGATTCTTAATTTATGATTATAATTTACAAACAGGGGCAGCGTTTGTGGATGGCTCTTGATCTCACTGCGAGAATTTGACCATAGCAACGTTGCGGTAGCGGCTTTCCTTTCTGAAAGAAAAATTTGGAGACTTAAGTGGGCGCGGTTTCGCTGGGTAAATCCCCACAAACCACCCGCCCTCCAGCACGCTCGTTTGCTCCCGTCCGGGTCCGATGTGAGACCGGATCACCCTAGGGCTAGTCTGATGTCTCCTTCAGACCCCTCGAGCTGGATGATGACGTCGCCGCTGTATCAGAGAGCTGTATCGGAGAGCTGCCACCTTTGGGTCTGCCCGCCCAGTCTATTACTGCCTCGCTCCTCCGCTCTCACTAACCTTGATGGCGGGGTGGCCCACGGGTACATGGAGGTTCCCCAGGTGGACAAAGTGATTGCGGTGCACCTGTACCTGCAAAACATGGCCACCTGGTGGGATCACCCGGGACTCCCATCCAAGGCCTGTAGGACGACATCGTCCCTGCACGCCATGGCCCTCCTGCAAGTCCACCAGGCCAAGGCACTAAAAGATCTGCCCTTGGGAAGTCCTGATCCTGATCAGGAACTGCGCTAAGCATCTGATATCGCCCTCTGGGCCACGGAGATCACAGCGCGGGTGCTCGGACAGGCGATGGCATTCCTCGTGGTCCAGGAACGACATCTGTGGCTGAACCTGGTCGAGAAGCAGGACACCGACTAAGCCCGCTTTCTCAACGCCCCATCACCCAGTTTGGCCTATTCAGCGACACCGTCGAGGACTTTGCCCAGCAGTTTTCTGCGGTGAAGAAGCATTCAGAGGCGATTCAGCACATCATGCCTCAGCACTGTTCCAACTCAAGCCGAGCCCTGTCTGCTCATCGAAGGTGCCCCCCTGTAGCTGCAAGACAACATGCAGCTCCACCTCAACCTGGGCCCAGGTTTCAGCCCCCACGTAGAGCGCCCCGCAGGAAGCGGAAGCCCCCCCGTCTCTCGAACCTCTTCGAGGACCCGGAAGGCAACCAAGCATTCTTGAGACGGATGGCCCGAGGAACGAAATGCTAACTGTGGATCTGGTAGACAGACCCCTCCATCACCCGGTGGAGGGCCAGGCGGAAAATCTTTGGTTTCCTTTTTCCTTTGCCGCACCCCCTTCAAGCTACGGTACCCACATTGTCAATACAAGAGCGATTTCCTCATTCCTTGGGTCAACTAGACGGTGCACACACACACACACACACGGTGGCCTGGCACCATACACTTACAGTCACGGCACCTTGCATGCTGACCCTTCGCCTCCACGTCCGTGACTGTATCACATACAGACCTCCTGCCGGCCGGTTCTGAAGAGTCCAGAGGATGCCTCCTCAGTCACCAACCTGCCCCCTGCCGGGTACGCTGAGCAAGGTAAGTGCTTAGATGGCTTTCCTCAGCACAGATGCCTCAGCACGCAACCTTGCCTCCCGACGCAATACTACATCCTTCCCCCCCGCTGCAAAGCCCCACCAGGTACGTCAAATGCTGTCGTCCCCTTAGTGCCCCTCGCGGGGAGCTTGGACATGTGGTTTTCGCTTTCCAACCCATCACACTGGCTGGCCAGGGACATCTGACTCAGCTACACTATTCAGTTCGACAGACGCCCGCCCCGTTTCAGCGGCTTCCACTTCAATTCGGTGCATGGTGAGAACGCCAACAACCTGTGGGTGGAAATCGCAACCCTTTTACACAAGGATGCAATAGAGCCTGTCCTGCCAGCCGAGCTGAAGAAGGGTTTCTACAGCCCTTAATTCATCGTACCCAAAAAAGGCAGTGGGTTACGGCCAATCTTGGACCTGCGAGTTCTCAACTGGGCCTTACACAAACTCCCGTTCAAGATACTCATGCAGAGACATATTCTAACATGCGTTCGACATCAAGATTGGTTCGCAGAAGTAGACTTGAAGGATGCGTACTTCCACATCTTGTCCCGACACAGAGCCTTCCTACGGTTCGCATTCGAAGGCTGGGCGTATCAGCACAAGGTCCTCCTCTTCGGCTTGTCCCTGTCCCCTCACGTCTTCACAAAGTTCACAGAGGCAGCCTTTGCACCGCTAAGAGAAGTGGGCATCCGCATACTCAATTACCTCTGACTGGCTGATTCTAGCTCACTCTTGAGAGTTACTGTGTGCCCACAGGGACCAGATGCTCAGACACCTCACCTCATTTAGGGCTTCGGGTCATCTGAGAAAAAAGTAAGCTCTCCCCGGTTCAGAGAATCTCTTTTCTCGGCATGGAATTAGACTCAGTCTCAATGACAGCGTGCCTCACAACGGGCGCATGCAGTCATTGCTGAATTGCCTCTCCTCATTCAAACTAGGCACCGCGGTCCCTCTAAAGAAGTTCAGAGGCTCCTGGGGCATATGGCATCCTCAGCAGAGGTTGCGCTGCTCGAGTTGATGCATATGAGACCGCTTCAGCACTGGCTTCAGACTTGAATCTCGAGATGGGCATGGCGCCATGACACATATTGTGTGATCTTCACCCCTTCCTGCCATCAGATATTCAACCCCTGGACAGACCTCTGTTTTCTGTGGACAGGAGTCCCCCTACAGCAGGTGTCCAGACGTGTTGTGGTCACCACAGATGCCTCCAAACTGGGTTGGGGGCCATGTGCATCAGGTACGCAGCCCGTCGGCTAAAGAGCTAGAGTTGCTGGCTGTATTTCCGTGTGTACCGCTTGCATCTTTCCCCTCCTCTGAGGCTCTTATTCCCAGGCGAGCCCACAAAACTTGTGCTCCCTGGATGTCCTTCCTCCGTAACTCTCTGGCTCACGAATTTGGCGGAGGAATTCCCGACTAGACCCACTACGGGTACTAATTACTCTGTACTGGAATAGGTGCTTCACTGGTTCCGGTTATCACGGTAACCCCCCGTGTTGTATTTTCTGCAGTATGATACCCCTCTCGGCAGACCCGCGTCTCCCTTGGGAAGTCCCCTCTACCCCTGATCACTGTGTTTGTAGAGCTCCTCCCTTACTAGGCAGGACATACCACCGCGCCACTTCCTTGTGTGGCTTGTAAGCCCATGTGACGTATTTGCCACATGTTGACCTCCCCAGCCTGGGCAGGATGTGGTCTCTGTGGGGTATTTTCCACCTGAAAGTAAAGGATTGGTAAAGAACACCTTCCCTGATGCGTGTAATAAAGTTAGATGGCCCCAGCCGCATCTAACACTCTATGGGTGAAAACATAGAAAGAGAAAAGACCACGGCCTGCTCCCATGCTTGTCACGTCACTTGTCCCCACCCCCAGGGGAACCTAAAATGTATATGACGTCTTATGGGGCATCGGGGAAGGTTACGTGCAGCCTGATGCAGTCTGCATCAACACAACGTTGAGTGAGTGACAGAAGGGGAACTTCATAACCCCCGTTCCCTGATGAAGGGAACAAAACTTTGTGTCCCTCTTGCCACAACACTGTACCAACCGCTGTAACGGTCGAACCTTATTCTTGGCTCCTCCGTGCAAATCCTGACTAAACAAATGCAAGATTCCCTCCTTTTATACCCGTATGTCTGGGGGAGGGACATGCAAATTCTGTTCGCCAATTCTCATTGGCCTTTTCTCAAAGTTCAGAGGCAACCGATGCTCTCAAGAGAGACCCCTAGTGTCACTACATAGACACAACATCTCGTTCCTTCCATCAGGGAATGGGGGTAACGACAGTATCCTTGAGGTTTTTACTGCATCCATCAGCTAAACAATTTGTATAAATACATTTGAGTGGATAAAACGCGATAAAATGTGCTCTCCCAAAAGTTGCTGGTTCGGTTTTGGAGAAGAGTGCAATTTAAATCTGCCCAGACAAGCTTAAACAAGTGCACTCCTCCGGAACTGGATCATGGATCGCTTGACAAGTACAGTGGTGTCGCAAGTGTTAAGTGTTGTTAAACTCACCACTGAGTGAGCAGATGTTTACTGTGATTTCATCAAAGTCATTTGGAGTGTCAGATAAGTGAAGTGATTGGCAGGCCGCATCAAAAAAGTAAATAAAAGACATTACATTGTATCGGTAGACTCTGAAAAGTGGTGGTACACTAGAAAAACTGCAGATACTCTGTAGACAAAATTAGATAAGTGCAGGTACTGTGTACCGGTGAGTAGCTGCTCACTTGAAACACAGAATTTTCCCATTCCTATTCTTCTGTTTTTGGTGATTCACAATCTTAATGCATAGTGCCCCCTATTGGGCAGAGAGGATAATTTATGATAAAAATTACTTGAATATTGATCTGTTTCTCACCCACGCCCCACATCTCACCCATCATAACATGTCTGAAAACATGGATTTAACCACTGGAGTCGTATGTATTACTTTTATGCACCCATTATGTGGATTTTGGAGATTCAAAATGTTGGCACCCATTTACTTGCATTCTGAGGAATTACAGAGCTTAAGTATTCTTTTAGAAATCTTAATTTGTGTTTTGCTGAAGAAAGAAAGACATACATCTATGCTGCCAGTAAGGTGAGTAAATCATGAGATAATTTTTGGGTGAACTATCCCTTTAACTTATAAATGTACCCTTTATGGGACCTTTTTTTGTTACATTATGACTTTATTTGAATGACAAATATACACTACATCACAACACTACATCGAGTTCTTAAGCCACATTTTGTATTGTCTAATCAATGCTTTATTCTTCTGCCACAATAATATGCAATTTATTTCAAACAGAATTTCAATGTGCATTATCTATTTATTAAAGGTCTTACTGGGAGCCTTTCTCAGCAAATAATGATGTACTGTATGTGATTAAATCCGATTCATTAATCGGCATGCCCTGTAATTAATTTTATTAAAATTTGAATTGAATGACAGCTATGAATGACAGATTTTTATATATAAACACAATATGGACAATACAGTACTGAGAATTTTTGGGAAAATATGCTTAATTAAAAAAAAAAAAAAAAAATCACATTGCAAAAATAGTCTTCATTTTCTTCATGCAAATGATATTTTGCATAATGCCAGTTTGGCCAAGCTGGGAGATTAGCTTAGATCAGCACAGCTGAGATTTAATTTTTTCATCAGGGATCTCATATCAAAGATATTTTTTGTTTTAAGTTTTAAGGAGTATGAAATCGTTCCTATTGTGCTACTAACTGCACATGTGCAATATGAGGAATAATAAATGCAATGTGCATAAAAAAAAAAAAAAAAAAAAACTTAAACCAGTCCAGTTTGCTCGTTTTAGCTCGTCTTCCAGCCTGGACAGGCTGATCTGTTGGCTGGTTTTAGAAGAGTCATGTGCACTTCTCAGCTTGGGGAACCATCTTAACATAGCCGAGCCCATCTTAGGCTGGTTTAAGCATTTCTTTTTTTTTTTGACCAGGGATCTCTCAACAAATTCTTTTCAACCTGTTTTAATAAGCAAATATTTATTCCCAATGTGCTAATGTCCTTATATTTGTGAAAAATCTAAAGCCAGCAAAAACTGGTCTACTTGTTGTCCAGCCTGGCCAAGCAGTTCTTTTGGCTGGTTTTAGTAGGTTTTTAGGCATGTTTCAGCTGGTCAGGCTGGGAGATCAGCTGACCACCATCTTGGCCAGGCTAGTAGAGCAGCTTAAAACAGCCAAGACCATTTTAAATCAGCTAAGACCAACTCAAACCATGAAACTTGTGCATCATGGATCAAATAACAAAGGTGTTCCCTTTACAAAAAGCTTCACTATTATGCTGCGCTTTGCTAAGCGCTATGGGGGAACGACCCAGTCGTGAACGAGCTGTGAATATGTGTGGAACACGTCAATGAACATTGTCCGGAATTTATAGCCTCGGCTGATGTAGTCATTACACGCACCTGTGGCCAGGCTATAAATGGATGCGTCACCAGGTGTCATCAGATCCTCTTTTTTCAGAGCGATTCTGTGTGTGTGTGTGTGTGTGTGTGTGTGTGTGTGTGTGTGTTACACAAACCCTGTCAAAACTTTATTTCCTCTGCTAGGTTTTAGAATTTAAAATTTGAGGCAGTGTGAAGTGAACCTTTTCTCCTTTCTCTTCTGTCTAGAATATATATATATATATATATATATATATATATATATATATATATATATTCTAGACACACACACACATATATATATAAAAGAAAGAGAGAATGACTTTGTTTGGGGGAAGAGCACTGTGATTTGCGAGCACTGTGATTTGCTTTCAGGCAAAGTGCTTCGCGCTCGCCTCGCTTGCTTCCGGGAGTCAGCACTCAATTTATTGATCTGGCTGAGGAACGAGAGACGGGTTCATCCCTTTCGCTCGCTCTCTCCCCAGACCCAGCTGATCCTCGTAAGCCTGAAGCGCGCCTCGGCGCCTCTTCGGTTCACGAGGACACTGAATCTCTGTAAATCCTGCGCATAATAATAAAGCGGCTGCGGAATTAAGAGACAAATGCGAGCATTGCGATCTGCTTTCGGGCAAAATGTTTCGCGCTTGCCTCCCTTACTTCCGGGAGTCGCCACATTTCATTCGGGGCTCTCTCCCCAGACCCAGCTGGTCCTTCCCGTGATCTCGAAGCGCGCTTCGGTGCCTTTTCGGTTCAGGAGGGGGGCGGAGCGCTGAACCTCTGTACATTTCACGCACAATACTAAAGCGGCTGAGAAATTACTCGAGGTGATTACGCGGGCTGTGGCTAGACTAAAGCTAGACTGGCCACACGAACAAGAGACCCTCCCCCAAACGCTCCAAACTATTAGACAAATTTCTGTCTGGTGGCCAAAATAATTAAATAAATAAAAGAGGGAATGGAACTCTATATCAGTCCCTTCCTTTCTTCTATGACCTCCATAACAAGTATTTTCCTTATGGAGGAAATTTATACTTCCTGTGTCTTCGTGCCCTGGACGCTGGTGCATTCAACTATCGTGGGTGCTGAAGCTTGGGGGTATTTGGTGATGCCGCCGGTAGAAGAGACACCTGCGGGTTTTCTCATCGCCTGGCTCGGCATACTCTCCCCACAAAGCTGTGCAGGACCACCTCCACGCTTGTGGGGAAAGCTTATCAGGCAGCAGGTCAGGCTGGTGTTGCCCTGCACACTATGGCAGTGTTACAAGCGCACTAGGCTAAATCTATTGAAGGACCTGAGTGTGGGCACCTCACTCAGGGGGAGGGGCCGTCGGCCACCCAGCCCCGCCCCGGTCCTTCTAGACAGAAAGCTCTAAAACAAAACATGGTGAATCGTGCTCCCCCTCGTAAAGACTGGGGTCCAGTTCGTCACCCTCAGCAGCAACAATGCAAGACCTCAGGGGTGTGATTTCTAGGAAAAAGAAACCCTGCCGGTCTTGTACCCAGCCTTGTGGGGGTAGTTCCCCTCGGGACTTCTTCACTCCCGCCACCTTTGGTGTTTCGGGTGATAGAGGCTTCCAACAATGAGTTGGGTGTACCGTTGCTTCCTGCCTTGATCCAGGATGCGGAACACTCGACATCCCCTCAACAGGAAGTGTCAGAAATAATACCCATCTCAGAGAACCTGGCAGCGTGGAAACTTCTGCCTGGTATTTCTATGTGGGTTCTAGAATCAGTAGAAAGAGGCTACAGAATTCTATTTGCTCACCGTCCTCCCCGTTTCAACGGCATGGTTCCCACTACCATGAAACCGGGACATGCATGTCTACTGTGGAAAGAACTGCAAAATCTCTTGGTTAAAGGGGCCATAGAACATGTTCCCCTTCCAGAGAAAGAGTCAGGCTATTACAGCAGACACTTCCTGGTTCCCAAGAAGGGTGGGGGGTTGCGTCTGATTCTAGATCTTTGGGGCTTGAACCGCTCTGTGTTCAAGTCCTAGATCTGACTATCAAGACGATCATGTCACAAGCCCAACATCACGTTTGGCTGGTCACCATCGATCTCATGGACGCATATCTTCATATAGAGCCACAGCACAGGAAGTTCCTGAGGTTCGCTTTCGGGGGCGAAGCCTTCCAGTATCGGGTTCTTCCATTTGGCCTAGCCCTATTAACCCGCACATTCAGGGAATGCATGGATGCAGCACTGGCTCCTCTGCGACTCCAGGGCATCCGAATTCTGAAATTTTATAGACGACTGGCTGATCCTAGCACAGTTCCAAGAACTGGCAGTTCAGCAAAGGGATATCGTCTTGATGCATCTGGGGGTTATATGGAATTCGGTCTCGATGCAGGCACAATCGTCTCCCGCACGAATCGTTTCCATTCAGAACACCCTGAGCAAGGTCAGGCTAGGTCGAGGTTGCACTGCTTGTCAGTATCATTGAATACTAGGTCTCATGGCGTTGGTGTCCGCGGTGATCCCTTCGGACCTTCTGCACATGAGACCGCTTCAGCTGTGGCTGGAAGCCAGGGGGTTTTATCCGAGGGCCAGTCCCCTAAGGCAAATAAGGGTTACGCGCCACGTGCTTCGTTCCCTTTCTATGTGGTTCAGACCCCGGTTCTTACCTTGGGTCCCACTCTAGGTGTGTCTTGTCGTCGCAGGCTGCTAACGACAGACGCCTCCCTGACGGGCTGGGTAGCGGCCTTAAGTGGTCGTCCGGCTTAAAGGGATAGGAGGGTCGTCAGTTTGGTTTTCACAGTAACTGTCTCGAGCTGATGGCCGTATTTCTGGCCCTGAAATACTTCCTCCTGAGGCTGCCATGTCTTGGTGCGGGTGGGCAATACAGTGGTAGCCTCTTACGTAAACTATCGGGGGCATCCACGTTCACGTCAGCTGAATTTCTGGCATGTTGGATCCTCCTTGGGGCCCAGGGCAGCTCCTGTCACTCAGGACAGTTTCGTCCCTGTTTGTGTGTGGGAGCAGATTTACTCTGAGGTAGTGAACAAATCTAGGGCAGAAGAGGACCTCTTCGCCTCTATGATAGCGCAATGTCTCCTCTACTTCTCCCTAAGTCACCCAGCCCCCTTGGGTCTGGACTTAAAGGCACATACATGACCCTGAATCTGTCTGTATGCGTTTTTGTCCCCCTGGTTTTTCTGCTCCCGGGAGTCTTGGCAAAGTTCGCCAGCAAGGGTCTTGCCTCCTTCTAATGGCGCTGCGCTGGCCAAACAGGATATGTTTCTCAAATGCCTCTCCTCAACGGCTCGCCATGGGCGATTCTGAACAGGAAGGACCTTCTCATCACTGGCCCGAATTGTGAAACCATTCATGCTTGGCCCCTAAGGGTACCAACTGAGGTTCACAGGGCTTTCTCTTGAGGTTATTGGACCATTTCAAGTGCTAGGGCTCCCTCCACTTGGAACTGATCTGGGTAGATTTTACAGGGCAGAAGAGAACCTCTTCGCCTCTGTTGATAGCGCAATGTCTCCTCTACTTCTCCCCGAGTCACCCAGTTTCCCCCCTAAGTTCATATTACAGAACCAGCTAACTGCCAGTTTGCTTCAGTTCTGGATTTTCTGTAGAAAGAACTGTCAGCGGGCACTTGCCTCACCACTGCCAGGTTCTATGTGGCCTCCACTGCGGTTTGCCACGCCTTGGTGGGCGGTGTGCCCCCTAAGAGTCATCCTTGCTAGGACCTCTTCATAGGGTAAGACCCCCTTTTTAGACCTCTAGAGTCAGCGTTTGGTAGACTTCTGACTCTCAAGATGTTTTTTCTTATGACAATTACGTCTCTAAGGAGACTTGGGTACCTACAGGCTCTGTCTCTTTTGCTGGCCTGTTTAGAGTTTGCCCCAGAATGACCAAAAGCATTCTTTGCACCCTCACCCTAACTACCTGCCCAAGGTGCCTTTAGCGACCCTTGGCCGGTTATTTTCTAAGCCTTCTGTTCCCTGCTGTTTGTAACGCTGGAGCAGCTAAGACTTCTCAGACTTTGTCCAGTCTGTACCCTTCAGACTTATGTCCACCGCTTTTGCTAGTGGCGTAAAGTCAGGGCAGCAATTCTTCACTTGGAAGCCATGACTGGGGGGCGGTCACTTCCTGGCAGACTATGTCACTTTGGGTGAGGGACATTATTGCCCCGGCCTACGAGGCGCGCGGTCAAGCTTCGCCAGTAGGTTTTAGGGCGCACTCTACCAGAGGGCTCTCCTCCTCTAAAGCCTTGTCTAGAGGTCTCCCTCTGCAGCAAGTTTGTGATGCGGAAGGCTGGTCCTCTCCGCACACATTCATTTGGTTTTATGGTCATGTTACTAGATGTTCATGCTACCCCGGGCTCTTATGCTCTTGGGTCGACATCTACGCTCTAGAGGTCTCCCTCTGCAGCAAGTTTGTGATGCGGCAGGCTGGTCCTCTCCGCACACATTCATTTGGTTTTATGGTCATGTTACTAGATGTTCATGCTACCCCGGGCTCTTATGCTCTTGGGTCGACATCTACGCTCTTGTCTAAGCAAGTTTGTGATGCGGCAGGCTGGTCCTCCCCGCACACATTCTCAGATCTTATGGCTTAAATCTTTCATGCCTGAACAAGTTTGTGATGTGGCAGGCTGGTCCTCCCCACACACATTCTTCAGGATCTATGGTTTGGATGTTCATGCTACTCCGGGCTCTTACATCAAGCGTTGTTAAACTCACCGATGAATGCAGTTGCCTATGAACGTGCTAAACCTTTGCGCAGAGGGCAGTTTGATATCAGATTGCGAGGGTTTTTAAACATAAAAAAAAAACAGTTGGAGGGCCAGATAAAGATGATCTGGGGGCAACCATTATACTAGCCCTGGCATAGATCATTTATTGTAGCCAATTCCTTTTTATTTTTATTTATTGTAGTCTTGAGCCATTCACAGCAGACAACGGGTTGCGTTGAGCTTACCCAAGACGTCAAATTTCAACGCTACAGGCTCCGGTTCAGAGTTCTATAGAAGTCTATCGGACTACCCTGCACGTTGAAAAATGACGCCAAAGGTATACCCAGTGCGTTAAAAAGTGACGCCAAGGGGTCCTGGCCAAGTGTCGATATGTGACGAGTTGGGTGTGAGAATGTGTCTCACGCGATCACACTGATCTTTAGTGCACGCAACCCAGCTTTTCAGTCCTTGGGAAAACAGCGTCTAGTTTAAACGTAACCGAGAACAGCGCGCGCGCTGAGGAACAGCCAGTCACAGGTTTTTTGACTGTTTGTTAAATGTTTTCAGTTTTGTTTGAATTCGTTTATATCACATCTGTGACCCCCACTGGAGCTACCGCTGGGCTGCGGATCTGACATATCACGGTACTGTTTGAATAGACTTCGCTGCACACCGAGTGTTTTTGTGTGTAAAACAATGTAGCGTCAGGTTAGAAGGCGAATGCTGATTGGTCATTTACTGTGTCTGTCAGATGTCTGCTTCACTTCTGAGTGGCTTGTCTTACGGTGCTGGGCGGAGCAGAGCGAGCGTATTCAGTTCATTCATGCTCGCTCTGCTCGCGCCAGTGGAAATAAGCGCTAATGCACTGTCACAAACTGTTTTGAAATATATCGGCCAAACGGAAATATTTATCGGCCGATGCCGATATCTAAAAAAATCCAAATATCGGCCGATATATCGGCCTCAGCGATATATCGGTCGACCACTATACATCAGCCGAGGCTATAAATTCCGGTCAATGTTCATTGACGTGTTCCACACATATTCACAGCTCGTTCACGACTGGGTCATTCCCCATAGCGCTTAGCAAAGCGCAGCATCTTGTTCCGCTTTTTTCAGGGAACAAGGGTTACACATGTAACCCGAGATGTTTTACCAGTTTAAATGTGAAACAATCCTAATATGCTACATGTGCAACACAAAGCTACTCACAAAGCACCATGTAAAGAAGGGAACACATCAATGCATTGATGTGTAAACAACACTGCATCTGTTGTTATTGTTTAGCACATACGTGTGGTGGTTACTTTAGCTTGCTGCATGTCCAGAGCTCAGGCTGGTTTGGTGCTCACTTTCAAACCAGAAAAAAATGCACAAATTAACGGAAATAGTGTCAGAAGTTGATGTGATTTTTGCCACTATTTGAGCTGTGAGCAGTTTATATTGCTGGCAGACTGATGTACCTGTATTCACAAAAGGTGTCGTCATTTATGCCTGGGGACTCCAAGTCTGGGTGTAGGTCCTCTTTCTCTTTTACTAAATAAAGAGAAGAGAATAATAAAAAGAAGAGAATGAAGGTTTTTCTAGTTAAAAAACTAATAATTTAGCTAAGAATAGAAAAGTATGCTTTTGCTAGAAAGAACTGTGGTGCAGTGTGGTAGAGAAACAAATATACTGTAAATGTGTGGAATTTAATTTTTAAAATATTTTATCTCAGCCTTACTGATATTACAATAATGTCAAAACACTGCTCTGATTGTCTGAGAATCCCAACCAGCCCGGTAGCAACATTGGCTCAACCAATTCTGTGAGTTTGGGGGCGGGACTACAGTATCTGTTTTTCAACAAACAGAAGACGGTGGGAGAATTCAGGAAACCAAATCTTTGCAATTCTGTTTGCTCTCACAAATAGTGAAGAAATTACACCTAACACCTATCAAATTTCAAAGCTTTACAATTTAAGGTTATTAGTCAATAGAATCAATAATATACATTTTATGTTGGAATTATACATTATATAACCTAATTTTAAGGGAGAATCCGGTCTTTTCTCACTTTAGAATTGTACCATATGGTGCAAGTAACTCTTTATATTCACAGTAATTACAAAAGTTAAACTTTAAGTTAAATATAACACATTTAAATCAATTGAGCATTTCAATTATTTGGGTTTATTAGGAAATTAGAGCAATATGTATTTATTGAAAAAAAAAAAAAACTATACAGGCTCAGCAAGTGAATCAAGTTCATATTAACATGAAAATGTATACATTTGGCTCATGCTGTTTCTACACTAATTACAAAACTTTCATAGTTTTAAAGGTTACAATGGTATAAGGATTGGTTGTAGCATGATTAAAAATACAAAAATATTATTAGCTCGAACCCTGAATCAAATCCAATTTGCAGCCCCCAATGAGAATGTGCAAAACGTGAAAATGTTCTAAAAATAAATGTATTAACACCTTCCAAATGCTACTGTGATAATCAAGGTGTGAATGTCATTCAATGTGTTTTCCTTTCTTAATTTCAATGTATTTTTTTTTTTCATCTTTTCTAATTATTAAACCGACTGGCTTTTTCATTCTTAAAAGAAAATCTCCAATGGTTTAAACATTTATTTTATATTATTATTATTTTACTTATATAACACTCTATGGGTGAAAACATAGAAAGAGAAAAGATATATATATATATATATATATATATATATATATATATATATATATATATATATATATAACCTGACTGCTATTTAAAGCATTCAATTCATATTTAAAAACCCATTAAATGGAGAGCAACGGAGACTTTTGCTTCAGGATTATTCCAAATTAAATACACGTTAAGCTCAATCGACAGCATTTGTGGCATGATGACTACCAAGAAAATCAAGTTCGACTCATCCTGTCACATTTTGTATAGATGAGGCAAGAGATCAGGATCTAAGTGCAAAAATATACAATCAAAAGAAATTAAATCCTTTAATCCACAATCAAAAGAAGACGAGAATAGATAGAAGATGATGGTAACAAAACAAGACAGTCATTTGTGGTAACATTTAGCCATGCAACAACGAACAAGAACTGACAATCATGGAACAAAAGGGGGCAGTGCATCCTGGAAAATTTAGTTTATGGGAAACTAATGACGAGACAAAAACTATTTCAAAATACGAGTTCTTATAATGACGGTGACTGACACATCTCTCCTTTTCTTTTAAAAAAGAAAAAGTCTGGGTTAGAATGAGAGACTTACAGTGGAAGTAAATGGGGTGAATCTGTAAACATTAAAATATTCAGTTTCCAAAAGTTTGTCTACAAGACGTAAACAATAATTTGTTAACATGATATTAACATGAAAAAACACACATTTAATAACCTTTTCTGTGTCAAGTTACGGTATCTATTGTTATAACATTATTGCCATTGGAACATAACCCCGTAAACCCTAAAACATTTATGCTTTAAACAACTTCACAGCTCAAATAGTACACACGTTTTAACAGAAGAATTAATGTGTGCTTTTATCAAAATTTAAGCTTCACATTTCTGCCATAAAACCCTCCAAAAACTGACCCCATTCACTTCCTTTGCAAGTGCTTCAATGTTTGCTTTTTTTTTTTTTTTTTTTAAGAAAAGGAGGGACATGTTGAAATTATTTTTGTGGTAATCAACATTATGCCACAAATGCTGTCGATTGAACTTAACTTGTATTGAATTCTGGAATATTCCTTTAAGTCTCACGCATCTCAGATTTTTTTGACAAATACACATTAATAATCTCATCTCTTAGAGATTTAGATCTGCAATTCGAAGTCAGAGATTTCAATCTACACTCAAACATTTCTCATCAAACTGTCCAAATCATATGACCTCTGCTATCTACATCAGCTTTACATTTCTATATTCTTACTGGACGTCAAAAAATTGTCTAATTTTTGTCTATTTTCTTTGAGGTGAAACATCTGAGACCAAGTTGATGGTGACCAGGGAAGCAGCTTAGATATTTTGCTAAATATATTGCTTTTGTGTTCCTTTGGGGTTGGAACAGCATTAGGGTAAGTAAATGGGAACCTTTAAGTCTAATTAGCTATATAAAAGCAACCTCTGTGCAATAAAATCTTCCTCTAAGAAGGAACTTCTGCAAATTTTGATAGCAGTTGTTTTGTTTTGGAATGCAAGAGTATACCTGAGTATTTTCCTCCTTTGTTTCGGTGTACAAAGCAGGCGATGAGTACTGTGAGGGTTAGTAGTGCTATAGCACACATGAGCCCGATGAACCAGCCCTGATTGGAGATGCCACCATGAATACTGGCCAGACCTGCAAGACACAATAGATTCTCTTTCAAACACTGTGTTTGACATTACCTGCTGAAACATAATTTAATGTTGATTTCAATCGAGAATGCCTTGACACTAAATGAAAGACAGCAGGCTAACTCTCAGAATGGAAATGTGTGAATATTAATATTAAACAGCTTGACCGCTTGGCTAATTAATCAATGGGAGAGACTGATAAAGCATAATTCCTTTTATCAAGTCCACAGAACACATGCTCCGGGATAGACATGTAGCACGCCATGCATGATAATTTTATTAAAGAATGTTGCTTGCGCTTTTGATGAGATGGAAATAAGAAGAGACAAACACAAATTATTGTTCTTCTCTGTAAGTTTGGAGACAGCTTCCTTCTCACCTTTGGCCCTGGTCCTGATAATGTCTTCAAAAAAACTAGAATTATCAACCCAGCTTTTAGTCATAAGAAGCACTGTGTATTCAGTCCAAGGTTCGAGCCCTTCAATGACGTGGAAATTCTTAGAAGAGTTTAGTGCATCAGATATCATCCATTTACATTCAACCACTTTGCACATCCTGTAGGTGAAGTTGTGTTAGTATGCATGCTATGAACTCACTACTCTCTATATGGAAGACATCATATATAGGGGCCAAATGATTACATAATACTGTTTTATTAATATTAATATTAGGCATTTCATTATTTCATAATGCAAAACTCGTAAAATTTGCTAAATGTACACTTCTTGTTCACATTTGTTTTTTCCACTGAAACCTTTGAACATGCTTTCCTTAATCACATACTTTTGAAAATTATGACGTTGGGAAACTGAAAATTGAATTTTATGAAAATTATGACAGATTATTGTGGACATGGCCTGAATAATATATTTATAATTCTGTATATCTACTTATAAATCTGTTATATTAAATGCTTCAAAGGCTATGTTTGGAATAGACACAAATTGAAATGACAGAACACTTATTTTAATAATGTAAATTTTTTAATGCCTTCTGGGAAGATTTACATTACTAGTTAATTTCCTAAATTTGTCAATTTCTCTGAATAAACAAAGAAAATTTGATATTTGGTATATTTGCTAAAGAGAGAACATATGACTTAACAATTAACATAATTATTATTCTTGGGAAATTATTTTTACATAAGAGTAGATTAATTAAAACAGTACTGAACTTTTATACATCTCACAAGGAGCTATGCCATTATTTCTTATCACCTGGGGGGGGGTTAATAATCCAAGCCTTAGTATCAGAGGTGGAGGACTCGAGTTACATGAGCCTTTGACTTGCTTGACTAAATGAAGAAAATGACTTGACTTGACATTGCCTTGAGAATATCCACCACAACCTCAAATGTCATCAGACATTCCAAAATTCACAAAGGAAAGCTAAGTAAATAATTTCATTGTCATTTCATTATCCAGAAAGATTAATATGTAATATTACTATTAAAATGTTTGAGGGTTGTCAGTAAATTAAAATGATTCATGAGTAATGTCATGTTTTGACTGACTGTCATCAGAAAAGTTTCGATGGCATTTTCTTTTCATTTTACCTCCGTATAATGCCTAATAAAGTACTGTTTATAAGTGCAGGGCTGCGTTGCGTACAGGCATTACCAGGGTAACAGCTATATTTTAAGCGCTACCTACTGTCAGAGAGCGAATTTGCATTATCAATCAGCCCGTCTGCCATTTTTGTTACATCGGTGTGAAAATCTGACTGCATTTTTACACAGCATACACGCAGTGCTATACATTTTAACCGGTTAATTCTAAAAATCTAAACACTTAGTTTAATGAAGAATTTTTTTTAAATCCCTGTGGAAAAAAATTCACGGGGAAACGCTTCTGGAATCAATATGGCTGAAAAAGTGAGCGGGACTGTTGCACTTTATTGTAATTATTCCAACATAATACACAGTTTTGTGGAAATTTTGTACCAATGATATTTCACTGGTGGGGCTACCCAGTGCAATGCCACATAAGTAGAACCCAACAACTGACAAAAATATTAAATCAAATATTTGTTTTCCACTTTTGGATTCTGCATAGGAAAGAAAATCATACAGATTTGGAGCTACACAAGTATGAGTCAGTTATAGCAGAATGTAAATATTTGTGTGTGTTTTCATCACCTTCAGGTGTAGCAATTAGGCAGACTGTTGTCTGCTGTCAAAATTGATTTCAACACATCTCAATCACACAACACATCCCCCTTTGGGCAAAACATGCAAATTGAACACATTTATTCTCAGACTCTATTCAGGACTACTGTATTTCCGCACCAAAGGACAACTGTGGCTATCAATCTATTTTTGAATGACATCCTCTAATCATGATGTGTTTCCATTTACCAAGTTATTGTTAAAATTGCATTAAACATTGGTTTGGCACAACACTTTTGCTTGACAGAAATGTTGCTTTATATATTGAGCGTGCTGAATGGAGGTCTGCCACTCTGCATCTGCCGCCACAGCAGGAGAGAAAAAAGCTTGTTCCACACATGTCCTAGAGCTGATTGACAATGGTGGGTTGTGACTCAAAAATGGGTTGAAGGTCTGGTTTGGTAGGGTTGCGGGTGGCTGAGAAAAATTAATGCAAATAATCATATAATAATCGCATGCTGTGAATGGGCTTGGTAACTTTTTAAAGGGAGAAAATGCTACATACATCTTTTCTTTTTGACATGAAAGGCTGTGCATTTAATCAACCTCAAATTCATGTGATTTAAAAGGCACAAATTCATCTGTCACTTGGTGGAAGCTAAACCAAGCAGATGCCAACATGGACAATTTATGTGATGTGCCCTCATCCTCAAAAGCCTTTGCAGGATGGAATAAAAAAAAATCCAAGGTTCCAGTGACTGCATTTAATAGTTCACATCACTAGCAACAAGGAAAAACATCTAGGTTACGGATGTAACCTTCGTTCCCTGTAGGAGGGAATGAGATGTTGACCAATGAGCCACTGTTGCGGCCAAACCATTATCGGCTCCTCAGAAAATTTCTGAATGAAACAGATGCATTTTTATACCCATATGTCCAGGGGCGGGACATGCAAATTCTGTCTCCCAATTTCTCATCGGCCTTTTCTCATAGATCAGAGATGCAAAAGGCACTCAAGTGAGACCACTAGTGTCGCTTCTTCGACACACCGTCGAAGTGAGCAACAGACGGGGAACATAGTATGTACCAACCCCTTTTGTTATGAATTACTGGCTGCCAAGAACATGGAACCATCAAAGTTTTGACATTTAGGAACTTAATTTGTCAATTTTACTTTTAGAAATGAAAGACTTGTTGTTTTTTTAACCCTAGCCCTAACCCTAAGCCTTTTGTATGATAAAAATGTTGGTACAGTTTAAGGGTCACCACTTGATGCCCAATGTCAAGGTCCTGAAGCATATCCTGATAAAAAAATTTAAGCACTACAATACCCTCATCTACAAATTCCAACAGCTTCCTCTTATCCACTTAGCAGCCACTATTCTTAGATCAACACTCCCATCTGTCCAACAGTCACACCTACTGCTAAACACTTTTTCCAGCATTGTGTCTCATTCCCCTGATAAGCTGGTACAAATCAGTCCTTGACACCTTGGCCATTTATAGACCACAGTGTTGGCCCAAAGTGGATTTAACCTGCGATGTACTTGTGTTTTTGTTATGAAAAAATCATAAAAATTAAAAAAAATAAATAAAAATAAATAAATAAAATTCCTTTCCATAATTATATTCTTTACTATTTATTTAAAACTTCTTGCATAAAAATTTAGACGCATGTTTTTGTGTGTTTTAATACCTATGGAAGAAAGAGTTGCATTAGCCACAGGGGAAACAGTGTTTTTTCTTTGAGGAAAGCGAGGGCCAGACTTTCCTGAAAAAAAGACAAGAGTTTAAACAGTTTCTACTAGTTTTAATGGGGTTATGTGCCTAGGAAAGGATTAAGGACTGCTAATGCAAAAACAATTATGTACTAAAAATGAGGACACTAAATTAAATAAAAAAAACACCTTAAACCAGCATATACTGGTTTGCTGGTCTCACAGCCTGGTCTGATTGCTGGATTTAGGAAGGTTTTAGGCACTGGTCAAGCTGGGAGACAAGCTGCCCAACTAGCTATACCAAATGAGATCCAGCTTGGCCAGCCTTAGAAATCATCTTAAACCATGTAAGACCAGCTTAAACCAGCTAAGACTGGTTAAAACGGTTTCAGAAGGGTAACACTATGCCAAAAATATATTTGAAAAATGTAATGTAGAAAAATTGTTTCAGCAGACAGACAATATAGAGGAATGGTTAATAGTGAGATCTAATTATCATATTCAGCAACTACCCATGGGAAATCTATGCTGCTAGACTAATTCTCTATTCTAGCTTGGCCATTATATACATAATGCTATGACTGGCTTACACAACAAGGACTCAAACAAAAAAAAAAAACTGTAACTACATTAAACTATGACAGTTATTACTCCATGCATTTTGAAGATGGACGCCAACAGAAAGAGTTAGAGTCTACTACTACTACTACTACTTTGTTAGCTATTTCTAGAACTAAAGAAAACAAACAAAAAAATCCTACTGATGTTGAAAGAAGCCACATCTGTCAAAACAAAAGGAATAAAAGATATTGCAAGGATGACAGAAAGATGCTGAAATCAAGATAACTTTAGAACAAATGCTGTTCAAAGAAAATCAGAGCCTGTTACAAAAGCACTGTAAAGCATGAATGCAATAGCAAGAAACACAGACAGCACATTATGACATTTAAAACAGACAACTAAACATTTAAATGTAAAATATGATGTCATACAAGATTATTACACCACGGTTTCAGAATGTGCTGAAGATGAAGTCTATCAAGCTCTATGGTGAGCTCTATAGTAATGGTATCATTTAGTAATACCCAGTGATGACTTCTCAGGGCCAGCAAAGCCTTTTCTGCTGGCCTAACATGCCAAATAAATAAATATTTTTCATCATTTCATTCTCATTCATCTTTTTGCCAATGTATTTCTAATAACTTTCTACTCTTAATTAATCAACAAACAAATAGAGAAAACAAAAAGTTTATCCAGTCAGAATTTATTCCTTGATGTTTACAAGTGAAGCAAATGTTTCACAAATCGCATGCCCAAAGCCAAGCTCGTTAGCCGAAGCAGCAAGTGAGTCTGAGCTCCACCCCCTCAGGCCTTCAGAATTTCCACAGAATCCCTCAAGTGCAAATGAATGAGCAACAAATGTCAGGTTGTCAGATTCATCAGCAAATCATATTGATTTATTTGTTCTTGATGGGAATGATCTTTAGGATATGTCCTGGACGAGGCCTTCTAGCTGGCCTTGAGAGACGCAATCACACTTTAATTGACGTAATATGAAAGCGAAGAGCATGAGATCTTGCTGACGAGTCGACTGTCAATACTGCCACTTTCGCCATTGAGAAGGAGATCCTTATGAATTTCCAAACCTGAGATGTTCTGCATGACCGTGTGATTGCTTAATATATTAATCATGAAAGGAGGTCTGATTTTCACTTTAAGCAAATTGGTAAGTGCTTTTTTGTTATAGCAAAATTAGGAGCTGTCTAAGTGTAAATTAGGCTGCTGGAGCATTCAGTGTCAGATCAAGTTTTGAAAACTAGTGCTGCTTTCCATTCAACTCTGAAAGTCAGATTTTACAACTTCCTATTAGGAAAAGTGCAATGGAATACATCTTGAAATCAGAATAACAACTTGTAGACTTGTGCAGAAATTCTCAACTCCAATTTCACCGAGATGCAGGGGCATTATGTCACACAAACTTAAAGTAAGTGATAAACATTCACTTTATTAAGTACTATCGATACATGAGTTAGTATCCACATTACATGGTATTAAAGCTTGTTCAACAAACGCCTGCAGAAACAGGTGTATAAAATATAATCTCTTTTGATAATCATACACCTGAAGCACAAATGCTAGCAGCATTGTTTATCAGTTGGGTTGCTAGGAGACATCTCTAATGAGAGTCAAACCCCTGCTAAGCTAACAGGAGCGTTGCAGTTCTGAATATCAGGGAATGTGTTGCATTTATGGTCGGAGATATCAAGTAGGAATATCCAACATCCAACTTGAATAGAATGCAGCATAACCATGTACTCCGATGAAAGGAAATTTATTGCAAGCAATATTTAAATTGCAAATATTATTAGATAGATTTTTCCAGGTATTATAATCACACTGAAGGCCTAGATTTTTAATGAACTGCCCGTCACTTGTAATACCATACTATCTTGATGTATATCATAGTATGAATGCATATCATATTCACATAACAAAGTATTCCAAGGTACTTCAAAGAATCCCATGATATTCTTTTTTGCTACATATAAAAAAAAGAAAAGTCCAAAAAGAAAAGTCTAAGTGCTAAACAATGTATAACTACAGTAAAACAAATAGTTTAAAAAAAGTGTTTTCACAAATTAATAATTTGCTAAAAAATACATGTAGCACGAGCCTCATCAGAGAAATAAAACTAATGCAAGAATAGTAAAACTTTTTTGCCCTCATATTGAAGTCTTCCAAATTTACTTTTAAAAAGAGACTTTCTTCTGCATTTAAAATAAATACATCTTTTGTTGGAATTAGGTTTACTGTATACAGTACTGTTGTTCCTCACTGACACATAAAGATGTCTTGCCTCATAGCAGAGCAGTCATTTATTTTCTTGACCATTTCTATTACTCTGCAGAATATTGGTATTGTGTCTTGGGATTTTCGTCTCGATCATATGTCTTCTGTAAATATATATTCCTATGTGAACCCTCAGTCAAAAGGACATAAACAGCACTTTATCAACAATCGGCTCACTGCTGATGATAAGTAAGGCGCTTATGAACCATTATTCATATTAAATGTGCCGTAAATTCACAGCTGTGTGGTTCTTTTCTTTTCATATTTTTCTCAATGTAGATTACCACCTTATTTCTACGTCTGTAATAAAAACAATCCAACATTTCCATCCCCAAAGGCAACACATTATTTCTTATTATTATTCAAGCCTAGCTTTTACCCTCGAATCAATAAGTGCTTGGTCTTCCGCGACAGTGATGAATGCAACCCAGTCGCACCCTGTTATGATATTGTTTAGCCATAAAGAAATGCTTAGATGGGCATATGAAAAGCTTGGTGAGATGGGAGGTCGAAATAATGTCCTCTGCATTCATCGGGTCGATGCCCATAACTACAGCAACTTGGTCAACCATATCAAAGTGGCAGATTCTCTGTCCTTTGTATTGCCAAAGGCTGACTCTTCAGAGATGACCCCCACCCCTGAGCTGCTGTTACCCATACTCACTCGCTTCTGGGACAGTTATGCACTCCTCACTGGCAGCTGGTCCGCAGCCTACCCGCGTACAGCACCGCAGGTAGAACTTGTATCTGCTCAGGGCTTCAAGGTCCTGGAGGTGCAGCTTATTGCTGTCAGCGGAGATGTTCATGGTCATCAGAGGGCCTACTTCCTCTGTGCCATTTACTAAACAGGAAAAGGGAAATAGAGCCCATCTTCAGACACAGGAATACAATGTCAGACCTATTTATAAATAAATACACTATATGTACACCCCCTTCTAATTTACAGGTTTGGCTATTCTAGAGAATTGTGTGCTTTCAGATTTGTAGCAACTGCTTGGAGAGCCTTTTTCTTTTACAGCTTGACAATACCACTGTGCACAAAGCAAGGTCTATAAAGAACAGCATTTAGTGTAAAGCCATCCCCATAGACAAAGATGGTTTTGAAATTAAAAGTTTAACAAGCACAGACTGTGTGAATGTGGTGTTCAAGTGTCCACATATGTAGTAACATGTATGTATAATTTCATATATTAGAAACCATGAGCGATCACAAAAATAACAAGAGATTTGCAGCATTTTGATATGAATTTATAATGTCTTATGTTTGGTGTCACAGCTGAACTGGTAAAGGGAAGGCCATGTCATTGAAATGTCAGATGCATTTTGTCAGCCAGATTAGGTCAAATTCAATTTCTCGCTGACACAAACTGACAGTTTGCACCACGATGTTATGATGGCTTTAAAACCCATGTTGTGCACCATTCAGAATAAAATTGCTAATACCTTTTATATTCCAACTGAATTCCTGATGTAAGCAAATAGAATCCAGAATCAAGTGTTTCAAAACTTTTGTCCGGTAGTGTGTATGTGTGTGTATATATATATATATATATTAAACTCTATGCACTCAACAATATTAATGATCAATGTTTTAAATTACATTTAAATGTTGTATTTAATGAAAAACTGTTTAATGAAATTTAATGAAATTTACCAGGGAAAGTATTAAAACACCCTTTCTGGTTGAAGTCATAGCACAGTGGTTAGTGCATGTGCTTCTGACATGTTGAGCCACTGTGCTCTTGAGTTGACACATGTTCAAATCTGCCCTACAACATGTCCCTATTCCATTCCCTGTTTTCTCCCAATTGTTCCTCTCCATTATGTCTATAAAATTACCATTTCTAAACCCTCGTAATTTAAAATGTGAAAAAAAATTTGTATGATTGCAGCATATCTAGATCTGGCTGTGGGCCATCTGTGCAGTAGCGCTTTAATCCCAGTTGCTATTTTACGTTTCACGAGTACAGCTGTGCACTCTATAACCAGCATTTTATACCACTTTTTTCAAGAAGACTTCAATGAGCCAACTTCAAAGGGAGCACAATGGCTCTCCTGATGAAAACGTCCCTTCCTTTAATACGCAACCTGACACTTGGACTCAATGATCAGCCGCAGCATCAAATACAGTCAGCTGACAAGACCTCCCAGACTGTACGCATCATAATCGGCTTCGTCATCATTCCTGCTGGGATCCGGTTGTGTGTTGAGTGTTGCGTATGCCTGGGCTAGTGTTCTGCTGTGAAACAATGCATGTAGGACAGTGTGGATTCGAGGACGTCACACCACCGGTTTTTAACCCGGTTTTATCTTGATGTATCCAGAGTCACAAATGTATTTCTCATAAGCACTGTGCTACCTACCTGCTTTGCTTGTGTTTGGAAAACCTCTTTGTAAATGGCAGAATTTACCTTTTAAACCTATTTAAATAAATTTTGAAAAGACTCTTGTAATATTTACAGAATATTTGCTTCCCCATGTTTCAAATTTTGCAATAGTAAATCACTGTTACTTAACCATTACTTTGATGTGCATTATTAACCTGCTTTGTTAATGTAATCAGTTGTGTTATTCACTATAAATACTAATTAAAACCCAAGTATGCTCTAATGCCATGCAGAAAATGGTTGCTTAATATGCTAGTGCATCTTTAATTTCATATAACAGGACAGTATAATGAAAATGAACAAACTGAGTTAGGCAACTTAAAGTTGAGGTGATTGCTTCCCATAAATCATTTAGTAAAAATACTGTGTTTCACTTAGTTTTTATGCAGTTACATTCACAATACTAAAGTCTCTGTTCAATATTAAACTGCTGCCAACCATAAAGATGGTGGCACAACAATATCTCCTAGTGGTGAGGCATAGGCATCACTCGATGTAATGAGACGTGAACCATTATAGAGCTATTTGATGTTTTTAGATGTCCAAATCTGCATCTTGGGGAATACGTGGGCACAGAAATACAGCTTTTATATGCTCTTTTTCTCTTAAAAATGTACTTTCTTCAACCTATTAAGTGACAGAAACGAACACACTCTAAAAACATACAATGCAAATGCAGTGGTATTTGGTTTCACTGCTGAATCAATATGTTACAGCCAGTAATGTCACTGTGCCATTGGCCATATCAGAAATGAAAATCAGGAAAGCTGTATACTGGAACCCCTGTGCATAGGCCTAACAGCAAGATTTAGATTTTCACAGCAACATTTATGAGCATGATGGAAATTTGATGTTCACATACTCAGCTGGTACTGCAGGATGTAGCCAATTAGAACACCATTTGCATCAATGGGAGACGACCAGGTCAGGGTGACCTTGTGTTTTTGGATGTTTGTAACCCTGAAAGAAGCCACTTGACCGGGAACTGAAGGCGAGAAAGAAAGAAAGACAGAAAGAAAGAAAGTAAAAAAGAAAAGAAAAAGAACGAAAAAAAGATTAGATTGATGTACAAATTTTAAGACATTTAAGGAATAACTCTGTCATCACAAAAAATTCTGTCATCATTTACTCGCATGCAGTCATTCATTCATTCGAATCTCATTTGACTTCCTTTCAGCATTACTGACATCAAATACATCACAACACTTTTTTGAGGGAATATAAGTAAATTTCCCCGTCTGTCGCTCAGTTCGCCGTTGTGTCGAAGAAGCGAAACTAGGGGTCTCTCTTGAGCGCCAAATATAACTCTGATCTATGAAAAAAGGCCAACGAGAAGTTGGCAGACAGAATTTGCATGTCCCACCCCCGGACATACCGGTATAAAGGCGGGAAAATACTGTTTCTGTTTCATTCAGAAATTTTCTTCGGAGCCGATGGTCGTGTATGCAGCGAGCTGCGAGTCAAACACCTGTTCCTCTTCCTCTGAGCGATCTGCTGTTGGATCTACGGCGCACTTCAGCGGCTTTCTACTTCTATGCACGGCAGTGCAGTTTACCCCTGGGTGCTTCGACAGCACAAACTAAGAGTTGTTTGTTAAAAGAGTGATTTTCTCTAAAAGAGTATTTTCCTCTAAAAGAGCAATACACAGCGGCGTTGAACGTCCTTTCCAGGACGCGTCTTTATAAAGATGCCTTTCTGCCCCTGTGTAGTTCCTGGTTGCGGTAGAGTACTCTCTGCTTCAGATGGCCACAGGTGCTGTCTCGTGTGTCTGGGCTGCGATCACACCGAGGCAGCGTTTGTGGATGGTTCATGTTCTCACTGCAAAAACATGACCATTCAACAGAAGGAACGCCACTCCAGACACCCCCCCACATCGCTCCTTCTTCCTACGAGATTGAGGAAGATGCGGCTGGCGATGGAGGCAATTTGGGGATGGCAGCGGGCGCGGTTTCGCCGGGTACGTCCCACGTGGCTCCTACGTGGACTTCCCCCCCTGTGTGTATTTTCCGTGGTACGGACCCTTTACGAGCGGACCAGCGTCTCACTTGGGCAGTTCCCACTGCCCCCCGGACGCCGTGTCTGTAGCAACTCCTCCCTCTGAAGAGGCATGATCTACCACCGTGCCACTTCCCACATGTGACCAAAAAGCCCATGTGGTGTATGTCACCACTCTTACCTCCCCCTCTCTGGGCAGGTGTGGTCTCTGCAGGGTATTTTTCCCCTGAAAGAATAGGAAACTGGGTAAGACCCTCTTTCCCGATGTGTGTAAGGGCCCCAGCCCATTCCCAGGTTGGCAAGCGTCACCTTGTTCCCCTGTCTAGGGTAACTATAAGGATTCTGATGACTTTATGGGGTATTGGGGTAGGGTACGTGCTGTCTGATACAGCTGGTCCTTTTGGCACATCAAGTACCTGCCCGCTTCTGTGTCAGCAGAACATGTACACGGCTCAGCGCATGGCGTGATTTAAATTGGGCCCCTAGTATTGCTTCTTCGACACAACGTCGAAGTGAGCGACAGATGGGGAACGTAGGTTACGTATGTAACCTCCGTTCCCTGATGGAGGGAACGAGATGTTGTGTCCTCCCGGCCACGTCGCTGAGCCGAGCCATTGTTGTGGCTGGACCATTTACGGCTCCTCAGAAAAATCCTAAATGAAACAGACGTATTTCCCCTCCATCAGGGAACGGAGGTTACATCTGTAAACTAGACGATTTTAACATACGTAAACACAAATGATATTTGAGAGCTGCGGCTTAGGGGAAAATTGTCATTAAATAACTTAAATAACAGACATGTCTTATGTACTACTTTTATGGAGCTTTTGGGGTAATTTTTAGTTTTTGTTATTTTTTGGAGCTTGAAGACCCGGAAGATGAGAAACATGTTGTATGGACTTCTTTTATGGAACTTTATGGTGTGGTTTTTTTTTTTTTTTTGGAGCTTACTGTGCTTTGAGAAATTTCTTCACAAATTCTCCTTTTTTTTGCAGACAGTTTGAAATGGCATGAGGGTGAGAAAACAATGGCAGGATTTTGGATGAAATAACTCTTTAGAAATAAGACTGTGGCAGGGCAGAGGGTGGGGCCGGGTTGTGAGTCTACACACCCGGTCCTTTTTTAGGCTAATCAAGCCTCCGAGAAGGATGAAGGCGGAGGATGGTGCAGGAGAGAGAGAGATTGTTTACGGACATGTCCGTCATGTGTGTGTGTTTGTGTCTTAAGTTTCACATTAAACTATTATTTATATTGTCAAGCCGGTTCTCGCCTCCTCCTTGTCCGTCTAAATCCCTCTTACACTGGTGCCAAAACCCTGGAAGGAGTAGGGATACGGCGTAGTAGAGTTCTCGACACTACCGTCCATCCCAACGGAGCAGCCACGGCCGTCTGCCGGGGCACAAGGAGCCCAGCCGCCTGGAAGCGGAGGAACGGCCACTGACCACAAGGTGAGAAGGGTCTCCTAACCGACTGCCTGGAGATGTCAGTGCTGCTGCCAGGATCGGAGGAGTCCCCTACCAGCCGCTGAAACGCAGCAGGGAGGGGCTCACTGCCAACCGCCTGGAGCGGGAGAACCGCTGCCAGGGGCGGGGGAGACCCCTTCTGTTCCCCGAGAACGCGGTGGGGCGTTCCGTCCGCCAGGGGCTGGAAGACTGCCTCCGATCCCCCAGGGGAGGCGCGGCTGTCGTCCGTTGGAGGGTTGAGGAGTGGCCGGGGACCAAGCTACGGCGTATTGGAGAACTGGCGAGTAAGTGGTTTTTTTTTTCATCTCTTTCTCCTCTCTCTCTCTCTCTCTCTCTCTCTCTCTCTCTCTCACTGATGTTCTACGTTGGCCTTTTCCCTCTCTTTTAAATTTTAATGTTTTTTTGGGAGGTACTACACTGTTACAAGAGGTACCCCCCCCCAATTTAATTATTTCTGTTTCCCTCCCCTTGTCCCCTCCCTCGTCCAGGTAGACGGGGATAACCTGCCGGCAGACAGGGAGCACCCCAGCCTGAGTGAACGAGGAATGTGGCAGGGCAGAGGGCGGGGCCGGTTCGTGAGTCTACACACACCCGGTCCCTTGTTAAGCTAATCAAGCATCCGAGAGGGATAAAGGCCGACAGTGGAGGATGGTGCGGGAGAGAGAGATCGTTTACAGACGTGTGTGTGTTTGTGTCTTTTGTTTAAGTTTCACATTAAACTATTATTTATACTGTCAAGCCGGTTCTCACCTCCTCCTTGCCCATCTAAATCCCTTTTACAAAGACCATTATTCAATCACATTTATTAAGTGTCTTATTATATTAAGTGTCTTATTATTAGCTCTTGAGTTCATCTGGTCTTCTCACTCACCTCCCTCTGGCGTTTTGAAACTGACCGGGTGACTTCCAGGCCCATTTCCTCTGTTATTAAAGGCCATGACAATGAGGCTGTATTCTGAGAAGGGCCTGAGCCCCGTAACTACTGCGTGGGTCCTCTCCCCAGCAAATGTCAGGGAGTGTTTTTCTCCATGTGTTTTCGTTAAGTCAAGTGGACTTGGAAGCCTCAACCAGTTTACCTGCAACACACATTGACACAGTAGGGTTCAAAATCTGGAATAAAAATTTGAATTTAAATGTGGAAATAAACAGAGTTTTAGGATTTTGGAAAATGTTAAACAAATAAACCTTATGACGTAATGTATAAGAATGATTTAATATTCTGCATTACTTCTAGATCACTAGTCAAACAATACATATACATATACACTCACCTAAAGGATTATTAGGAACACCATACTAATACTGTGTTTGACCCCTTTTGCCTTCAGAACTGCCTTAATTCTATGTGGCATTGATTCAACAAGGTGCTGAAAGCATTCTTTAGAAATGTTGGCCCATATTGATAGGATAGCATCTTGCAGTTGATGGAGATTTGTGGGATGCACATCCAGGGCACGAAGCTCCCGTTCCACCACATCCCAAAGATGCTCTATTGGGTTGAGATCTGGTGACTGTGGGGGCCATTTTAGTACAGTGAACTCATTGTCATGTTCAAGAAACCAATTTGAAATGATTCGAGCTTTGTGACATGGTGCATTATCCTGCTGGAAGTAGCCATCAGAGGATGGGTACATGGTGGCCATAAAGGGATGGACATGGTCAGAAACAATGCTCAGGTAGGCCGTGGCATTTAAACGATGCCCAGTTGGCACTAAGGGGCCTAAAGTGTGCCAAGAAAACATCCCCCACACCATTACACCACCACCACCAGCCTGCACAGTGGTAACAAGGCATGATGGATCCATGTTCTCATTCTGTTTATGCCAAATTCTGACTCTACCATCTGAATGTCTCAACAGAAATCGAGATTCATCAGACCAGGCAACATTTTTCCAGTCTTCAACTGTCCAATTTTGGTGAGCTCTTGCAAATTGTAGCCTCTTTTTCCTATTTGTAGTGGAGATGAGTGGTACCCGGTGGGGTCTTCTGCTGTTGTAGCCCATCCGCCTCAAGGTTGTGCGTGTTGTGGCTTCACAAATGCTTTGCTGCATACCTCGGTTGTAACGAGTGGTTATTTCAGTCAAAGTTGCTCTTCTATCAGCTTGAATCAGTCGGCCCATTCTCCTCTGACCTCTAGCATCAACATGGCATTTTCGCCCACAGGACTGCTGCATACTGGATGTTTTTCCCTTTTCACACCATTCTTTGTAAACCCTAGAAATGGTTGTGCGTGAAAATCCCAGTAACTGAGCAGATTGTGAAATACTCAGACCGGCCCGTCTGGCACCAACAAACATGCCACGCTCAAAATTGCTTAAATCACCTTTCTTTCCCATTCTGACATTCAGTTTGGAGTTCAGGAGATTGTCTTGACCAGGACCACACCCCTAAATGCATTGAAGCAACTGCCATGTGATTGGTTGATTAGATAATTGCATTAATGAGAAATTGAACAGGTGTTCCTAATAATCCTTTAGGTGAGTGTATATATATATATATATCATCACACAATCACACACTTTAAAACATTCCCAAATAATGCTGAATAACATGACTCATCATGTTTTGTAAATCATGCACAAACTTGTATAAACTGATAATAATATTTTAAATGAAAAAAATACACATATATATATATATATATATATATATATATATATATATATATATATATATATATATATTAAAATAGAAAAATATATAAAAGAAGCATTTCGCAAGTGGACTTGCAATATACTGTATAAGGCTAGAATAGTCAGTTCACTTTTTAAACACATGTGGATAGCTGTGACATCTTGCTTGGAGACAAGAGGAGCCCCACGGTCACAAAAGGGGGTCACTGACCTTTAAACTACGGCTAAAAAGCAAAGACATGTTGGAGAGAAATTACCCTGTAGCCCCCCAGATGTCCATGCAGTTTGTCCTTGTGAACATGGGCCCATCTAACCTTCACCGTGGTGTCATTCATAACTTCCACTGCAACATCTTCCGGAGCTGCTGAGGGGACTGTAGACAAATATAACACAAATGTACAAATACAATCTTACAAATGGCACTATATAGCTGCCTTTCTCAAATTACAATTTTTCAACATCAGGATAATGTCACCAAATTAGATTCAGCTATATCCTCAACATAAGGACAAAGAAATGTGGTGTAATTTTGCGGGTAATCATGGGGAAAAACTGTGGTGGGGGTAATAGCTGTTTATGTGGAGTTATAGACTGTGATATTGTTTTTACGATTTGTAACTACATTTGGTTCTCGAAACTCTACGCAAATTGCCAACGCTAATGTTATTTACCGTACAGAATCTAAGTAATCTATATAAACAAAACACAACATTCACAGGCTCACAGACTGTATGTAAAGTCACTTGCTAAAGGGAAGAGGTTTTATGATTACAATGGCAAACACGCACTAAGATAAGAAAAATAGAAACACTAAACTAAGCCGACTACACACAGACATAGTGACCTGAGATAACATCGGGAGGGCAGCTCCAAAGAAAACTGAAGGCAAGAGAATAATTAGAGCTTAAAATGTGAATAGCTTAAAGCCATGATAACATTTCATTTGTCAGTCTGTGGATGACTACAAAGACTCGGAGTGAGGAAATCGTTTTCCCTCATGCAATTTAATATCCTCAATAAGGCAAAACAAATCGCCATATCAATGTTACCGTTTGGATATTGAGTAAAGGCAAGATGCAATTTCATTGACGCTCGCTCTCTGCCTTGTAGCTTTGTTGATACTCTCACTTTTGGTAGGGGGTTCTGTTTACAGGGCAGTTCTTATTTGTAATTTAACATGACCCGTATAGTCTAAAGGAAGAAAAGGTTATAAAAGAGGCATATTTTACATACTTTGTATGCTCTCAATGGTAAGTATGCACAATACTTTGAGAGTGAGTGAAATGTAATTGGTTTTGCCTTAGTTGAATGCATGCTCATTGCCGTAATTTCAGACACAAAGGAGAATGTTAGTACTCACAGTCCTCTCCTGAGTATGCTGTTATTATTTTGGGGTCCGGGCCCCAGCCCGCATGGTTCTTGGCCTGAATTTTGATCTCATAAAGGACGAATGTCAGGGTGTTTTTAACAACAAAAGAGTGCCTCTTAACGATGTGTTCTGTCCAGTCTTCTTCAGTACCTTGTCTTCTGTAGCTTACCTTGTACTCCAAACCTGGGCCGTTGTGTTCAAGAGGTGACAACGGCTGTGACAAAAGAATGAAACAGCTGTGTAAAGAGGTTGCATCATACAATATTTATTATTATTATTTATTCATTTATTTTTCTCTCAGGTGCACTTATAATGTTAGTATAATGTTTTTTGATTTCGATTTTTTTTGTGCCAGAAGTTTTTTTCAAGTTCCCTCATCATCAGACGAAGATGATCAGGGAACTTGATAAAGACAAACTTAAAAGGAATTTGCCATGTTCAATACAAGTTAAGCTTCATCGATAGCATTTGTGGCATAATATTGATTAAAACAAAAAGTTATTTCGAGTTGTCGCTCACTTAAATAAAAATAAACAAAATTACAGTTCCAGTAAGGCACTTACAATGGAAGTGATTAGGGATAGTCCATAAACAATACAAAAGTATAGCCACAAGACGTTTAACATTATATGTGTTAACATGATTTTAGTGTGATAAAATTACTTACTAATCTTATCTATGTAGTTATATCCAATATTAGAACTTTGCTGTCATGACAATGCAACACCAGTAAGCACTGTAATCTGGTAAACACTGTAATGCTGGTACCTGATTTTGAGGGGGGGTTTTTTTATATAATATTTTTACACTGTGTATTTGAAAGATTATGGACTTTCCCCATTCACCCTCTTTAAAAGAGCTTTACTACAGTTTTTGCTTTTAAAAAAAAAATACAAATACAAATTATTATTTAGACGAGCCAAAATAATTTAGTTGCGGTGATCAACATTATGTTGCAAATGCTGTCGATTGAATGTCACTTGAACCCTAAACATTCCTTTTGTCTATAACTTGCTTCAAATGTTGGGATTCCAAAGACAAAGTAAAATTCATTGTTCATGATATGAACCCCTTTAACTGACAGGAAACAGCAACTTAAAGGAATCTGAATGTAGTTTTTTAAACTCTTGATATCTTAACAATTAGTGAGGGATCTTCACTAGGTCACAAAGTAGCTCTCAGTTCACAGGTTTTCAGGTCTTTTAAATGATGTCAAATAATGTGACAATTGATTTTTACTAATACAGCCTTGATGTACAACAGCTAAATTTTCTTTTACAATGAGCTGGCAGCAAAAGACTGAATAAAATGCAATTATTCATTAAAGTCCACCATGAACAATGAGACTCCTCATAATTCCAGAATGTACAAGTGAATTACCATGAAAAGATGGCATAGTAATAGCCTTGTGGGTGAAAATGAGATTTACCTTTGTATGAAAATCAAAATGTATATATTCTGTCCATTGTACTTTTAATGAAAGACTCTCTCTGGGTTCTTTTGATCGGAACCTGTGTCCAGAGAGATCAATTTCAGAAGAGCTTTGTAATGTTTCCAACAATATGACAACAGAGATAGCACTGTTTTGCTATGCAAAACTCCCATCTCTGGGAAAACGCTTATCGATAATTGAAACCAAAAAAAACTGACACTGTTAGTTTGCTTTCTCCCTCTGAGAACTAAATGAAATCCGGTATTTGAGAGCACTTCTATATCTGCACAGCCCTTCCAGTGCTTTGAACACAAAAAAATCCTGAAGACTATTGGAATTGAACGTTTAGCGTCATACCTCCCAGTTGATATCCATTTCATGTGGCAAATGACCTTCGATCTTGATATTTTCAGGGTTCTTGTCAGGTGCTTTTGAAAAGAGCAGAAATATGGATTTTTTTAAATGGTCTGTGAAATATGCAGTTTATAGGCTGGAGCTCAAACGAGAGGGAAAATCAATTATCTCACAAGTTTGAATGTTTTAAAGTTCAGTAAGCAATGTGGTGGCCTCAGTGCACAGAAGTCTGTGGGGAAAGTAATATAGGGGAACAGTGCATGGAGAGACTGCAGACCTGATGGTGGAGATTTGTATCTTTCAGTGGTCTGGCTTGCTCGACCTCTCCCGACCTCATTGATGGCAGAGACTCTGAAGCGGTAGTCCACATGTCCATGCAGCTTCAGCATTGCAGAGTGATGGTTACCTGATATTCTCATCAACTCCTTCCAGATGCCTGGCTCATAATGACTTTCCTCGAACTCTATAACAAACTCTGAGCATAATGTTAGAGAATCATACAATTAGGGCTGGTGTCAAGGCAACAAAGCCCACAAAAAACACTCTTAGAAATATTCTAAATTTTTTTGTGATGTTCCTCATTTGTTGAGTATGTTTATAATGATTTTACTTACTAGCAAACATTTTGTTCACATGTTGACCTAAAAAGATGCACTGACCATAGAAGACTTTAAACCACTAAAGCACCCCTACGCACCATATCCCCTAAAATATCACTACAGTACTCCCTATGACAATGTTGAGATTGCTGACATATTTGCGTTGCTCAGCAAATTGTATTCCGACACATTTTGCAAAACAGCAAAATTTACATTGTCATTTAGCAGATGCTTTTATCCACAGTTACATACAAATGAGAAACATAAGCAATTAATTGAACAAAAGTCAACAATATTTGCAGTATATTATATAATATTTGCAATATTTGCTAAATTCAAATAGCTTGAAATCAAGCTGGCTAGCTAGAAGCATTTGCGTTAATGTACTTGCATTAAAATCTGTTTTGGGCCTCAGATGCAAAACCTAAAACACAGACCAACATTTAAGGGTCTACATTATCCATATGTATTTGTATTCACTGAATGAGAATGCACACACAATCATAGGCCCTTCATCAGATTCCACTTAAAAATGTGGTAACCAGCAATTCTTGACTTTTTTATTATTTTAATATGTTGCTTGAGGTTAACTTATATTAGTATTTTCCACCCTTATTCTGACCCTCTGTCAGAAACGCTCGGTTTGGTGTTGCTTCTCCTTTAAGAATTGACTTGGCTCTCTGCTCTTGACTGACCTGCTCTATTCTTGCAATCTCACTACTCATCAGTAATTGCCAGGCTACTGAAGTGATAAGGTAAAGTAGGCATTGATGTGTTGTTGTGGAGGTGGTCAGATGCAAATGTCTTCCACAGTGTGACATAACAATGTGGAGAAAGTGGAGTCATTTTGGCAGCTTGGTTTCAACAAATATTATTTTGTTGTGAGGAGGAAGTGTTTTTATGGTACAATGAACAAGGTAAATCAAGGTCAATTTAATTCCTCATGCCATGACCCCCTTTAAGGTTCTGTTTCTACTTGATATAATCCTTATAGTCAGGTTCATTCAGTCATATTAAAAAATATTTTGGCTTTAATTAAACAAGTAAGTTTAGATTGGTGTACACAAATACATAAATAAATAAATTAGTGTATATCACTTGAAATGTTTGGTTGCCTTCTACAAACCTTCTGTGTTCTGTTAAGGTCAGGGTATCACAATTACTATTATAAGGCCAGAGGGCTGTGGAAAGACCACGTTACCAGTAATGGAGCTGTTATGATCATTTCCTGATATCCACTGCAGTTTCACACTACTGCCATTGTTTTCAGACAGAATCACATTCTCGGGTGGATCAGGAACATCTGAGAAAATCAATTAAATTTGTATATTATTACATTAGTCCAAATCAGTGTTAATATTGTTGGTGAAATCTACAACTAAATGACAATTTTCAGAAAAAAAAAAAAGTAAAATAACATAACTGGGAAAAAAAAAAAAATATAATACGTATTCATGACTAAAATATGAACTAAAATATAAATGACCTCAAATTCATTTTAGCTTTTTGATACGCAGTATAGCATTTACAATCTATTTACAAAAGTCTTCAATCAAGAAAAGGCCACTGGATAGTATTAATATGGCCTTAAGAAAGTTAACAGTATTAAAAATACATTCTTTAAATTATATCAGTTAAAACATTAACTTTAATATCCCTAAATATTACAACCAAAACCAAAACTTAATATACTGAAACCAAAAATCTCTTAAAATCTAAAACTAAAGTAACAGTCTAGGAATTTAAACTAATGGAAAACTAAATTGACAGAACAAATTGAAAATAAAACAGAACAATAAAAACATCAACAGTAAAATAGTCTACAGTAATTCTGATATAAATTCAGGTAAAAGGCTCATAGGTTTTAACAACCTGAAATTTTATTGAAATACACTATTGTGCTGCTTTAATAAATAGTACAGTACATACTGTATCCAGTAGTGGTCACATTTGGCCTGCATAATTCCCTCTCTCTCCCACAAATTTCCTGTCCATATCTACTTTCCTGAACAGTAAAGACTAAAAGCCCATAACTTACCCACAACTGAAAGCTGTGCAACTGCCGTGTCTTGGTCGACTGGTGTTCTGGCCACACAGACATATAAGCCCTGGTCTCCAAAGCTCACACTGATGATCTCAAGTACTCCATCATCGAGCACATATCTACAAGAACAGGCGAAGGCATTGATTAGAAAGACGTTACTTGCACTGACATTTACCACAGTAAAATAATGACAGCCTGCTTAATCTCACCGTGTGTTCTCACTGCTGTTAAGAGCTATGCCATCTTTCTCCCAAAGAATCTCAAAATCATTACCAAAGGAAGGATCAAATTCTGCCTGACATGAAAACTGAATGGTGGTTCCGACCAAAATCCGCAAATCTTGTGGCGGGTGTACTATTTTGGTTGGAGCTGAAAGAGAACACATAAATCAACATTTTGGTGCATGATTACGACTACATAAATTAATTACTAATTTAATTTAATCTTGAAAACCCCTTAAAGGCATAGCAATGCAATCTGGCGTCATTTAGTCATGTTATTTCAAACCTGTATGACTTCCGTGGAACACAAAAGGAGATGTTAAGCACAATGTTAGCCTCAGTCACCATTCACTTTCATTGCATATTTTTTCTATACAATGAAAGTGAAAGGAGACAGAGGCAGTAAAAGGATCAAAAAATAATTGTTGGTTTGGAACATGAGGGTCAGTAAATAATGACAGAACATTAATTTTTATGTGAACTAAACTCCTTTTAAACGTTGTTTGAATTCACATTAGAGCACCCATTTCTCTTACCTTTGACCTCAAGGGTTGCAGCAATGGCAACTTTTCCCTCTGTGTTTTGAGCAAAACAAGAGTATTCCCCAGTGTCTTCTTTCATCACGTTATGGATCTCCAGCGAGCCATTCTTATGAATGGAGAATCTTTCTCCTTCCACAGCATTGGCACTGTCAGCTTTACTCCTGTTCAACCATAAACCAACTGGGTCATTCTCAGATTTGTGTACATACAGCATCCTCAAGAAGTACTCTTAACATAAATATAAATCCTGAATGTAATCACATTATTAAATAGATTTAACTCAAATTAAATGTAATCAGTTAACAAAATTACATTTTTCATTTAAATATTTATTTCATTAAACATTTGGATGTTTCTTATGAAATTGTCAAAAAATGTCACAGGTCATTCCCAGGTCATTTCCTTGACAGGTTTCATGAAAATTAAAATTGTATCATTTTCAAAAAAATATGTATGTGTTATTAATTACATTTGCAAAGGTTATAGAGAAATACAAATATATAATTTATATAAATATAAAATATAAAATATAATGCTTTGTCTGTCTAGAAGATTTCCCATTTTGATGCAATATTTGCTTCTTTAAAAATTATATTTTGATTGTTCTGACATTGCTTTAAGGAGAGTGGCATCTTATTTTGACATGGTTCAAACTGAAATGATCTCACTTTTTCAGTTGAAACCAATGTTGGCCTTAATAGTTCAACTCTACTATAAGGAAAGAAAACTAGAGAAAAAACATTGTTCTTGACCCAAATCACGATAATACTGAATATAAACAATGTGGTGTTGTTGCACTGATCTTCAACCTCGTAACATTCAACCCCAAAACATTTGAAATGTAACAGAGTTAGCACAAAGGCACAGCTTTCAAAGAGCAATGTAATAGATTTTAAAATGAAATGAAATGACAATTAAAAATAATAACTAATTAACATTACACATTATTTTGTCATTGATAAAACTTGAATCTACTCTTTATAATCCACAACCACCTCTAAAGAATCCAATGAAATTGCATATGAAAAGCATCTTCAGGATATATATATATATATATATATATATATATATATATATATATATATACTGTATTTACATTTTATGTACTTAAAATGCACTGCTTGGTTTCTTTGATGTTACGTGCCAGCACAGTTAGCACTTCCACTGTTATTGCTTTAAATTAACAATACCATAGTTACAGATCCACATGAGCAGTTTACCTCATTACAGTATACAGTGCTGAACATAGCCTGAGGGCTCCACCCTTTGGACCACCAAAGCAAAACAACACACATGAGTCTCTATTGCTGCAGTCATAACACCGCTAGAGTTGTGCTGCTCTCTGCTGGCCTATGTAAATACTGCCATTAGAGCAGCCTGTACTAACCAGGTAATGCTGGATGATGGCAAGCTGAAGACCTTACAGTTCATGAAAACAACTTTTCCCTCCACTGTGGTATATTGAAGACTGTTTTCTGTTAAGATCACTGGCTGGATGTCTGTAGAGATAGTTATCAGTATTATACCATACAAATATTAATAATAACAATAATGAATACATGATTGAATTAGTCTCATTATCTCTTTTCTTGGAAGACGTGCAGTGTTATCAGTTTATGTATAAATCCTCCTCATTCTTGGAGATCAATTCACATCCATAGTAAATGGCTTACTGTAAACAATAATTTTATTTATTTAGATTAATAAACGAGTCCAAATATTTGTTGTAGTGATTATTATCATGCCGCAAATGCTGTTGATTAAGCTTAACTTCTTTTTTTTACCTGGAACCTTTAAGATAGTCTGCAGGGTTACTGAGAGATATTCCATGTTTTCTCTATGTTCTTTCTTATTTTATTTATTTATTTATTTTTCATATTCAATCATATTCAGTTGCTGAAAAACTTTATATATATATACTGTATATATATATATATATATATATATATATATATATATATATATATATACACTGTATATATATTTTTTCTTTTTTTTTTTTTATCAGGGTCCTTAGCACCATATTTGTATCTCTCAGATGAAAGCAACACATGTTTTGGTTACAGCAACTGAATATGAATGGCAAAATTGTTCACATAAAAGAGCTTGGTTGCTTAGGGAGAGTGTGTCTGGAGATGAGAACAGACAGAACAGCTCCACCCTGAATCCTGTGCGCTATCAATAGGACATAAACGAACCCAAGGGCCATCCTCTGGCAATATCACACTTATGCTTATGGCTGTGTCCACACCAACAAAAAAAAGAAAGAAAAAATAGGTGCTTGTTCGTGGCCAGGCTACATTATGTAGTGCCATTGTGGTTTTATGTGCTTTTGGCTTGAAGTCAATGAAATCATGAATGTCCAATAAGAAGGCACTTGAGCCCTATTTCAAGTGGGTTGGAGAGCAGCTCTCTGATGGTCAATAGTGTTTCAAGTGTTATGAAATATGTTTTTATACCACTACATTGTTCATTTACTGATTATGACTGCATGAAAGACATTTACATGTTGTTATCATAGTATAAGTAAAATATCTTACCCCAGACCATTTAATTAATTCATAATAATGCTCAATAAATTGATCTGTCGAAAATAATTCTTACTTATTAAACATATTACAGTTCCATTTCAAAATTCTTATTCGATGAGGCACATTAATTATATCCTGTTATACACATTTAATTTTGCTTTTTTTTTTTTGCTTTTTTTTGCCATTTTATAAAAGTAATAATCTATGAGAGGGTGGATGTTAGTGATTTTCCCACAGTTAAGAGGGTTTTAAAAAACTCAGCTTTGTGTTGTGGCTAACATCACCCCTTAACCATTGTAAAATCACTTTATTGCACAGCCTTCAATAAGCAACATGGCTTATTTCTTTAATTTATTATCTGCGTCACTTTAAACAACACGAAAGTAAGAAATTATACAGCTCGGAACATTATGTACTCATATCTTTACAAGTAAAAGATGATTACTTGTCATTATTGAATGCAAAATCTGAGATTCTTGTTGAGCATGATTGTAAAACATCTCCAAATGTGTGCAATTACAGTGCAAATGGTGGAGTTTACTTACTCATAATCATGATGTTGGCATTGGATAGGATGGTGCCATGTCTGTTTGAGGCCTCACACTGGTAAACAGCGCTATTATCAGGGTTTGCTTTGTGGATGAAAATGGTGCCATCTTTGACATTCCTGTTGGATACTGGGACCTCTGAAATAGAACATTTGGATTAAAAGTTTAGTAAAAATACAATAAAGCAGGGTACACTGGCTTTGGCCTCACTACTTTCATTATCATCTAGTGCTATAAATTTGAGCAACAATCACTATATGAAGATGATTATTGAAACTTCTTAGTTCTAGTGTAGTAGCACTTAATTATAATTTTTAATTCCAACATTGTCTAACATTACCACATTATAATGTTAATATACACTGGTAGCCAAAAGTTTGGAATAATGTATAGATTTTGCTCTTATCTAAAGAAATTGGTACTTTTATTTACCAAAGTGACATTCAACTGATCACAATGTATAGTTAGTACATTATTAATGTGAAAAATTACTATAACAATTTGAAAATAAGGCCTGCACCCCCGAGTCTTCTCTTTACTGTTGTACATGAAACTGGTGTTGAGTGGGTAGAATTCAATGAAGCTGTCAGCTGAGGACACGTGAATCATCTATTTCTCATACTAGAGACTCTGATGCAATTATCCTCATGTTTAGTTGTACATCTGGCCATCCACATCTCTTTCTGACCTTGTTAGAGCCAGTTGTCCTTTGTCTTTGAAGACTGTAGTGTATACCTTTGTATGACAATTTCAGGTTTTTGGCAATTTCAAGCATTGTATAGCCTTCATTCCTCAAAACAACAATCGACTGACAAGTTTCTAGAGAAAGCCTTTTCTTTTTTGCCTTTTTTGACCTAATATTGACCTTAAGACATGCCAGTCTATTGCATACTGTGGCAACTCAAAAACAAACACAAAGACAATATTAAGCATCATTTAATGAACCAAATAGCTTTCAGCTGTTTGATATAATAGCAAGTGATTTTTTAGTACCAAATTAGCAATTTAGCATGATTACTCATGGATAAGGTGTTAAAGAGATGGCTGCTGGAAAAGGGGCTTGTCTTGATTTGATTGATTTGTTGAAAATATATTTTTTTCAAATCATTATGGTGCAATTAGTAATGTCCTGACTATACTTTGTGATCAGTTAAATGCCACTTAGTTGAATTAAAGTACCAATTTCCTTCAGAAACAGCCAAATCTGTACGCCAGTGTACATATAAAATGTTACATAATGCATGCAATTTTTTTTTCATATACTAACAAATGCATTTTTGCAACCCATTTTACTTCTGTAATGTGACGTATTTCTGAGTGAAACAAGATTAATGTAGGATGGAACTTGATTTTACCAAACAGGATTTGGCTTTATCTAGAAATTAGGAATATTTCTTGTTGATAGTCCTTGGGAGTAGAGGGCAAATATTATTATTTATTTATTTTTTTTTAAACCCAAGGTAAATAAGATAAATAAATTACCTTCAAATCAAATTGTGTGGATGTGCCAGACAGGCTCACATGATCATAAATGACAACATTTCTTCCCACAGCACTTTTCAAGAGTGTAAAAAAATAAATGTTGCTTGCAAATCGCCCTATGTCACATGACACTTTGCAGCAGGCACGTGGCACTGCCCAGATAGCAAAATATCCATGGGCCAAATCTGGCAACATTTTGCTAATGAATTTGGTCCACATACAACATGGAATTACAGTCTAAGATAGGGCCAAAAACCACTTGCCAAAATTAAACTGACCTACGAAAGTGTCCAAAACTTACCAAAAAACTTTTCAGTGTCTCCCGTATCCCCAGAAAGTGGCTGTTATTGGAGCACAACTACACCAGAATGCTCAGATTTCAGCCATACATCAGCCAAACACGTGCCACACCCACCCCAGAACTCAACCAAATAAATGACACCAATATATGGATTTAACCACTGGAGTTGGGTTACTTTTATGCTTCCTTTTGGAGCTTCCAAGTTCTGGTCACCATTCACTTACATTGTATGGACCTAAAGAGCTTGAATATTCTTCTAAAAATCTTTGTGTTCAGCAGAAGAAAGAAAGTCTTACACATCTGTAATGGCATGAGGGTGATTAAATGATGAGATAATTTAAATTTTTGGGTGAACTATTCCTTTAATTGACCATTAATAGTTCTAAACATAAATAACTAATATTGCCATTATATTCATTCATTTCTGTTTAAACTCAATTTCCTGTACAGCTGCTTTGAAATGACATCTGTTGTGAAAAGTGCTATACTAATAAATTTGACTTGACTTATTTCAGTTTGAAGTGAAAGACGCAGCACTAATATCACCCATACAGCAAAAACTTGGGGTGCTCGTATTACAGTGTATTTAACAGTTTCAGTTCCCAATCAGTGAGTACCGGACATTTATGACAAGCATTCGCTGATGATCTACTGTTTATGAATTACTGCTCATATTTGTTATACGACTATGATTGCAAGAAATTTGTTTCAAATATCTGTTTCTGTGAGCAGCTGGGAGCACAGACATTTAAAAATAAGAGTCCCAAATAAGTGTATTTTGGGCTTGTTTATTTTTAAAAGTCCACTTTGCCCAAAAATCATATTATCCTAGTTTATATTGTGTGACAGGGCAGAGGGCGGGGCCAGTTTGTGATGCTAAACACACGGCCCCTAATCAGGCTAATCAAGCCTCAGAGTGGGATGAAAGCTGACTGCAGACTGCAGTGGGACAGAGAGAGAGATTTACGGGCAGCTGTCCGAAACCATTGTGTGTATGTGTGTCTTTTGTTTAAGTTCCTTATTAAAATATAATTGATATCGTCAAGCCTGTTCTCGCCTCCTCCTTTCCATTAATCCCTTTACATATCGATATTTTGGTTAGTCCCTCAACTGGGTGTTGCATCAGGAAGGGCATCCGTCATAAAACCTGAGCCAAGTCAAATATGCGGATCACGGATGGTCCATTGATGAGACCGCTAATGGGAGCAGCCAAAGAAGAAAATATTGGTATTTTGGTTGCATAATAAACCGCATCTGAAATTTCATTATATACATTTTTAAATCTATTGGTCAATTAAGTGGTTATAGACTTTCTTTCATGCCTTTATGGTATTTATTACTTCAGGTCTTAAAAAGGTTTTAACAAGTCTTAAATTTGCCTATGCCCACAATCACTGGCTTCCGGTAACGGCCATCTGCACATTCACTGGCTTCCTCTATCCTCTGCGCTTCCGCATTCGTCAATTCTCACAGGAGCTTACACTATGTCATACACCAGAACTCCACTATCTCGCAAATGCGAGGACTGCCGTTAACGGAAGCCAGTGATTATAGTTTATAAATATATAAATATGGATATTTTTCTTACAAAAACGCATCACTTTGCTTTAGAAGGCCTTTATTAACCCCCTGGAGCTGTATGGATTGTTTTTATGATGGATGGATGCGCTTTTTTGGGCTTCAAAATCGAAGGTACCATTCATTCCTATTATAAAGCTTGGAAGAGCCAGGATATTTTTAATATAACTCTGATTGTGTTTGGCTTGGGGGTGAGTAAATTATGGGATAATTTTCCTTTTTGGTTGAACTAACCCTTTAATAAGTGTTCTTAGAAGAAATGGTGATGTTTCACAGTGGTAAACACTCGACTGTCCCAACTTTTTTGGAGTGGGTTGCAATCATCTGATTTGATATTAATGTACATTAAAATAAAAAAAATTTAAAAAATAATTCACAAGGTAAAACCTATAATGTTTAGTTGTAGTGTTTTCAACATAACAAAGGCTGAATATTATTTACAAATCACTCCTTTTTGTTTTTATTAAAAATGTTCATACTGTCCCAACTTTTGCGGAATTGGGGTTGTAACATAAAACCTAAATTTTTTGTGTGATTGAAAAAATACTGTTTGAGCAGCTGTTGTGGCAGTTTGAATGAAGAATTGAATTTTGCAGAATGATAAAGCAACACACTGTACATTCATATTACATTGGTTTGATCATATGAAATGGTTAAGAAAGTAAATAGGTTAAATTTCTATTGGATGTTAACTTTAATGTACATAAACTTTAGATCTGTTTAGCATCATTACATTACAGTAATATGGCATAACGAATGAGAGTGTATACCATTCAGTGGTCGGCCGTTGACTCTCCATGTCACACTAGGTTGAGGATTTCCCGTCACGACACACTTAATCACAACATCAGCTCCAATCGTTCTCAACTGACTCTGAGGTTCTATCTCCCACTCAGGAGGTTCTAGACATGGAATATAATCAGGTCGTATCACAGCTACTTTATTATAATTATGAACAATAATTTATTAAGGTAAAAAAACAAATTGACAGCAATAGACAGAGAATGCTCATTGTATCATTAGAGGATGTAATGTATCCAAAAAAATAAAAAAATAAAAATAAATATGTATTAATATTTGACCACTTATAGTGGTCATTATACTGTAGTACTGCAAGCATTTGTTGTCACTGGACAGAAGATGGAGCTGTTTTACCATAAAGAGTGACTTGTAGCACTTTAAATGCAAGCATAAGGCCTATGCTCAAAATTAAATTGAAACCATTTATAAAACACTGACACATTTATTGTGGTTATAGTTTGAGCTCACTTTGATGAATAACGTGACTCACCTTCTACTGTAACATGAAAGTAATGCACCACTTCTCCATAGGGATTTTTGGCTTTGCACATATATTTCCCCTCATCCTCTTCATTTACCATCTCTATTGTCAGCAACTTTCCATGACTCTCCACTATGGTCCTTTCTGGAAGCCGTTGGCCCATTTTCGACCACACCACTTTTGGTGTTGGTCTGAAAGTGTGAAAGACCAAAGACTGACATGTTACACTTCTGTTGTTAGCTTAATCGATATGCAAGTATTTATGTCTACCTATGTTTGGGCTTAAATGTGTAGGTATAAATGGCTAAACAATTGGGAAAAAAAAAAAGTTTTTTTTACTAAAAAAAAGTTTAGAAGGCTAGATGTTTGATATCTTGTTATCTAATGCATTTAGATAACAAGATTTATACTTAAGTGGCTTACACCAAATTTTCCAAATACTTTTTGGAGCTACAGTACATTATACTGTTGTATATAGTAGAATATTTCACAAGCATTAAAAGTGGTATATATGACATTGATACCATGCTACTAATTTGTATTGCAATTCAGCTGAATAAAAAATTTAATAAAAATTAACAATGACACTTACAAGCCCTCTGCAATACATTCCAACTGAAGATCTTCTCCTTTCACCAAATATGTGTGTGACTCCATTCCTTTGGGCATCAGGAGACTGGGCTTCCTCTCCAAGAGAGAGTTTGCTTTATAGCATGGAGAATATGATATAACAGATAAATGTCTAATGCATGATAAATATTCAAAAAGAATGTGGATGTTTAAGGTATCTGGCATGCTTCAGATGATGCTTCATTCATGATATAAAAGCTTTCACAAATGTGATCCAATATAGAAAATGGATGAACCTATAAATTATTTTCCTTCTGTCTAACCCCATCAGTTGATTAAAGAAAACTCTGATATATATGTGATTTGCAAATCTAGGCTAAAGATTAAGCAAATATGATGGTGACATGGATGGGATCATTAATCAGCACTAATTAAAAATAAACAGAGTTGCTCTGCGCTCATGAAAGCATCTCTAATAAACGTCACTCACCATAACCTCTGCCGCTACCAGAGCCTGAGTCCTTCATTAACTTGTCTTGGATGAAGAGATGGAGACAAATAAAAATGAGTGGCAATGCAAAAATAACCAGACAATAGATATGGAAATGACATTCAATGGCAAGTCAATAGAGGCAGTGCTTGGCAAGCAAGCAAGTGCTTGGAGATTGACTACATGAAACACTGGAGAGATGTTTAAGATGTGCAGGAACAGTTTGTTTGATATCTGTTTAAAGAAAAGTTCACCCAAAAAAGAAGATATGTCATCATTTACACAAAAGGTAGCTTTTTAAAGGATATACTGGATGTTATTCTCCATAAAATTTGAGTAAATGGGGACTGGGGCTTAATGGCTAAATGTTACCTTAATGGTGGTTCATACAACTTGTGCGCAATATTCTATGTTTTCTTAGGCCATACAACAGTTTAAAGGAATATTATGGGTTCAGTACAAGTAAAGCTTAATCTACAGAATTTGTGGCATAATGTTGATTATCATAAAAAAAATATTTTGACTTGTCCCCTCCTTAAAAAAAAAAACAACTAAAATCTAAAATCGAGGTTACAGTGAGGCACTTACAAAGGAAGTGGGGGCCAATTTTTGGAGGTTTTAAAAGCAAAAAATGTGAAACTTGTAATTTTATAAAAGCACTTACATTAATTCCTCTGTTAAAATGCATGTACAACATATTATTTTAGCTGTCTTTTTTAATCATTTAGAAATTTGTGTCCATGTATTTACAGTATTTATTTGCTTATTAGCTGTGTAAAAAGGAGAACAATGTACAGTCAGCTGGTTGTTATCGCAAAATATACCCCCTTCAGGTTGATACAAGATACCTTCGCTTTGTGTCGGGATCCTGATCACCTTGTCAGGGTTTATTGTGTGATAACAACCGGCTGAATGTACATTATCCCTTACAAGTTAAGCTCAATCGACAGCATTTGTAGCATAATATTGATTACCACCAAAATGTTTTTTTGACTAGTCCCTCATTTTCTTGAAATTGTTATCACATTGTTATTGTTCTTTGTTAATTGCTATTGCACAATAAACCCAGACAGCGCGATCAGTACCCCAAAAGAATTGAACCGGCTGACTATGCATTAACCCTTATAACTAAAATCATGTTAACACACACATTGTTTACATCTTGTGGCTTAAATTTTTAAACAGTGAGTATATTACTTTTAAAAAATTGGCCCCCATTCACTTCCATTGTAACTGCCTCACTGTAACCCAGATTTTTGCTTTTTTTAAAGAAAATGAGGGACTAGTCGAAATACATTTCTATGGTAATAAATATTATGCTATAAATTATGTTGATTGAGCTTCACTTGTACTGAACACAGAACATTCCTTTAATATGAGAAAAAATACAGTATATATATTTAAGTTCTTATTAACTGAAATGTTTCCCTCTGCCATAGCTCTCAAACAATAAATGGCAGCATTATATGTGATGCATTAGGTTTGTTGTCAATTACATTTGGTCACAAGATTCACGAGAACCAATGGTGTTTGGTGTTTCAATGTACCATTTTTGTAGTCTACACAAATTCTTGTATAGAATTAACAGTGAATAATGACTTTGTTTTGCTACTTAAGAAAATATATGGTTTTAGAATATTGCAACAAGTTGTATGGACCACATTTTAGTGCTTTATTTATTTATTTATTGTCATTTTTGAGCCTGACAGATCCAATCCCCATTTACTGTCATAATATAGAAAAGAGCGCCTAGGATATTCTCCCCCAAAAAACTTTTGTGTTTCATGGGTTTGAAACAACATGGGAGTTAGAAAATTATGGCATAATTAAAAATTTTGGGTGAAGTATTCATTTATGATGACGCTGTCATGAAATGATCTCAATCACAGAAATGTTCGCACTCTGTTTACAATAAAACCCTTGAAAATTAGCATTTTTACATACTGCTTTTGACAATGACGGACATGGCATTTTTCTGGACGATGGTCCGTATGCGTGGGAAGGCAGCAAAGCAGCAGAAGTCTCTTCGACTGTCAGCCTCAATGGCGTTCGAGAAGTACAGATTCCCATTCAGACCCACTGATACTCTCTCGTCCTGCTCGATGTGCTCTAGACCTGTGATGTTTCACAGAAATAGGCAATACAGTCAGTGACAATTTAAAGAAGATAAAAACAGTTTTAGCTCAGTAAGAATGAGAATATTAAGAGGCTTAATATTAATTGTTTAAATAATAATAAATAAAGATAAAAGTAACAGATAAATGGGATAGTTCCCCAAAAATGAAAATGATTTCATTATTTACTCTTTACTTTCCAGTGTGGAACACAAAATGTGTTAGCCAGAATGTTAGCCTCAGTCACCATTCAATTTCATTGCATCTTTTTCCTTAAAATGGAAGTGAATGGTGACCGAGATGTGACATCTGTTCCACAGAAGAGCAACATGTTGTGGAGCAACATGAGGGTGTACATGATAAAATAATTTCCATTTTAGGATAAACTATCCCTTTAAGTCTTATAATACTTAGAAATATTTTAACATTTATTTAAGTTGATTTAATCATAGTCAATTTGTAGCTAGACTTGTTAGTATCGGTAGAAAGTTTGTGAGTGTGCCTGAAATTAATTCTACCCAAATATCCAACTAACTTTATCTCACCTATTGTCATCCAGTAGATTTGCAGCGGAGGGATTCCTTTAGGTGGATTGCATTCCAGAATGACTGACTGACCTTCTATAACCTCAATTGGGTCAATGATCTCTTTAGGGAACTTCGGAACATCTATACAGCATAACAAGTAAAACAAGTGAGGGCATGATCAATGTTGCAAATACCAATTTAGCAATTCATTTACCATTAGGTGGCAGTAAAAGCCAGATTTATCAATATATTCCTGAGAATAGATAATTTGCTCCACACTCCCAAATTAAGAAAAAAGTTGCCAATAATGCAGAATTTTGCTACTGCTGTCATATTGTACTGTCAGTTGAATGAGTGGTTGAAAAAGGGGGCTTGTTTGGTAATGGATGCCTCGTTGCCATCGCTACATCTTTGAAGATTGATGTGATGTATTTCAGAGCACAATGAGAAATGTTATGTCGAAAAATTATGGAGGGGGAGGAAAAAAATAATTTTTCACTGGCCCTGTCCTCATGCTTCATACAGTCGCTGAGATGAAAGGGAAAGAAAAGCTCCAGGGCTCCCCTGAATTTGTGGCAGGCAAGTAAAATGAAAATCTCACTAAAGACCAAAACGGTCATTCCATTGGATAGCAGTCTCTAAATCACTTGGAAAGAATCGTTATGAGCATACAGCACAAAGTTACACATAACTCACTGGGAACAATAAATTCGATCTCCTCTGACATGGCTGTTCCTAACTTGTTAGTCGCAAAGCAGCGGTAATTTCCCTGGAATTCTGTGAGATTCCCGTTATTTGGAATGACGAATGTCCCAGACTCATCTAATGTTATCAATCTGGGATCCTGATAGGGATCAAAGTCTTGCCCATTCTTTGTCCACCTGAATCTGAGAAAAAAAGGGAAAATCGGTGATTAGATGCCATAACATATTTAATTAATCATTTGTAATGTGAGGAAAACAGTATGTGGATGCAAAAGTGATTTCCGTGATCAGGTTTTCACATTTTAGGCTTAACATTATATAAAATACTCCTTTAAAGCTTTGAAATGTGCTTTGATATGCCAGTGGGGTGTTTTTGCATATATTGTGAGCTTCTAATGATCTAGCTAGCATGCTAAAAATAATTTGTATGTTCATCCAGGCTGGTTTATTCTTGCTATACAGGCCCTATTATGCTTTTTGGGATTTTACCTTTCCTTTTGTGTGTAATATAGCTGTTTGTACCAAAGTTAAAAAGCACAAAGTCCTCCAAGTTACTCTCTCCAACAGAAAACACTGCTCCTGAACTGCCAGAAACACCTGGTTTGCAATCCAGCCATTACTTCATAGCTATGTCACTATGTAACACATTTGCATGCCCGTCTTATGGTATGGGCTGTTACATTTCCGACACATGCTCTAAGCGGGTGACCATTCAGACCAAACAGAATGGGCCAGCTGACCAATCAGATTGAACTAAATGGTGGTTCACACAACAAAGTTTTCTTAGGCCATACAATAGCTTAATGGAATATTCCGGGTTCAGTACAAGTAAAGCTAAATCTATAGAATTTGTGGCATAATGTTGATTACCACAAAAAGTTATTTAGACTTATCCCTACTTTAAAAAAATAAAAATAAAATTGAGTTTACAATGAGGCACTTACAAAGGAAGTGGGGGCCAATTTTTAGAGGGTTTAAAAGCAAAAATATGAAGCTTATAATTTTATAAAAGCACTTACATTCATTCATCTGTTAAAATTCATGTACATCGTATTATTTTAGCTGTAAAGTTGTTTGAATTGTCTTTTTTTTTGGGATTGTTTAGAAATTTAGGATATTTTTATGTCCATGTATTTATTTATTTGCATAGTACCTGTGTAATAAGCAGGATAATGTACAGTCAGCTGGTTGTTATCAAAAAATAAACACCTTCAGGTTGATTACAAGATACCTTCGGTTCGTGTTATGTTCGGGTTTATTGTGTGATAACAACCGGCTGAATGTACATTATCCCTTACAAGTTAAGCTCAATCGACAGCATTTGTAGCACAATATTGATTACCACAAAAATGTATTTTGACTAGTCCCTCATTTTCTTTAAATTGTTATCGCATTGTTATTGTTCATTGTTAATTGCTATTGCACAATAAACCCTGACAGGTCGATCAGAGTACCCCAACACAAATCGGACAGGCTGACTGTACATTATCCCTTAAAATCATGTTAACACTAATATATTTTATACGTCTTTTGGCTAAACTTTTAAAACAGTGAGTATATTACTGTTAAAAAATTGTCCCCATTCACTTCCATTGTAGTTGCCTCACTGTAACCCAGATTTTTGCTTTTTTTAAAGAAAAGTAGGGACTAGTCTAAATAAATTTCTTTGGTAATCAATATTATGCTACAAATTATGACGATGGAGCTTTACTTGTACTGAACCCGGAACATTCCTTTAATATGAGATATATTTTTATATATATATTTTTATATATATATACTGGTCTTATCACCAGGAAGTCTCTATCTTTAGCTATGTGTGTGTGTGTGCATATGTGTGTGTGTGTGTGTACTGCTCACTCTGGTACAGGGTTTCCCGTGGCCTCACACTTCACAGGGAAGCTCTCTTCGAAAGGAAAGGCGATCAGAGAGGCAGGAGAGTGCTCTGTAATTGTGGGCAGCTGCTCCACTAGATAAAGAAACAACCGCAAAGGAAGCACTCAGTAGACTGTTGAGGAATTGATGATTTACAACATGCAAGTTGAATGCAGCAAATGGTGATGTGAGATGCCTTGTTGCACCATAGGCTTTGGTTCAATTGTAATTATTTTCCACAATATGATCAACTATTTTGATCAATACATACAAGACTAAAAGATAAACAAAATATTTGTTGGTGAATATAATTACATATTGAATCATTGATTTGGCTGTTGCCCAAAGACTAAGTAATCGGTAAGGTGTTATCATGCAGTGGCAAATTACCTGGTCAAATAATGTCAATGAGATTTTGTTTGTTGTTTAGAACACAAAACTAATGGCTAATACGACTTTAGAGTAAATTTGGATATGCACGAGCAAATGCATAATGGAGTGGTGGTATGGGTTGCAAATTAACAGAAGTGGTTTGTTGTCTCTGTTGTTTGAAGTCATCCTCTGTGCCAAAACAATCTTTGATCTGATTGATCCTAGTCTATTAACCTCAAACCAGAATTAAGTATTTTTTTCCCAGGTCAATGTTTTGTTTTTGTTTTGTTTTTTTTAGCTAGTAAAAAAGTATCAACATATTTTTTTGATATGCTTTCGTGGAAATACCATGGTTTCCCTTCTGTCACTCACTTGACGTTGTGTTGATGTAGTGACACAAGGGGTTGTACTTGAGAGCCCCAAACACCTCCCATTCTTTGAGAAAAGGCTAATGAGAATTGCAGAGTGGAATTTGCATGCCACTCCCACGGACATACTGGCATAAAAGGAGCTGGAATGCCCAATGCGGTTGTACTATCAGCGAGCTGAATACTACTGCTGTTGCATTCACCTCTTTATAAGCGTATGCTGTTGGATATGCACTAAAAGAGTGTATATTCCTGCTATAGAGTATATTTTCTCTATTATAGCACACATTGAACATATTTTTGAAGACGCGTCTTGACAAAGATGCCTTTCTGTCTTTGTGTGATTCCTGGATGTGGTCATTATCTCTCCGCTGCCGAAGGCCACGGTCGCAGCCTCACGTGTCTGGGCAGCGATCACACTTAGGCATCATTTGTGGATGGTTCATGTTCTCATTGCGAGAATATGACCATGGCAATGTTGCAGTAGTGGCTTTCCTTCTTCCGGGGGAAAGCCACTCTAGCCGCCCCCCCACGCTGCACCTTCTACCCACGGGTATGAGGCCGGCCCGGCTGGCGCTAGATGCTATTTGGGGAGTTTAAAGGTACCCGCATTGTCAAAAAGAGAGCAGTTTCCTCACTCCTTGGGTCACATAATCAGTGTCCACGACCGCCATTGTCACGGCAACCAGACACAGCATGCGTAGCCAGGGCCCCTCGATCGCTTCGCGAGCCCATTTGTGCCATACCTACAGCCAGCCGGTTGTGACGAGTCTCGAGGCTGACCTAAGAGGTCCTCTTCCTCAGTTGCTAATCCACCCTACGCCGGGTATGCAGAGCAAGGTAGGAGCTTCGAGGTTTCCCTCAGTGCAGCCACCTCAGGACGATGCAACACCCCAAGATGTGGCATCGCCTGCTCCACCCCCGCCACAAGGCCCCACCTCCAGGGGCGTCCATTCTACGCAAGGGATAGAGCCTGATGCTCCAGCTGAGATGGGGAAAGGGTTCTACAGCCCTTACTCCATTGTGCCAAAGAAAGGCGGTGGGTTGCGGCTAATCTTGAACCTGTTCTGAACCAGGCCTTACACAGACTCCCGTTCAAGACCCTGATGCAGCAGTCATTCAGGCGAAGGACAACAGTTCCACTGAAACATTTTCAGAGGTTCCTGGGGCATATGGCTTCCTCAGTGGCAGTCACGCCACTCAGGTTGATGCATATGAGACTGCTTCAGCACTGGCTTCATACTAAAGTCCTGAGATGGGTATGACGACATGGCACACATCACGTAGCTGTCACGGCGCTCTGCCAACACTTATTCAGCCCTTGGACAGACCTTGCGTTTCTATGGACAGGAGTTCCCCTACTGCTAGATTCCAGATATGTCGTGGTCACCACAGATGCCTCCAAACTGGGCTGGGGCACCGTGTGCGACGGGCACGCAGCGCCGGTTCCTGATGAGGACAGCGACTGGGTTGGCACATCAATTGCCTAGAGTTGCTGGCTGTACTACTTAATGGCTATTGCCGTTGATCCAGGGCAAGTATGTGTTGGTCCGGTCTGACAACACAGCAACAGTAGCATATATAAATCGCCAAGGCAGCGTACACTCTCGTCACATATCGCAACTCGCCTACCATCACATGCTCTGGAGTTAGCATTGGCTTAGATCACTGCTGGCCACTCATATCCCAGGTAGCCTCAATGCCACAGTGGACATGCTGTCGGGGCATGCAATGCTCAGCGGAGAGTGGAGACTCCCCCCCAGGTGCTCCAGCTGATTTGTAGTTGATTCGACAAAGCACAGATAGACCTGTTCGCTTCACGATAATCCTCCAACTGCCCGCTCTGGTATTCCCTGATGGGAGCCCCCCTCTGGACAGACACGCTAGCACACAGCTGGCCCCAGGTGCAGCACAAATATGTGTTCACCCCAGTGAGCCTACATGCACAGACCCTGTGCAAAGTCAGTGAGGACGAGGAACGAGTCACCCTCGTGGCCCCATTTTGGCCCACCCAGACTTAGTTCTCGGACCTCACGCTTCTCGCGACAGAACCTCCCAGGCAGATTTACCTGAAGGAGGACCTTCTTTCTCAGGGACAGAGCACCATCTGGCATCCGCGCCCAGACCTCTAGAACCTCCACATCTGGACTTTGGATGGGACACAGAAGATCTAAGTGGCCTACCACCAGCAGTTGTAGACATGATCACTCTATCCAGAGCTCCCTCTACCAGGCAGCTTTATGCCCTGAAGTGGCACTTGTTCACGAAATGGTGTTCTTCACGAGCCGAAGACCCCCAGAGATGCGCATTCGGGTCAGTGCTTTCCTTCCTGCAGGAGAGACTAGAGGGGCGGCTGTCCCCCTCCACCTTTAAGGTATATGTATATCCACCATGACGCAGTGGATGTTAAGAACCTAGGGAAGCACAACCTGATCATCATGTTCCTCAGAGGTGCCCGGAGGCTGAATCCTCCCAGGCTAAGCCTCTTCCCCTCATGGGATCTCTCCACAGTCCTCCTGGGCCTTCGGGGATCCACCTTTGAGCTGCTAGTCATTCGAGCTGAAAACGCTCTGCTTGAAGACTGCCCTCCTGATTGAGCTCACCTCCATCAAGAGGGTTAGGGACCTACCAGCGTTTTTTGGTGGTACCATAGCCCGTAGATGCCATTGTTTTGGCATACCAGACCCAGGCCGTTTCCGCCCATTTGGGAATACGAGCACATTCTACTAGGAGTGTGGCATCCTCGTGGGCACTGGCCAATGGCACCGCTCTAGCAGACATTTGCAGAGCAGCGGGCTGGGCTACACCCAACACCTTTGCGAGATTTTACAATATTCCGTGTTGAGATGGTTACTTCCTGTGTTTTGTCAGGTACAAACAGGTAGAGTTTGGTAATACAGAACAGCTGGCCGGGTATATTCCGTGTAGACTGATGCTCTTGCAAATACGCACACAGCAGCTTGCTTGCACCTGCATCAGCAGTTCACGTAACAAGGTTCAGCTAGTTACATCAACACAATGTCAAGTGAGTGACGGAAGGAGAATGTCATGGTTAATGTCGTAACCTCCGTTCCCTGATGGAGGGAACGAGATTTTGGGTCCCTCTTGCCACAACACTGTACTAGCCACTGAAATGGCTGGACCCTGTCTCGGCTCCTCAGCACAAAACCTGAATGGAGAGGGCATTCCAGCTCCTTTTATACCCATATGTCCAGGGAGTGGCATGCAAATTTCACTCGCCAATTGTCATTGGCCTTTTCTCAAAAAATGGGTGGTATCCAGGGCTCTCAAGAGTGTCACTACATCAACACAACGTCTCATTCCCTCCATCAGGGAACAGAGGTTGCGATAGTAACCAAGACATTTTTGCACATGTACCATGTAAGTGCCATGATATCCTTTGAATTACATTGGAGTACCATTAAATGCAATGGTACATAAATATGGTAATCATTCAGTACCATGGTATTCCTTTCAAAAAATACTATGGTGGTTCCATAGTAGTGATGTATCAGATTGTTATACCATGGTTCTTTGATATATACCTTCTTCTTTCAGCTGCTTCTGTCAGGGGTCGCCACAGAAGACCTTCCATGATCCTCATATTTGACTTGGCAGCGGAACTCTCACACACACCTACAGGGCAGTTTTAGAGTATCCAATTCACTTAACCGGCATGTTTTTGGACTTGTGATGGAAAGTGGAGCACCGGGAGGAAACCCACATGAACATGGGGAGAACATGCAAACTCCACACAGAAAGGCCCAGTTGAGCCAGGACTCAAGCCTGGCACCTTCTTGCTGTGAAGTGACAGTGCTAACCACTGAGCCACCATGTAACCCGGTTCTTTGAATCATACCATAGAACTGAAATGTATGTACTATGATATTCACATGGTACTCTAAGGTATTTTAAAGAATACCCAAATACATGGCACTGCAAAGGAACATGTCCAAAAATGTATGTTAGTACCATGGTTCTTACTTTGTATGTGATATATCAATGTACCATGTTATTACCATCTGACCATGGTACTGCCAAAATACTTTTTTGTACATAATGATAATTATGTAGATTGTAATGTTGATACATTTTTATTTCCTTTTGCAAGTACATAAAAAAACAAAACATAAATTGGTCTAAAATATAAGACCAAAATCAGCCCCCACAATTTCACCTTTACATTTAATTCTGCCACCAAAGCAGAACCAGTATCAGTGGTAACTATCCCAAACAAAAGAGCACATCTGAGCTGCATATGAGCAAGATTTCCATAAGAAATTGATTGTTAATTGATGATAATGAGCTCTGTAACAATGACCATGTGACTAAACACTCTTTATGGTTTACTACTTTATGGTAGTTACTACTTCTATGCATGGCTTGGCTTTATTAACTTACTGTTCATGCGTTCTAAAACTAACAAATCCATCGCAGCAGGGAAAAACAGAGAAACAAATGTACAGGGATTTGTTAAAACCATCTGATCAAAACAGAAAGCTTAAAATAGATATGACTGGAATGCAACAAATCATTTATTGTCAACACAATTAAATCCATCTCCACAATTCATTCATATTATAATAAAAAGTAGAACATAATAAATTAAGTACAGCATTTCATTCCCACATGATATCTTTCAGGCCCTAAAGACATATTGTGAATAATTAAACAGCAGCAAAATATACTTATATCTGGTTGCCATGGAAATGGTGAAATACATAGCCCTAGCAATAAATGCTACCTGCTTTCAGCATGAGTGAACCTGCATACAAATACCCAGATCAAACAGATGGTTGTAAGAACAGAGTGCACACTGTTCTTCCTGAGAGCATGGAAAAAAAGGCCAAATTGTCCACTTAGCAAACAATTGAGAACAGCCCTGAAAACATTATCAGTAAATAGAGTATGGATGGGTTAGGGTGGTCAGCTGGAAGTACACCAACTGACTACTCGTTTTTAATTTTTTATTTTTGATGTGGCATTAATATTTCTTTTTTTTTTTCAGGTTGTGAACTAAGCGTTTACATGAACGAACTTGAAGCCTGTTCACACCAAATCTGTTTTTCCTTCCGGTACAAATGTTTGTTCCGAACGAGCTTTTGTACGATAACAATACATTCCTATGGCGCTATGCAAATTGGGTCTGACAAATCTTCCACCAAAAATATGAAGTTTTTTTTTAAAGAAAGTGTTTTTTTTTTCTTTTTGTTTTTTTCAGCTTTATAGAAAATTAGCTGTAATGTCTATAATGTCTCAAAAACATGAATAACCAACAAACCTGGACACAAAATAAACTATTTGGTGAAAAGAATCATTCTATAGCTAGAAATTACCTGCTGTCAACAGATTTTAGAAAAAAAATAAAAATAACATCTTTGCTTGTTTATTAGGTGCTACTAGTTACAAATCAAATAGGGAAATGGAAAATGCACACAGCAGTCACACGGGGGTCTGAAGAGTATAATGTACATTATTTAATATGTATATCACTGTGCCTGTTATATTCTCATGGCATCCATGAAAAAGACAATTTTCAAGCTATATTTGACTGTAGACAAACGAATTTCAGAACCACACTGCTATTTTTATTGCAAGTGTAATATAACAAAGTACTAAAATAATTTTAATAAAGACTAAGAGCCAGGGTATTCTTTTATATTCTTATATTATGCATCATATTTTATAATATACCTGTTATTATTAATGCACATTAATCCACATGTATTTTTATCACTGTACCTTTTTTTATATTATCCAGACTTCAGGTGTCCATTTGTAATATACTCGTAGCCAAATACAAGCGCAAATAAATATCCAACAGCACTCTTTACTCATCTCGCTCAAAATGCATCAACACCATGCAAAGCACATTATGAAACAGTTATAGCAATTTAGGTAAATAAATGCTTTAACATCATTCATTATATTAATCTTTAACAGCTGAAGGTGTGATTGGTAGACTACAACAGGAGTGAAAACATTTTTAGATAATTTTTACAGACTCGATGAGAACAGACCTTCCGTCAGAGGTCTGTCTTGCAAAATTGTCATGGATCTGGTGTGAACAGGCCTTAAACAGCTTTCATAAACTTTTTATAAGATAACTGTTTACCATCTTAAGCATTAACCAAAATTGATTTCCCTCGATTTAACTCTACAAATGAACACATTTACAGCATTCTTACAGGCTTTTCCAAAGTGTTTAAAGTGATTTAAAAAGCAGAGATTAACCCAATGATTTCAAGTCTCATGTAATCGCGGTTCCCCTTCTGTCACTCACTCAACGTTGTGTCGATGCATTTCCAGTGACTTTCTCTCCAGCACGACGAGTGCAGATTTCACCCCTGGGTGCTTTGACAGTGCTAAAAGAGTGTATAATCCTGCTAAAGAGTATATTTTCTCTATTAGAGCACACACATTGACGTTGAACGCCTGTTTAAAGACACGTCTTTGTGTGATTCCTGGATGCGGTCGTTATCACACCGCTGCTGACGGCTCACGTGTCTGGGCAGCGATCACACTGAGGCAGCGTTTGTGGATGGTTCATGTTCTCATTGCAAGAATATGACCATGGCAACGTTGTGATCACAGCTTTCCTTCTTCTGGAGGAAAGACACTCTAGCCACCTTCTTTCTATGACCTTCATTCTCAGGGATGAGGTATCATCTAGCGTCCGCGCTCAGACCTCTGGAACCTCCACATCTGGCCCTTGGATGCCCCTTTGGGAATACGAGCACACTCTACTAGGAGTGTGGCATCCTTGTGGGCATTGGCCAATGGCACCTCTTTAGCAGACATCTGCAGAGCAGAGTTTGGCCGGGTGTATAGCATCTTTCCCCTCCCCTGAGACAAAAATGTGCACTTTTTCCCCAAGTGGAGTTCACAAAGTCATGGAATCTGGATGTCCTTCCTCCCTAGCCCAATGGTTCTAGAACACGGTGGAGGAGTTCACAGCCAGCCCCACTACAGTGTCTAATATGCCCTGTACTGTACTGTGATAGGTGCAACACAGGTGCCGATTACTCTAGTTACCTCTGTGATGATTATTCCGTGGTACAGTCTCCAGGTCTCCCTGTCGGCGGGACACATGCGTGTCCCTTGGGAAGAGCTCTCTCTGCCCCTGGTCACTGCTCCCATGATATTTACATCGCTTCCCCCCCCTCAGGGATGTGGGGAACTACATGCCATTTTTTGGGGCATTGGGGGAGGTTACGAGCAGACTGATGCTCCTGCTATTACGCACGCAGCAGCTTGCTTGCATCTGCATCAGCAGTTCACGTAGCACGGTTCAGTTGTTGTGTCTTTTTTCTATAGGGACCCCTAGTGTCACTACATCGACACAATGTCGAGTGAGTGACAGAAGGGGAAAGTCATGGTTACTGTTGTAACTTCTGTTCCCTGATGGAGGGAATGAGACACTTTTCTCAAAGAATGTGAGGTGTTCGGGTCTGTCTAGAGCGACCCCTAGTGTCACTACATCGACACAATGTCTCATTCCCTCCATCAGGGATGATTATGACAGTAACCATGATGTTCCCTTTACAAAAAGCTTCACTTATGATGCTGCGTGAGAAAAACACTTTGGGAACATCTTTAGGTGTGACCAGCTGTGAATATGTGTGCAACGTTGAAATATTCAACTAATCATGGGTGCTGAGGCTTGGGGATATTTGGTGGTAGAATAGACACTTGCAGGTTATCTCTCACCTGGCTCAGCATCATCGCTAAAGAGACCCACTTAATTATCTGGGGGTTATATGGAATTCGATCACGACGCGGGCACAATTGTCTCCCACTCAAATCATTTCCATTCAGAACACCCTGAGCAAAGTCAGGCTAGGTCAAGGTTGCACAGCTCGTCAGTAACAACGAACACTAGGTCTCATGGCGTCTGCGTCCACGGTGATCCCTTTGGGCCTTCTGCACATGAGACCATTCCAGCTGTGGCTAAAAGCTAATCGCAGGCTGCTAACAACAGATGCCTCGCTGACGGGCTGAGTAGCGGTCTTAAGTGGTCGTCCAGCTCAAGGGGAATGGGAGGGTCATCAGCTTGATTGTCACATTAACTGTCTCGAATTGATAGCCGTATTTCTGGCCCTGAAATACTTCCTCCAGAGGCTGCAATGTCTTGGTGCGGGTGGACAATACAGCAGTATTCTCTTACATAAACCATCAAGGAGTTTCACGTCAGCTGAATTTCTGGCACATCGGATTCTCCTTGGGGCCCAGGGAAAACTCCTGTCACTCAGGGCAGTTTATATCCCTGGATGCCCATATGTGGGAGCAGATTTTCTGTCCAGACAGAAAATACTGATGGGGGAGTGGAAACTCCACCCCGAGATAGTGGAACAAATCAGGGTGAGATTTTACAGGGCAGAAGTGGACCTCTTCGCCTCTTCTCAGACAGCGCAACGTCCCATCTACTTCTCTCTGAGTCACCCAGCCCCCCTGGGTCTGGACGTGATGCGCATACATTGCCCAAAATGCGTCTGTATGTGTTTCAACCGGTTTCTCTGCTCCTTGGCTAGAGTTCGCCAGCAAGGGTCTTGCCTCTTACTGATAGCGCCAGGCTGGACGAACAGGGTATGGTTCTCGGAGATAATATCTCTTCTGGACGGCTTGCCCTGGGCTATTCCGAACAGGAGGGACCTTCTGTCTCAGGCATATGGGACAATATTTCATCCCTGGCCTGAGCTGTGGAACCTTCATGTTTGGCCCCTGAGGGGTACCAACTGAGGGACACAAGGCTATCACCTGAGGTTATCGAGACCATGTTAAGTGCTAGGGCTCCCTCCACTTGGAACAAATCTGGATGAGATTTTGCAGGGCAGAATAGGACCTCTTTGCCTCTATGAACAGCGCAATGTCTCCTCTACTTCTCCCTGAGTCACCCAGCCCTCCCTGGGGCTGGACGCACCTGTATCTGTTTTCCTCTACTAGAAGTCTTTGAAAGATGGTGCCGTACACATAATGCAGATCCAGTTAACTGCCAGATTGCTTCAGTTCTGGATTTTCTGCAGGAAGAACTGTCAGCAGGCACATGCCCCACCACTCACAGGGTCTATGTGGCCGCTATTTCGGCTCACCATGCCTTGATGGACAGGGTGCTGTTGGGGAGACATCCTCTACTCGCTCGCTACATTCGTAGAGCTAGGCGACTTAGGCCTCCTGCTAGGTCCAGGACCCCTTCATGGGACTTAGCAATAGTCCTTGAGGGTCTGGTTGAGACCCCCTTTGAACCTCTAGAGTCAGCGTCTGACAGACTCCTGACTCTCAAGATGTTTTTTCTTATGGCGATTACTTCTCTAAAGAGAATTGGGGACCTACAGGCTCTGTCTGTCTTGCCAGCCTGTTTAGAATATGCCCCAGGAATGACCAAAGCAATTGTGCACCCTCATCCTGACTACCTGTCACTCTCGAAGCCTTCTGCTCCCCGCCGTTTACAACGCCAGGGCAGGAAAGACTTCCCAGACTTTGTCCAGTCTGTGCCCTGTAGACTTATGTCCACTGCACTAGCCAGTGGCATATGTCAGGGCAACAATTAGTTTGCCATGGGGCCGCAACAGGGGGGCGGCCGCCACCAAGCAGACTATGTCGCATTGGGTGAGGGACGCTATTGCCCTGGCATACGAGGTGCACGGTCAAGCTTCGCCAGTAGGTATCAGGGCTCACTCTACCAGAGAGCTCGCCTCCTCTGAAGCCTTGGCTAGAGATGTCCCTCTGTAGCATGTTTGTGATGCGGCAGGCTGGTCCTCTCTCCACACTTTCATTAGTTTCTACAGTTTGGATGTTCATGCCACTCCAGGCTCTTATGTCCTTGAGTCAACATCTCAAGCTCATGTCTGAGAACTCTCACGCACTTGTGAGCACACTCCACAACCGAAGGGGGTCCGGACAGCCACAGTGCGGCAGCGTGGGTATTCTCATTCCCAAAGCGCTTTTCTCAGCGCAGCATCATAAGTGAAGCTTTTTGTAAAGGGAACATCTCGGGTTACTTAAGTGTAACCCTTGTTCCCTGAAAAAAGCGAAACGAGATGCTGCGCTTCACTGCCGCACTGGGATGCCCCAGGACTGCTCTTCAGACAAAATACCCGACGATGCTCCTATGACGCATCTATTTATAGCCCTCTCCCAGGTGTGTCCAATGATTACACCGGCAGAGGCTATAAATTCCGGTCAGTGTTCATTGACGTGTTTCACACATATTCAGAGCTGGTCACACCTAAAGATGTTCCCAAAGTGTTTTTCTCAACGCAGCATCTCGTTCCACTTTTTTAAGGGAACAAGTGTTACACTTAAGTAACCCGAGACATTTTCTTTTGTAGTCAAATTTTTTAAATTGGCTGATATTGGTCTGCATGTAAACGTACAACTATCTCTGAGAATCTGCCTCTCCAAAATTACTTCCCATAAAAGCACCACCGCTTCAAATGTTTATGTAACAAATACACCAAGCCAATTAAGCCAAAAAGTTAAACTTCAAATGGCCTGCTGTGAGCAATGTGAGGACTGTGATATTTTTGTGGAAAAAAGTTAACGAATTTAATACATGCAGAGCGTTTCTCTGGCCGTTGTATCACACCTTGATGCCTTGAGCATCACATTTTTAAGGCAGTGAGCAAAGGTAAAAACAATTATTTAAAAAAAAATTACTCACATGCATTCTGATCCATTCTTTTCAGCTGTTTTTAAATGTAAGAATGCATCCCATGTGAATGCCACAAAATAAATATTTATGATTGGACTGTAGTGGACAAGGAAGTTTCATTTTGGGTGATCTATCCCTTTAAGAATAGTCATTTACATTAGACATCTCCCCAACTAAAATATGTACATTTGCACATCCTTAGCATAGAGGGATAAAGCTAAGGCATTTAGAAGATATGCAACAAGAAGAATCCTACAGTAATACAACATAGCACAGGAAGTAATTTATTCAACTTACCATCTGGTGGAATGTCCAGGGCATATGTTTGATACATGCAAATAATATTAAGGCAGGAGCCCAAAAGGAGGGTCACTCCAATTTTCCATATCAACCGCATGACTTAAGAGTTGAGTGGAGGATTACAGAAATACTGCAGGTTGCCAGAAGTCAGTGCATCTCACTCCAACACAGGCAGAGGTCTCGGCACCTGCAAAAAACACAACAAAGATCTTACGCCATGTACACAACAGCTGCCAGTGAAAAAATCAGTGCCACACACAATCATGTGAGTAAACAACACACACACAACTTTCGAGCAACCATATACTTATGGTTGGTCCATAACACTACATATATATATATATATATATATAACTCTTGCATTTAATAATAATAATAATATAATAATTATAAATAATAATAATCTACCACCTTTTGAGTAACAACCATCAGTTACGTCTATCCTAAGTTGTATTTACTTGAAATGCATCTGTGAGGAATCTCCACATTAAAGAGTCACTAAAGTAATATTTTGTCCTTCTCCCCCTGCAACTTTCACATTTTGTCCTGCTAACTAATCATGCAAGTAAAATATATAATTCTCTACGTTTGATAAATAACATACTTTAAATATTGCAGCAAAAAGGTGCCAGTCTTCTGAAAACACAGGCAAAGAGGTATGTCGGATTTTAGCAACGATGGGTTGACACTGAACATGTTTTTAATTCAAACAATTTTCAGGGTTTTACCCATAAAACACTTTTGTGTGTAGAACAAATTTTTGCACCACTGTTTAACCATCCTTCAAATAAACAGCCCAAACTTCCCTTATAGTTCGGTTATTTGAGTAGAAACAAATGTGTGTGTGTCTGTTTCTTTCTTGATCATAACATAGATTTTATTCACAAAATGAACCATAAAATACAATAACAGAGGGTAACAACTGTATATTATGTCCATGTTTAAGAGTCAATGAGATGACTTTTTTTCCAGATCTAATAAACTAAAAATACATCAAACGTCTCGGTTACTAACGTAACTTCCATTCCCTGATGAAGGGACAAGACGTTGTGTCGATGTTTTACACTAGAGGTCACTCCTGCGGAGCCCAGACATCTCTGATCTTGAGAAAAGGCCAATGAGAATTGGAGAGTGGAATTTGCATGCCACTCCCCCGGACATACGGGTATAAAGGAGTGACGATGCAAATACACATTAGGTATCGCACTGAGGAGCCGAGTCAAAGACCCGGCGCTTTCAGCGGTTGGTTCAGTGTTGTGGCCGGAGGGACACAATGTCTCATTCCCTCCATCAGGGAACGGAGGTTACGTCTGTCACTCACTCGACGTTGTGTCAATGAGTTGACACTAGGGGTCCCAATGGAAAACGCCACAAGAGCTGAACCGAGTTACGTAGACTGGCGGTGCGAGATGGGCAGACCTCTGTGTGCCTTGTATCCAGTGCAGCGAGCCGTCACATAACAACCCCCAACACACTGGCAGGCATGAAGCCGTCCCCTGCACCTAGGGGAATGGCTAACTGCTCAGAAGTACTCAGAAGGACTGGCTGGCCAAGCCAGGGTCTTTTCTCTATTATTCTCCTCCTTAAAAGGAACTAAATAATTCGGCTGGGGGCCAAATATAGGACACCGCGGAGACCACACCCGGCCCCGAGAAGGGGGGGGGGGATTTAGGTGGAATACACACACAGTCTTACCGGTTACAAGTGGAAGCACATTGTGCGGAGCGGCGTCATGGTAGATTTTACCCAAGGGGGGAGGAGTTACTACAAACACGGCGACCCAGGAAGACGCAGTTTACCGGCAGGGAAACCATTTTGCAGGATATACATCACACGGGGTTGCCGAAGGGGACAACCAGAACATGTGGAGTACTTACCTCAGTACGGGGGCCTAGTGACACCCGTACCGCGGCGGCAGCGAGCCTCTCCGAAGACTCGACGGCCGCTAGGCTAGGGAGGAAGAACTTCCAGGGTTCACACTTCCTGCGAACGCAACTGGGGAAGAGCGCACGTCTTTGCCTCAAGGGAGGGGAAAAGCGATACAACCGGCCAGCTGACCTGAACTTGTTTGTGTCAGCTGATAACACACAGGATGAAACTGGCTCAACCCTGAGGTTATAGAACATCGCAAAGGTGTTAGGTGTTGCCCAACCCACGGCTCTACATATGTCTGCTAGAGAGGCACAGTGGGACAACGCCCAAGAAGCCGCAACCTCCTGGTAGAATGGGCTCGTAGGCCAGCAGGGGGCAGCACGTGCTGAGCGGGGTATGCCATTGAGATGGCATCGATGACCCAGTGAGCGATCCTCTGTTTGGAGACAGCGCTTCCCTTCCGCTGTCCGCCAAAGCAAACAAAGAGCTGCTCTGAGCTTCTAAAGCTCTGCGTGCGGTCCAATTAGATGCGAAGAGCATGCACCGGACACAGCAACGCCAAGGCTGGGTCTGTCTCCTCCTGGGGCAGTGCTTGCAGGTTCACCACTTGATCCCTAAAATGGGTCGTGGTAACCTTGGGGTCGTAGCCCGGTCGGGATCTCAGGATGACGTGAGAGTAAGCTGGACCGAACTCTAGGCACAGTTCGCTAACAGAGAACGCCTGCAGTTCCCCTACCCTCTAGATGGAGGTGAGCGCCATCAGGAGGGCGGTCTTCAGAGAGAGCGCCTTCAGCTCTGCTGACTCAAGGGGCTCAAAGGGAGCTCCCTGAAGGCCCCGAAGGACTACGGAGGGGATTCACGAGGGAACGAGGCACGGCCTGGGGGGTTTAACCTCCTCGCGCCTCTCAGGAACCTGATGACCAAATCGTGCTTCCCTAAATGCTTACCTTCCACACTGCATCGTGATGTGGCGATATAGCGGCTACATACACCTTCAAGGTGGAGGGGGACAGCCGACCCTACAACTTTTACTGCAAAAAAGAAAAGCACTGATCCAACTGCGCATCTCTGGGGGTCTTCACCACGGGACGAACACCACTGAGCAAACAGACGCCACTTCAGCCCGTACCACTTACGTCTACCACGTCCCATCCAAGGGTCAGACATGGAGATTCCAGAGGTCTGGTCGCGAGGAGCGTGAGGTCCAAGAACCAAATCCGGGAGGGCCAATAAGGGACCACTAAGAGGACATGCACCCCGTCCTCCCTGACTTTGCACAACATCTGTGCAAGTAGGCTCACTGGGGGAAATGCATACTTGCGAAGCCCTGGGGGCCAGCTGTGTGCCAAGGCATCTGTGCCGAGGTCCCCCTCGGCCAGAGAGTACCATATTGGTCAATGCGAGGATTCCGGGGAAGTGAACAGGTCTACCTGCGCTTGGCCGAATCGACTCCAGATCAGCTGAACCACATGGGGTGGAGCCTCCACTCTCCCCTGGATGTAACCTGTTGCGACAGCGCGTCCGCTGTGCTGTTGAGGTAGCCTGGGATGTGAGTTGCTCGCAGCGACTTGCTGTCGGTGCTGACTCCAAAGGAGGAGATGGCGGGCGAGTTGTGAAATGCGGCGAGAGTGCAGACCACCTTGGTGGTTGATATACGTCGCCGTGGCTGTGATGTCCGTCCGGAACAACATGTCCTTGCCCCAGATCAGTGTCAAAAGCCTCCTCAGGGCAAGTAGTACTGCCAGAAACGCAGTCGCTGGCCAGATCAAGGGCCAGCGACTGAGTGCCAGCTGCATACGGCGCCCCAGCCACGTTGGGAGGCATCTGTCGTAACCATGACGTGCCTGGAGACCTGGCCTAGGGGAACTCCTGCCCATAAGAATGCTAGGACTGACCAGGGGCTGAGAGAGTGGCAACAAGCCTGCCTGACGAGGACGCGGTGTGTGCCGTGGCGCCATGCTCATCTCTAGACTTTAGTCTGTAGCCAGTGCTGGAGTGGTCTCATATGCATCAACCCAAGCAGTGTCGCTGAGGATTCCATATGCCCCAGGAGCCTCTGAAAGGATTTCAGTGGGACCAGCGTGTTCCGTCTGAACGTATGCAGACAGCTCAGCACTGACTGTGAGCACTCGCTGGTGAGACGCGCCATCATTGAGACCGAATCCAACTCCATACCAAGAAAAGAGATGCTCTGAACCTAGTCTAGGGATATCGAAGCACTTACCTGGCTCCTTGTGACCGCTCCCGAAACAGCCAGGGACGGGTCGGTGTCAATGCAAGATGGAGGCGTGGAAGTATGCGTTCTTTAGGTCTACCACTGCGAACCAATCTAGCTGTCGAACGCAGGTAAGAATCTGTTTCTACGTAAGCATTTTGAACGGGAGTCTGTGCAAAGCCCGGACGCAGGTCCAAGATTGATCGCAACCCGCCACCTTTTGGGTACGATGAAATAAGGGCTGTAGAGACCCTTCTTCATGAAGGGACGGGCTCTATCGCGTCCTTGAGAAGCAGAGTCGTGATCTCTGCCCATAAAGCGCTGGCTTTTTTGCCACGTACGGAAACTAGGTGGGAACCGGGCGAACTGAATTGCGTAGCCGAGTCGGATGGTCCTAGCCAACCAGCACGACGGGTTGGGCAGCAAAAGCCACGTGTCCAAACTCCACGCGAGGGGCACTAACGGGACGATTTTGATGTACCGGGCAGGGCTAATAGCGCGTCGGGAGGCAGAAGAGCATCGCGAGGCTTGAGTGCTGAGAAAAGACTCCCCAATACCGTGGGAAGAAGGAACAATGCGGGGGGGGGGGGGGGGGGGGGGGGGGCGGCTGAAGTGTCTTTCTCTCATGAGAAAACAAAGCCACGACCGCAATGCTCACACTGAGAACATGAACCATTCATAAAACGCTGCCAGTGTGTGATCGCAGCCCAGGCACGTGAGGCAGCTTTTATTACCGTCAGAAGTGGAGAGAAATCAACCGCATCCAGGAACTACACAGAGGCGGAAAGACATCTTTAAAAAGACGTGTCCTGAAAAGGACGTTCAATGCCTGTTGTGTATTGCTCTTTTATGAGTGGGAACTCAAACTCTTTTTAGGAGGAGAAACACTCTTTCAGGCAATGAGAAAGTGCTGTCGATGCACCCAGGGGCGTGGTCTGCACAGCGTGCAGAGAGAGAGAACGCCGGCTGGAAATGCGCCGTAGATCCAACAGCAGTGCTTCTTGCCAACAGAGGTGAGTGGAACAGTGGTGAACTCAGCTTTGCTGTTGCACAACCGCTCGGCTCCAAAGAAAAATTCTGACTGCCCCAATTCCATTTATACCTGTATGTCCGGGGCGGGGCATTCAAATTCTGTCTGCCAATTTGACATTGGCCTATGTCAAGATCAGAGGTACTTTTGGCATCCCAAGAAGACCCCTTGTGTCATTTCATTCGACACAATGTTGAGTGAGGGACAGAAGGAGAAATATTTTTACCTAGAAAATGTCACACATTTTTATTAAATTTTTTAATGAAAGATTATGTTGTTTATCCGTTCATGTATTCAAGGTGCAAAGAAAGTATATTACATTTTACTCTGTGGTTAGACCACATGTCATTTTAAATTCTTTTAGTTTTTTTTTTTTTTTTAGGAAAATGCTGTACATGTTTTTTCAAAAATGTATGTGACCAGATTGAACACAAAGATTACATTTCTAAGAACTGGACACAAGTGTTTCAATTTAAAATAGTTTTTTTTTTTTTAATATACTTTTTTTAACTCCTCAGACAACCTTATTTGTCAATGACTCATAAGCATTAGCACCCACCCTCCTTGATATTATTTATCTCCACTCCATCCTTGCATTTGTGGGGACTCTGATTTGTCTTTGTAATTTGCTATAATTCTCTTTACTCTCAAACTGGAAAGTGCATTCCCAAATGCCCACCAGTAATATCCCCCAGCCCATCCTAGCATAGCTGGCAGGAGCCGGTCCTGTTCATAACGCTGAAATACGAAAAGATTTAGCTTAAAAAATAAATAAATAATACATTTAAATAAAGGGGCCCTCCTGCAGTTATGGTAATATGCAGCAGATATTGTAGAAATTATTCAGAATTATGAATTCATGGCACTATAACGGTGACAGATTTTGATTAGCTGGATACAGTTGAGGGCACAAAACCAAAAGGTTGGTAAATCACAAAGCCAGCAGATGTTCCTAAACATTCAGCTAGAAATATGAAGCTTTGTCAAGCTATTGTGGATGAACTTTAAGTTAAATGTCATGTTTTATGCCTTTGTATGTCTCTGGATGATGTCAAGTGTGGTAAGGGTTCAGTAGCTGCTTTAACCTTTTGATATCTGGCGCCAGTAAGACATCTGGTTGGAGACAAATTCATTTTCATTTTAGATTCATTACAGCACTGGTTGTGAAGTGCTACAGTTGAACAAAGTATCTATAATGGAGGTCACTTTTCATGGTACATTGGAAATCAGCCTTGTATTTGATCTTGTAGTTGCAGTTGGTGCCTGATAGTCTGCAATAACTACAGTATTACTACGTTTTGGGTGATCCGAATATAAGTGAACAAGAGAAACACATTACTGTTATACCTGGTTGTCTCTTTTGTCCACTTGTGTACGCAAAAATAGTAAAAGACAAGAGTGGAAGTGCTAAAAACTGGCACACAGTTTCTCTTAATTATTTGCAAACAGACGTTTAGAGGAGACTTCAGACAGAGTTATTTTAGTGCAGTACCTGTAACTGAGCTTCTAATGTGCATGCTGCTCATATTTGTTTCCCCATTGTGCATTTTTTTTTTACATTTCCCAATTGTAAACTTAAACCATCCGTTATAGCTGCCTTCGCACTGTTTCAGATGGCTCACTCAAAATGCATCTTAAAATTAAGATATCGAAATCTATTCACAAACTAGTGCAGTTTATTCTTGATAACATGTCAAGGAACATGAAAGAATGACTCACACCCAATTTTACACATATTTGCACTAATTTACAAAGGAAGAAAATAATAAAAACAGCTGAAAAAAATAAAGACTATGGGTAGGGATATTTTGGTAAAAAGTAATTTTATATTCTCAGTGTTTTTCTTTTGGGGGGGGGGGGGGTTCCCTGTAGTAAGTATACTGGATGTCACTTTGGATAAAATCATTTGCTAAATGACTAATTACTTACACAGGAAATCTGATCTCAATGGATCTACTGTCCTACAGTCTCACTAGCATCTGCACAATAACTGTTCTAATGTAGGCCGGCTCTCAGCTCATTAGGTCACTTCCTCCTTGACTTTAATTAGTTAAACACACAATAAAATGGATCAGGATTAACTGAGTGAACAAAAGTGTATCAGGGAGTAGAACCGGCAAATAAAGAGGAAGATGCAAAGCTCACAAAATAAAACTTTATCAGTCATTTCCATCCCTTCGTGAAGAACACATTTCCAAAAAAAGTAAAAAGATGAATATTTGAAACCATATGAGGCCATTCATTCCAGTCTATAATTACAGCCAAAGGACAGATTTGGATGGTGCAAGGTAGGCTGTATGTTTTAGACTCTTTTTCCAACTGTTGGGGCCAGTCACGAGAGATAACTACACTTCACTCCCCCTTCATTTTAACACAACCAGCTGCTTTACTCGCTGGTTTATTCACACAGACCCTTGAAGCCCATACTCCCTTTAAGCTTTTCCTCTACTTAACAAATCCAATAGGACACACAGAGGTTAAACACTAGTAAGCAGAGAAGTAATTGAATAATTGACCAGTGTGTGAATGAGTCAATTCCCTTCATTTCTCTGTAGGAGCTTTTGTTTTCCATTGGGATTGAACTCCACATGTCTACATTTTACCATAATGGTATTAACTCTGCCGGGAAGCTTTTGTGATTCAGTGATTTAGTGACCCCTGAGATGACCTCTGCGATGTCACTGGAGTAGTCACAGAGAGGATGGGTTTCTGCTCCCCTTTATTATCATAATGAAAGGCTTGTGGATAAGTCATGATACCCCTCTCGGACTTTGACACTTCACTTGGACTCATAGACAATGCCTGAGTCACTACTGCTTGCCCTGAGACTGCTCTCTTTTCCACAGATGGTGGCAAGCATTAGTAGCCAGATTAAAATCAAAAGAAAAATTGCTAGGCTAATTGTTTTGTGTTTTGTTTGACAGTTTGATGTGTTTCTGGGGGCAGGTTTTTACCATCCTGATCCAACACAATGTGTCCTGGTTTTACTCTTTTTGTGCTGGCTAGTTCAACTCTCATCAACTTAAGGCCATCATATTTATTACATTTCACTTCTTGAGCACCTGCCATTGGGTTTAATTGAGTACTTCCCTTTGTCATTCAGAGTTTAGAAGGACAGAGTTTGCCAGTTTGTGGGGCTGGACCACAGGGAACTAGCATCATCATATACACATATATCACACTGCTGTGAAAAGCCTTTTGAGGCCCTTTCACAAAAGAGTCTTTATTGGAATATTAAAGCCAGATTGCTTTAAGGCCTGTGAATCAAGATCTTTTAATTTGCAATACACTTGGCATTTAAAATCAGCTCTGCATTGGTCAGATCAAACTTCATCGACTCTTGTAAGTTTATTTGTTCGGAAATTGTCTGCAAATGCATAAGAGTCCATTGAAATGTAGCAGATGCTTTTCTCCAAAGCATCTCACAGTGCTTTGTGCGAGTGTCCCAAATGACGCACTATCTGTATCTGTACAAAGTGCAGTAGCATCTCAAATGGAACACTAAATGTTTTTACTAGACAGATGCATTTGTCATATTTCAGTTAACAAAAGAGATGTTTCAAATGCATGTGATGTGTTGCTGCTAGCTTTAGCATGTTAGCCAAACTCAGTCCAGCACTTGTAAAAAAATTGCATAATCACAAAGTATGGTGTAATTGTAAAGGATTCAACTCACATTTGGAAAGTGCAGTCTTCACAGAAGTGCTGCTGTTTGCCACCTTCACATTTATTACAGTCAGGCTAGCATCGTGGCCAGGTCACCCCACTCTTTACCTTATGTAGATAAAGCCACGTCTGCTGAGTGGGTAAAGTGTCCCACATTCCATCCATCGACAACCGCTTATCCTGTGGTCCCACATTCCACTCTATGTTATTTCAGGTGAATCATGGAACATCATCCTCGCACATGTAGTAGTCTTTTTTTTTTTTTCATTGCATTTTAGTACAAACACTACTTGCACTACACTTCAAAATGGCGTAGAATGGTGCAGAAGTATATCATTTGGGATACGTTTCTTTGGGAATTTAACCTATGACCTTGATATTGCTGGCACCATGCTGTACCAGATGAGCTGTACCATATGACTGCTGATTCTGAAGTTTTCCTTCCAGAATCATGAAGAGAACAACAGCAAGTCTACGTAGCAACCATGGGCTATTCCATTTCAATCCACAATATTCAAATTAACACAGCTTATCCCCATAAAGTCAGCCTAAGTAGACCCTTTAAACACCAAACTGGGACTTAACTAACAACTGCTGCCTGTTGTTAATCCTTCATATCTGATGATATTGGCAAGATGTTAAAGCTGCCCAGCGTGGGAAGGCCAGCGTGAACTCTGACCTGTGCTAGTTCTGGCACTGCCTGAGCAAAACAGTCTGGCACTAGAGCCAGAAGAGGACGAGAAGGCGGAAAATGGGGCAAGAGCATCAAGAGCAAGCTTTTCTACCCAATTGACTGATGGCGGCCTTTCTCTCTTGCACTCACCTCACCCACCATGAAGGCTCATTTAGCATAGTGGATGCGTGTAAATCAGGACACGAAGAAAAAGGAAGCAGTCTGGCAGTGGAAGGTTGGCTCTTCTACCAACTGTGGAGTATGAATAAAGAGGCAATCAAGAGACAATACCTGAGGAAACCAATCTCATCCATTCTCCACACACTAGGATACATCACCGACCAAACACGGCTCTGTGCTCTTTGTCTTATTATTACTGGTTGCATTTTAGTAGATAATCAACAGTAATGCTTCCAATGCTTCAATGTGCTATAAAACTGTTTGGCAACCCAGATGATACACAGAGGTTGCTCTTTCATACTTTATTAGTTTAATGGAGTTCTCAACAGATGTTTCTCCTAAAATTCCTCATGATAAATTAAAATAGACACAAATGAGACAATTGATGACATACAGTTAGAGTATAGAGCTATAAAATTAACATGGATGACATAGCTCAGATCATTGGCTCTTTAAGCAATTGAATGAGATATGTTTGAGTTCATATTAAGATTTCTGACTATTGATTGCATACTTTGGTGTATTGGCAAATCAGAGCCTTTTTTGCAGAAGAAACATCTGAGAAGCATGAAACTTTTGTCAACATCTATATTCTCTCTCCACTGAATCTCATTGATGGCTAGGATAAACAATTGAGACATTTGTGATATCTCATTTGTGATTATTTTTATGTATTTATTTGTATCTTTATTTTTATTTATTTTGTTCCTATGGGAAGGAAATGTGTTGAAGGCAGCTGCCAGTACAGCATATTTACTATATACTTCAGATGCTCTCAATACCATTAAATTGGCAAAAACACCCGTCTTTCAAAGTAAACAAATTTCTTCTATTCAGCACACGCTCAGCATTTATATGCCTTTTAGGAGGAAAACTGTTTGTGTACTGTGCAGACCACTAATGGGATTAGATTCATCACTGTCTTGTCAAACTGGAAAATTATGCTGGTTGAGGAGTCTTGATGGCTGTATATCTCTCTCAACCCTTTGGATAAAACCTAAATTCTGATTTAATCTGTTCAGTACATTTAAGGCATGGCTGAGATTACTAGCACTAAAAAAACAATTAGCAACTTTACCTCATTTGCGCATACTCTAATTAGAGTGTGTCATTCATTTAGTCACGTTAATCTTTTATTTAGCTTTGTCAGTGTTTGAACACAATGAAACTGAGCACAGACGATTTTACTTCCATAATGTGAGAAATTTCCAAGTGAACAGGATTTTAAACAGGAAAAAAATGTAGGGCAGGACTTGATTTTATCCATCAGGAATTGATTGGATTCTAAAATGTTGTCTCTATAAAACAGTTGGAGGGGCTATAAAAATAAGAGGGTTTGCTGATGTCAGTGAGTTGTTGGAAAGTGTGATATTGCTTTGACTTGACCCACCATCAGAGTTACTACACTTCACAATTAGCCCTTAGCATATCACAGTTAAATAACTATATAAATAATTCATAAATACCACCTTCAACAGGCATCAGCTACACAACTTATATATTATTAAAACTTCTGTGCCGCTGCAAAGCACAGACAAGAATCTAAATGAGATAAAGAAGTGTTGGTTATATTAAATAATAACTATGCCTAATTGAGGTTTGACTCAGTTTCAATTTGCTTTAGCATGCATGCCAGAAAGAAAACAGCTCAATTACCAGTCCATTAATAATACAGCAGCCTGAGCGAGACGATGGGGTGGGACACGGGACGAAGAATGCAGGGATGGGGAGGAATGGCGCTACATGCTTACCAGTGTAGGGGAAGTTACTTTGAAACTGTGTCTTTTGTTGAGCAACAAGCATCTTATGTTTGAAAGAAGTGAAACTACAGTCAATACTCTTTTGAAAAAGCAATACTCACAAAAATAGAAATAAGTTTTAAACATAACTATATAAGAAAATGTATATTTTTATGTACATTTAAAAAAAATATATTATATATATACACTCACCTAAAGGATTATTAGGAACACCATACTAATACTGTGTTTGACCCCCTTTCGCCTTCAGAACTGCCTTAATTCTACGTGGCATTGATTCAACAAGGTGCTGAAAGCATTCTTTAGAAATGTTGGCCCATATTGATAGGATAGCATCTTGCAGTTGATGGAGATTTGTGGGAAGCACATCCAGGGCACGAAGCTCCCGTTCCACCACATCCCAAAGATGCTCTATTGGGTTGAGATCTGGTGACTGTGGGGGCCATTTTAGTACAGTGAACCAATTTGAAATGATTCGAGCTTTGTGACATGGTGCATTATCCTGCTGGAAGTAGCCATCAGAGGATGGGTACATGGTGGCCATAAAGGGATGGACATGGTCAGAAACAATGCTCAGGTAGGCCGTGGCATTTAAACGATGCCCAATTGGCACTAAGGGGCCTAAAGTGTGCCAAGAAAACATCCCCCACACCATTACACCACCACCACCAGCCTGCACAGTGGTAACAAGGCATGATGGATCCATGTTCTCATTCTGTTTACGCCAAATTCTGACTCTACCATCTGAATGTCTCAACAGAAATCGAGACTCATCAGACCAGGCAACATTTTTCCAGTCTTCAACTGTCCAATTTTGGTGAGCTCTTGCAAATTGTAGCCTCTTTTTCCTATTTGTAGTGGAGATGAGTGGTACCCGGTGGGGTCTTCTGCTGTTGTAGCCCATCCGCCTCAAGGTTGTGCGTGTTGTGGCTTCACAAATGCTTTGCTGCATACCTCGGTTGTAACGAGTGGTTATTTCAGTCAAAGTTGCTCTTCTATCAGCTTGAATCAGTCGGCCAATTCTCCTCTGACCTCTAGCATCAACAAGGCATTTTCGCCCACAGGACTGCCGCATACTGGATGTTTTTCCCTTTTCACACCATTCTTTGTAAACCCTAGAAATGGTTGTGTGTGAAAATCCCAGTAACTGAGCAGATTGTGAAATACTCAGACCGGCCCGTCTGGCACCAACAACCATGCCACGCTCAAAATTGCTTAAATCACCTTTCTTTCCCATTCTGACATTCAGTTTGGAGTTCAGGAGATTGTCTTGACCAGGACCACACCCCTAAATGCATTGAAGCAACTGCCATGTGATTGGTTGATTAGATAATTGCATTAATGAGAAATTGAACAGGTGTTCCCAATAATCCTTTAGGTGAGTGTGTATATATATATATATATATATATATATATATATATATATATATATATATATATATATATATATATATATATATATATACACACACACAATACAGCATTTTGCTACCCTATAATTATTCAAGTTTAAGCAGTTTAGCTGCTATCACTCTACTAAAACTGTGGAACAGAGCTATTTAGCAGAATGTTCAAGTTGCTCTTTTCCATACACTGAAAGTGAAAAGGTAAAGTCATGAAGAAGAACAGTCATGAACATCATTCCCTTTCATTGTATGGAAAAGTGCAGTTACACAGAATAGAAAGATGTAGGCTGGTGAAATAGAACAGAAAGATTTTGGAAAGAAGTCATAAACCATCTCCATCAATTGACAGCGGATGGGAGAGGCATGTGGGAGTGAATGAAGCAGACAGAATGTAGATGGATGGGGGTGATATATAGTGTGGGTGTGGATCATGAACTTGCTTTATGAAGAAGTGGAGAGATTGCTTTTTGATGGAGTGGGAGAAGGGAAGAGCAAAACGTAGAATGACATGCAGGTGTATCGACACAGACATATAGATGGAATATGAAGGAGATCAAGAGAGAAAAGGATGAGAAAAGAGAGTGAGAGTGAAAGAACTATAATCAATGAACGGAGCTGCTCCTGAACTTAGGTCCCCATTGGAGAGATGGTGGATGACCTTGTGAACCTGGTGAACTGCACTGACAGAGATTAACGTGTTTCCTGGCCAACAGTGCAATTTATTTTAAAAGCACCATCAAACCAAGACTTCATCCTGATCATCAACCTGTTACATGCTTTTCTTGATTGTATGGACTGGGTTCCCCAATGGATAAAGGTCCTACTTTCTCTCATAAATGTCTTAGTCAATATGAGGTGAAAACCAAGGGACAGACACCCCATAAACCATTTTATTTATATCTCTCTTGTCTGTTTTGCATAGTTTATGGCCAAAGACAAATGCATATTTCCAATTAATGTTGTTTCCTAAAGAGTAAAATCAAATAAAATCCCTTTATTTTCACTCAACCATATAAACAAGTGCAACAGAGGGTGAAAGTCTTGGGTGTGGTTCCAAGCAACACAGCAGTATGACAATTACAATAAACAACTGATTTACACATAACACAGTTTACATATCTTGTTAAACAACACAATATACACCTAATAATAATAGACAATATACAGTATACACAAAATAAGGCTGTATAATTTTTTTTATTAAAAAACAATAATATACAATATGCAGTATACACAAAATAAGAAGACTGTATACAATAAAAATACACTGTAACCCCTCAGTGTGGATGGACCATGTGAGTTCCTCAGTGATGTGGACATCGAGGAACTTCAAGCTGCTGACTCTCTCCACCGGTGCTCCATTGATGGTGATGGGGCTGTGTTCTTTGTCTTTTCTCCTGAAGTCCACCACAAGCTCCTTGGTCTTACTGACACTGAGAGAAGGTTGTGCTCCTGACACAGCGTGTTTCATCATTGTTAGTGATCAGACCTACCACCGTCGAATCATCAGCAAACTTAATTATGGCATTGGAGCTGTGTGTTGCCACACAGTCATGTGTGTACAGAGAATATAGAAGTGGGCTGAGAACATGGCCCCGCAACACTGATCCACTGTTGAGGATCAGTGACCACTTGGTGTCTGCTTGACAGGAAGTCCAGGATCCAGCTGTACAGCGAGCTGTTTAAGCCCAGAGCCCGGAGTTTCACATCAAGCTTGGAAGGCACTATGGTATTGAATGCTGAGCTGTAGTCTTCAAACAGCATTCTCACATATGTGTTCCTTTTTTCCATGTGGGAAAGAGCAGTGTGTAGTGTAAATGCAATGGCATCATCGGTGGGGCGGTTGTTGCGATATGGAAATTGCTGTCCAGTGAGTCCAGTGAGGCAGGCAGCACAGAGCAGATATAATCTCTGATTAGCATCTCAAAGCATGTGCTGATGATGGGGGTCAAAGCAACAGGACGCCAGTCATTTAAGCAAGTGATTCTGGATTGCTTTGGTACAGACACAATGGTGGACATTTTAAAGTATGTGAGGATGCGCATGCCCTGATGACATGGCCTGGAATGCCGTCTGGACCCGTCACCCGTCGGAGGGATCGGGTTACATCTGCTACAGAGACGGAGAGTGAACTAACCTCTGTAGCTTTGGCCGCGAGAGCTCTCTCCACGAGGGTTGTGTTGTTTCCCTCAAAACAAGCATAAAAAGTATTAAGCTCATCCAGGAGAGAGTCAGCGGTATTCACTGTAGAGTTTTTATTCCCTTTGAAGTCTGTGATGATATTAATTCCCTTCCACATGCTTCTAGAGTCAGTGGTGTTGAACTGTATTTCAAACTTGTCCCTGTACTGCTATTTTGCTGCTCTGATAGTTTTGCGGAGGGCATAACTGGTTTGTTTATGCTCCTCAAGCGCATTCAGTGCCACACGAGTATTGTTTTGGCCGGCACTACATCATCTATGCACTTCCTGATGAAACATGTTACATTATCAGCGTAGACCTCAATGTCGTCATCAGAGGTGGACTGGAAGATCTCCCAGTCCGTGTGATCAAAACTGTCTTGTAGCGTAGAATCAGATTGGTCCAACCACTGGATCATTCTGAGGGTGGGTGATTCCTGTTTCAGTTTCTGCCTGTAAGCAGGCAGAAGCAGAATGGAAGAGTGGTCCGATTTTCCAAATGGTGGGCGGAGCAGGTATCTGTAGCCATCCCAAAAGGGAGAGTAGCAATGGTGCAAAACCCTAGCCTATTGCAGAACCAATGTCCAAAAGTGCTTGTCTATCATAGACAATAAGGCAGACAACATCCAAGACAAAACATATAATAATATTGTAAATGTTATTATTAAATATTATTTAATAATAATAATATAATAAAACTGCAATATTGGGTCGGAGCTCGCAGCGCAGCAGCCACACTCAGCACCATCTTGGAGCACTAATTACTGCACTGACAGTTGACTGCCTACTGGGAATGCTGGAACATATTGGTGGCAGACCTTGCTGAAAAGACCATCTTATAATTTCCATACTGGTCCAGGCTGGGTTATGCTGGTTAATGCTGGTCTAGATTTAAGGCCATCTTTGCTAGTAAACTCAGAAGATTTACTGCAGATATACACATTGAAAATGAACTCTGTCTCTTCCAAATAAATGGACAGAAACATTGATGGCTCTTCTTGCACTACAAAGAGTTTTGTCCCTCCCTCTATTACCTCTACTGTCTACTGGGACTGCTGGACCATATTGGTGTCAGAACATATTGGTGGCAGACCTTGCTGAAAAGACCAGCTTATAATTTCCATACTGGTCCAGGCTGGGTTATGCTGGTTAATGCTGGTCTAGATTTAAGGCCATCTTTGCTAGTAAACTCAGAAGATTTACTGCAGATATACACATTGAAAATGAACTCTGTCTCTTCCAAATAAATGGACAGAAACATTGATGGCTCTTCTTGCACTACAAAGAGTTTTGTCCCTCCCTCTATTACCTCTACAGTCTACTGGGAGTGCTGGACCTTTTTGGTGTCAGACCCAGCTAAAAAGACCAGCTTTTAATTTCCATACTTGTCCAGGCTGGTTTATGCTGGTTAATGCTGGTCTAGCTATGCTATTCACCAATAATAATGCTAGTACACCAGCATATTCTTTGTGCTAATGCTGAACCAAGGAAGTCTTGCAATTTACGATAGTGAAAAAATCTTGTGGGGAAACAAATACACCAGCAAATGCTGGTGACTAGCAAAGATGGTCTTTTCCAGGGGAAGATTGGTGGTGTCCTTAAAAAACTTTATAAACTAAGTCACACTTTGTAGATAAATGTTCACAAGTTAAGATGCCTTGCTTTCATTCTAATTATGAACTCTACAAAGCACACTCAGGCACGGTTCACTACGAACTAAACTTTGTCAAACAGACTCAAAAGCATAAATTAACTTTTAAAATGTAAAACATAAATACAGCTACAACATACAAATTCCCCCCATGAATCATGATTTGTCAAATTGCCAATTGCTAGTCAGATGCAGGTTGAAATAGGGGGAGGGACAAAACTCTGTGTAGTGCAAGATGAGCCATCAGTATTTCTGTCCATTTAATTGAAAGAGACAGAGTTAATTTTAAATGTGTATATCTGTAGTACAGTTTTGGAGTATACTTGCAAAGATGGCCTTAAAGTTAACACATATGGACTAATTCAGAAAAAATTCTGAATTTAAATTCATGGGGTCTTTAAAAGCATGTTTAGGACATCGTCATGTCCAGAATGCCAAAATGCAATGTTCTAGAGATTTGTTGTTTGGCTCGACTGTAGAAAGCGCAATCTCGGAGCACCAAAAGAACAAATTGTCCATACGGATAAGGTCAAAGAAGACGGCTGTGAGGAATGAAAGAGATCGTTCAAATGTTCAGCAATCACAGATGTGCTGTCAAGTTGGAAGGAGGGGGAGGGAGAGAGAGACTTTCAAAATGTGTCTGTACGTATGTGCCATTTCAAGGACAAGAGAGAAAGGCCTGGCTGTACAAGTGTGAGTGAGAAATTCTCTTTTGTGTCTTGCCATTTATTATTATTTTATCATTATCCACTATCTTTGAGACAAGTGGAATTCTGCACGCCCTGGACAGTAATCATATTAGGCTGAGATCCGTGTTGAGTGCTCTGAAGTAGGGGAGAATGGAAACAGGCACACCAGGGGGACAGGGGTGTTATTAAGTGGGAACTGATATAGCAAAACCCTGGCTACATTCATTCTGATCTGACGGATGTTGGCATTCTCCCAGCATATAAACTTGGCAATAGCCAGACAAGATAAATGGAACTTGTGTCCAAGATTATCTCTTTACGCAGACAAATCTAAAGCTAATTTACTTTACTTTTTTGGCAGAATATTTATTTCCAAGGCTAAGAAAAATCTTTTATTTGTCATAAAGTAAATACTATGCTAATTCCCGTCCTTACATTTTCCAAACATTGGTACACCTGTGACCACTGACTTTTGTGTTGTGTTGAAATTGTGATTCATACGGCCTATTCATTCAGAACATGTTTCAACTGGTTCAGTAAAAGCTGGATGAGAACATTTTAAAGGTGCTATTTGACAGTTCTGTCAGAAGCTTAAAATATTCTAGATTTTACATATTTCCATTGCTCTAAATCAGCGCTTATTTCAGAGTGTTATGAAACAACATGACACAGCCAAGATTTAGAGTTACATGTCCTACCAGTTTGGAACCAATACAAAATCAAAGCCAAGAACCGGCAAAATATAAAAACTGCTTGTATGTTTATTACAAACATACTTTCAGCACCTCATAAAAAGGTAAAAACAGTAGAAAGACAGATTGTTCATGTAAAAAAGCCCATTGATTGTGAATCAAGTTACCCACGAAAGAAACCAGTTATATTACCCATCTTTCTATATAACCAATGTCATGAAAATATAACTTAGAAATCAAGAACTAAGAGTTTATAAAGCCAAAACATGATTGAGTGTCAAGCATTGTATTCCCATTTGACATGGATATTTAAATAAAAATGCAAAAACAGCAAATGTTGCACTATATTACTGATAGACCAATGTATTTCAACCAGTTTCTAGATTAACTGTGGCTGTTCCATCTAGTTTGAGTTCAAAAATTTACCAATAGCTTTCTCTATGAAAACTGCAAACTTTCTGTTTTCAAATATCTTTTTAATAGTGATTTTTTTTTAGCAAATATTGTGTAAAATAATTACATTTGCTATCTTATTTGTGTCTTAAGTCTTATTTGCTATAGTTAAATTGTGTTATATATGGACGTAAAGTTCTCTAGATAGTGATATCAGGATCAGGTATTAACTACTAAACAACAATTTTACACATATTTCAATCAACTTTTAAGATTTGTGTCTTTAAATTGTTAGAAAAATTGGATTACATTTACGCATTTGGCAGACATTTTTATCCAACGCGACTTACAGTGCCCTTATTACAGGAACAATCCACCCGGAGCAACCTGGAGTTAAGTGCCTTGATCAAGGACACAATGGAGGTGGCTATGAGGATCGAACCAGCATCCTTCTGATTAACAACTATGTGCCTTAGCCCACTACACCACCACCACTCCACTTGAACTGAATTGAGAAATCTTTAAATAATCTACATTTTCATAAATTGAGCCTAGATATATTTAAGTATTTGAGTATAGATAAACATTTATTTTAGATATTTCACACTGTTTTTCCAAGCCCTCCCTGTAACACACGTGCGGGGGTCACAACATACACCACTACAGTAGCATTAGTACAGTAGTAATTCCTTCTGCTGGACTGCCTTTGTAACAAGCTCAAACAAACCGATCAAAAAGAGGCCTAAATACTCACATGAATGTGAATCATTGTTGTCCGCTCTTCCTCAAGAGGTCTGAGGAACCTTCCTATTCTGCACAATTTAATCCCACAGGCGTGTAATACAGAGAGTGCTGAGGAAATCCAGAGAAACGGCTACTACAGCAGACGCGGGAGAGAGAGCGAGAGAGAGAGAGAGAGAGCGAGAGAGAGCTCCATCACTGACGTACTGAGCGGTGCAGAGCGAGAGGCACTAGGGAGACATATGTTGCCAAAGCCTCTCACTTGGCAAAGAAGCTCATTAAATGAGTGACAATCACTCCCACAAAGCCAGATCTGAGCGCTTTTCACATGGCGTGTACAAAGAACAAGAGACGCACAGAGAGAGGGAAAGAGATAATGAATGAAAGTGCAGGAATTCTGGATAGAGAAGTTGTATTTAGAGTACTAAGCATGGGGAGACTTGTCTATGTTTTGTGCCATGGATGTCAAGATTCATGTTTTACCTATTGTGAGTCTGACACTATGGTTAAATAGGGTTAATTTGGATTTATTTTAGTGATTCTATCAGATATTTTAAAGAAATGTATGTATTTTGAAACTACAAAACACATCTTTCAGAGAGCTATACACTGATCTAATGTGAACAAAATGTTAGTCCAACCAAGGAACCCCCATACAGACTCTAGTCTAAGCCAAATAGAAGAAATTAAACACATATAAAATATAATATGTGTAAATATTATAAAATATTTTATAGTTTTAAAGTATATTCAATGTTTTATATATCTGTCCAGCTTAATGGTCTGCAGACCAGTTAAAAAACCCTAACACATGTCAAATAAATCATGACTATTTGTTTAATTAACTTTTTACATTTTCTCAGAAAAAAATGTAATAAAAAAATGTCAGTGGTGCTCTTGCCATCATGATTTCCTGGATGCTGCCATGAGGTTGTTTTGGGTTTCTGGATGGTTGCTAGGAGTGGTGGTGGCGTAGTGGGCTAAAGCACATAACTGTGAGTCAGAAGGTCACTGGTTCAATCCCTACAGCCACCACCATTATGTCCTTGAGCAAGGCACTTAACTCCAGGTTGCACTAGGGGGATTGTCCCTGTAATAAGTGCACTGTAAGTTACACTTCATGGGTGGCATGAAGGTGAGTTAATGATGAGATAATTTTCATTTTTGGATAAACCATCCCTTTAAGGGGCTTCCACATGACCCTTGTTGGAGAGTCAGTGCACCACTCAATGCTAGTGTCAATCACTGCTTTAATCATTACATAAAAAGTGTTGTATATATAGTTATCAAGGCTGATTTTACAAGTCTGCCAGGCAAGAAAGTGAAAGGTTCTCAAGTAAACATTAAACATATGTGTTTAGACTTAGATGAGAAAAAGGTCCTGGCAATAGCTTTGAAAAATTCATTGCAAAAGTAATAAGTACTTAGGGTGTTCTTAGGAATTTCTTGGTGAAATTAAATTTCTACAGTTAATGTGATCTCTGGATGCTCGGAAACAATAAGGTACATTTATTAACTACACAAATTGCACAAGACAAAACAAATGCCACTTTCATGCTTACATACGGTCTCTGTGCACATAACCTGTTTCCACCTGATTGATATTAGTCGGCAGCAAATCTGTACCTCACAAATGGGACAAGGTCCCAAGGGACTAAGTGATTTGCAGACTGAGCAAACAGCACAGGGCAGGACATGGTCATAACTGACCAACAAAAGCTACACCAATACTGAGGGTGGAACAGTAGTTCAAGTAGTCAAGGTGACGTATGATGTGCAATTGGGTGAATGACTCTGGATGAGGGAGAGGTTGAGTGTGAAAACAGGGAGGGTTGACACATTTCATAAATTATGCAGATGTAGGTGCTTCAGATCCACAAAAGACATGTCAAATGGAACCTTGCCTATTTAGGTAAAAAAATATATATAATTAATATTAGGAAATGATACTCTTCGTGGGTTGTCAAGAGCTTTTCATGTGAGGTAGTGAGATCACACAATGTGCCATCAATTACAAGGAACATCATTAAAGTTAATGTCAATTGAGTAAATTAAGCATGATTACTTCCATACACACAAAAATATGGAAACAGGATAATAGAAAACAATAGATTTTGTTGTATGTTTTCTGTGCAAAACTCGCCACCACAATGCAAGGGTGTTGTGGATTGTTGTTAAATGTTGCTGCACATTTGCCAATTGTTCTAAGTATTTTACTTTTTGTAAAATCCTTTGTGAAAGAGCTGAAAGCCAAAGGTAAAAAATAAATAAATTACAAATTAAAAATTAAAAAAAAAAAAAGAAAGAAAAAGGTACAAGGATGTGACCTTAATGACTTTCATGAGGGTATGAACTACAAAACCCATGAAGCATTGTAAATGATGAAATCAAATTTAAATGTTGGAAAAATATAAAACAAGTGATTTAAAGTTGTTAATTGTACGTATAAAAACATTAATATACTGAAAGATTATGGCAAAGTATTCATATATATATATATATATATATATATATATATATATATATATATATATATATATATATATGTGTGTGTGTGTATATATATATATATATATATATATATATATGTGTGTGTGTGTATATATATATATATATATGTATATATATATATATATATATATATATATATATATATATATATATATATATATATATATATGTGTACATAGTTTGACAATGAAGATAGATCGACTTGATTGTGTCATTCACAGAGCATCATTCTGTCAAAAAAAAAAAAGAAAAGTTCTTTCAAAAAAAAAAAAAAAAAAAAAAAAAAAAACTCCAGGAAAGTCAGCACACTGTTGCTCCCAAAAGTATCTAATACAACAATCACAAAAATGTGTGTGTGTATATATATATATATATATATATATATATATATATATACTGTATATATACTGCTAATTTTTATACTGAACAATACAATAAAAATTATTTACCATTAGTTTCTTAAAATCAATGATGCAATGGCTAAAACATCAGGTGAAAACACCATCATACTACCATGTAAATACTAGAAACGTCTCGGGTTACTTGTGTAACCCTTGTTCCCTGAAAAAAGCGGAACGAGATGCTGCGCTGCTAAGCGCTATGGGGAAAAAATCTTATTGTGAGCTGCTCTGAACATGTGTGTAACACGTCAATGAAATTGACTGGAATTTATAGCCTCGGTTGGTGAGATCATTGGACGCACCTGTGGCCAGGCTATAAATAGGAGGCGTCACCAGAGTGTCGTCAGATTATTTTTCTGAAGAGCGGTCCTGGGACGTCCCAGTGCGGCAAAAGAAGCGCAGCATCTCGTTCCGCTTTTTTCAGGGAACAAGGGTTACACAAGTAACCCGAGACGTTCCCTTTACAAAAAGCTTCACTTTGATGCTGCGCTGCTAAGCGCTATGGGGAACGAAATGCCCACGCCGCCGCACTGGGGCTGTCCGGACCCCTGAACGTTGTGAAGTGTTTTCACAGAACGGGAGAGGTTCCAGACATGAGCTTAAGATGTCGACTCAAGGGCATAAGCCCGGAGTAGCAGAACATCTAACACCATACAATCCGAAGAGTGTGTGCGGAAAGGACTAGCCTGCCGTATCACAAACCTGGTTAGACATGAGCTTGAGATGTCGACTCAAAGACATAAGAGTCCGGAGTAGCGGAGCATCAAGCTCACAAAGTCAAAAGATGAGTTTGAGAAGCCGATCCAAGGGCTCTAACTCAAAAGTTCGTACCATGAACTTGGATTTGGCATGAGCCTGGGATGTCGACCCAAGGACATAGTCCGGGGTAGCAAAACATCCTAGCCCATGTAGAAAATTGTAGAATGTGCGTGGAGAGGACCAGCCCGCCACGTCACAAACTTGTTCCTGCATGAGTTTGAGATGTCGACTCGAAGACGTAAGAGCCCGGAGTAGCATGAACATCCAAACTATAGAATTTAATGAATGTGTGCGGAGAGGACCAACCTGCCGCATCACAAACTTGCTGCAGAGGGACCCCTCTAGCCAAGGCTTTAGAGGAAGCGACCCCTCTGGTGGAGTGAGCCCTGACACCTACTGGCGAAGCTTGACCGCGCGCCTCATAGGCCAGGGCAATAGCATCCCTCACCCAATGTGACATAGTCTGCTTAGTAGCGGCCGCCCCCCTGTTGCGGCCCCCATAGCAAACAAACAATTGCCCTGATTTACGCCACTGGCTTGTGCGGTGGACATAAATCTGAAGGGCACAGACTGGGCAGAGTCCGTGAAGTCTTTCCTGCTCCGGCGTTAAAAACGGCGGGGAGCAGAAGGCTTCTAAAGTGACAGGATGTATTGTCGAAAAAGGAACTTTAGGAAGGTAATCAGAGTGAGGATGCAAAATTGCTTTGGCCATACCGGGGGCAAATTCTAAACAGGTCGGCAGAATAGACAGAGCCTGTAGATCCCCAATCCTCTTAAGAGAGGTAATAGCCATAAGGAAGACCATCTTGAGAGTCAGAAGTCTGTCAGACGCTGACTCCAGAGGTTCAAAAGGGGTCTCGACCAGAGCCTCCAGGACTATTGTTAAGTCCCACGAAGGTGTTCTGGCCCTAACGGGAGGCCTCAGTCGCCTGGCTCCACGAATGAAGCGGGCGAGTAGAGGATGTCTCCCTAAAGGCACCCCGTCAATCAAGGCGTGGCAAGCCGAAATGGCGGCCACATAAACCCTGAGAGTAGCGGGGCATATGCCTGCTGACAGTTTTTCCTGCAGAAACTCCAGAACTGAAACAATTTGGCAGTTAACTGGATCTGCATCATGTGAACTGCACCACTTTTCGAAGACACCCCATTTATTGGTGTAAATTCTTCTGGTGGAGGGAGCCCTAGCACTAAGAATGGTTTCAATAACCCCAAGCGACAGCCCTGTGTCCCTCAGTTGGTACCCTTCAGGGGCCAAACGTGAAGTTTCCACAATTCGGGCCGGGGATGAAATATTGTCCCCTGTGCTTGAGACAGAAGGTCCCTCCTGTCCGGAATCGCCCAGGGCGAGCCGTCTAGGAGAGACATCATCTCTGAGAACCAAACCCTGTTCGGCCAGCGAGGCGCTATCAATCAGAGGCAAGACCCTTGCTGGCGAACTCTGGCCAGGACTCCCGGGAGCAGAGAAACCGGAGGGAACGCATACAGGCGCATACTGGGCCATGTATGCGCCATCGCGACCAGACCCAGGGGGGCTGGGTGACTCAGAGAGAAGTAGAGGGGACATTGCGCAGTCTCTTGAGAGGTGAAGAGGTCCACTTCGGCTCTGTAAAATCTCTCCCAAATCTGTTGTACTACCTCGGGATGGAGTTTCCACTCGCCCGATGGTAAGTTTTGTCTGGACAGATAATCTGCTCCCACATTCAGGCGTCCAGGGATATAGACTGCCCTGAGTGACAGTAACTTGCCCTGGGCCCAAAGGAGAATCCGACGTGCCAGCAAATTGAGGTGGCGAGAACGTAGGCCTCCTTGATGATTTATGTAGGAGACTGCTGCTGTATTGTCCACCCGCACAAGGACATGGCAGCCTCTCAAATGTTGGAGAAAGTATTTCAGGGCCAGAAATACTGCCATCAGCTCGAGGCGGTTTATGTGCCAATCGAGTTGATGACTCTCCCATTCCCCTTGGGCTGGACGACCACTTAAGACCGCACCCCAACCCGTCAGGGAGGCGTCTGTCGTAAGCATCCTGCGACGACACAACGCACCAAGAGTGGGACCCAAGGTGAGAAACCGGGGTCTGAACCACATAGAAAGGGAACGAAGCACTGGGCGCGTAACCCTTATTTGCCTGAGGGGACTGGCCCTTGGATGAAACCCCCTGGCTTTTAGCCACAGCTGAAACGGTCTCATATGGAGAAGGCCCAAAGGAATCACCGTGGACGCAGACGCCATGAGACCTAATATTCGTTGGAACTGAAGAACAGTGCAACCTTGACCTAGCCTGAGAATGCTCAGGGAGTTCTGAATGGAGATGACACGAGCGGGAGACAACTGTGCCTGCATCGTGATCGAATTCCATATAACCCCTAGATAGGACATTTTCTGGGTCGGGGAAAGAACGCTCTTTTTGGCGTTGAGTCTCAGACCCAGAGAACCTAGATGAGCCAAGACGATATCCCTGTGCTGAACTGCCAGTTCTTGAGACTGGGCTAGGATCAGCCAGTCGTCTAGATAATTCAGAATGCGGATGCCCTGGAGTCGCAACGGAGCCAGTGCTGCATCCATGCATTTCGTGAATGTGTGGGGTGATAGGGCTAGGCCGAATGGAAGGACCCGATACTGGAAGGCTTCGTCCCCGAAAGCGAACCTCAGGAACTTCCTGTGCTGTGGCAGAATTCCAATATGAAAGTATGCGTCCATGAGGTCGATCGTGACCAGCCAATCGAAACGTTGGAACTGAGACACGACGGACCTGACTGTTAGCATCTTGAACTTGAGCGTCTTGACCGAGCGCACGAAGAGGAAGAAGTTCAAGGCACGAAGATCTAAGATGGGACGCAACCCCCCCCTTTCTTGGGGACCAGGAAGTATCTGCTGTAATAGCCAGACCTTTTCTCTGGAAGGGGAACATGTTCTATGGCCCCTTTTTCCAAGAGATTTTGCAGTTCTACCTGAAGTAGACATGCCCGTTCCGGGCTTACGGTAGTGGAAACCACGCCGTTGAAGCTCGGAGGGCGGCAAGCGAACTGAATTCTGTAGCCTTTTTCTACTGTTTTTAGAACCCACATAGAAATACCTGGCAGAAGTTTCCACGCTGCCAGGTTCTCTGAGATGGGAACTAATTTCAAGACTTCCTGTCGAGGGGGTGTCGAATGTTCCGTGTCCTGGATTATGGCAGGGAGCAACGGTACATTCAGCATTTTGTTGGAAACCCCTGTCACCCGAAACACCAAGGGTGGCGGGAGTGAAGAGGTTTCGTGAGGGTATCGGGAGGGCCGACGTGAATGATACACGCGCCCCGTCCCGAAGGGAACTACCCTCACAGGGTTGGATACAAGACCGTCAGGGCTTCTTTCTCTTGGAGATACAAGCCCTGAGGTCTTGTTTGGGAGGTTGCTGAGGGCGACGAGCCTGTCCCCAATCTCTGCGAAGGGGAGCACGACTTGCCACGCTCTGTTTCTGAACCTCCCTCCTAACAGAATCAGGGCGAGACTGGGTGACCGACGGCCTCGCCCCCTGAGTGCGACGAGGAAGGAATTGCCCAAAGGCTTCCTCATGGCTTTTCACCTCCTGGAATCTGGAGATAACCATGTTCATGGCGTCTCCAAAGAGACCAGAAGGCGAAACTGGGGCATCAAGGAGGAAAACTCTGTCCTTATCCTTGATGCCGGATAGATTAAGCCATAAGTGCCTCTCAGTGCTAACCAAAGCGGACATAGACCGGCCAATAGCACGGGCTGACTGCTTGGTGGCATGGAGAGACAAATCCGTAGCTCGACGAAGTTCAGAAAAAGCTTCGTCGTCGAGGCCTCTTCCAGCACTCAAATCTTTTAGTAGGTCAGCCTGGTACGCCTGCAATACAGCCATGGTGTGCAGCGCAGCACCAGCCTGACCCGCCGCTTGATATGCTCTCCCGACCAGCATGGAGGTTACCCTGCATGGCTTAGAAGGGAGAGCAGATTTATTAAGCGACGATGCCGAACCCGGCGAGAGATAACCCGCAAGTGTCTCTTCGACCGGTGGCATCTTTAAATACCCTCGCACCTCAGCGCCCACGATAGTCGAATATATTGACGTCGAGGGCACGTGAATGCGCGAGGTATAAGGTTTATTCCAAGAACGAGAAAGCTCGTCATGGAGATCATCAAAGAAGGGAAGGGACTGATGAGGTGTTCCCTTCCCTTGGTCACCAGACAGAAATCTGTCCTCTAACTTAGAGCGCTTGGGGGGAACTTGGTCACGTGGCCAGTCTATTTGAAGCCTGGCCACCGCGCGAGTAACCACATCGAGCAGCTCCTCCGAAGATTTAGAATCGCGATTGGAGCGCTCAGATGCGGTTAACTCGGAATCAGACCCAAGGGAATGAAGGTCCCCCTCGTGAACTGAAGAGGCGCCGAAGCACGCTTCAGGATCACGCGAGGGACCAGCAGGATCTGGGGAGAGAGCGAGCGAAAGGGGCGAACCCGTCTCTCGCTCCTCAGCCAGATCCATGCGAGAGCCCCACGAATGAAGTGTGGGTGCCGGCTCTCGGAAGTAAGCAAGGCGAGCGCGAAGCATCCCGACCGAAAGTAGGTCGCAATGCGCGCACCCGCCCTGTTCCAACGCGAGAGTAGCGTGCTCTTCCCCCAAGCAAACAAAGCAAAATTGATGTGTGTCCCTGTCAGACATAGAACGCTGACAAGGAAACACGCATTGTTTGCCCTGTTTTTCCGCCATTTTCCCCTTTTTCTTTTCTTTTTTTTTTTATATATATATATATATATATAAAAAGAGAGAAGGAAGGAAAAGACTTAGATTTTTAAACAATTTTCTAACAAGAGTTTTGTGAAAACACACAGAGAGAAAGCTCTGAAGAAAAATGTCTGACGACACTCTGGTGACGCCTCCTATTTATAGCCTGGCCACAGGTGCGTCCAATGATCTCACCAACTGAGGCTATAAATTCCAGTCAATTTCATTGACGTGTTACACACATGTTCAGAGCAGCTCACAATAAGATTGTTTCCCCATAGCGCTTAGCAGCACAGCATCAAAGTGAAGCTTTTGTAAAGGGAACAGGTTAACACAAGTGTCAGAGTTAACTCAAATGATGAGACAGTTACACAAATAGAGCCAAGATTCTAGAACAGAATCTTAAAATCTTATAGTACCCACAGTCTTACAAAAGAGTTCAGATCAGAGTCAAAGAAAGGAATGTATATCGAAGTCCTCAATATAGCCTCTAGGTGATAAAATATTAGAAGTAAATATCCAGATTGCCTCTCTTGTAAAGGAGCAATATGCAACATTGACATCAAGCATTTAAAATGGGTACTGCAGTACAAATTCAAAATAGTATTGTCTACCCCGGCCCCTCTTCCCCAGAATCGAAGCTCATACAGGTTGCCAGGTTGAGGACATGCAACAGGAACGAGTAAACTGCCAATGGCAAGTGACGAGCCTTACACTGTAAGTTGATCAGCTAATTTATACATTTGCAATGTTTTTATTGTTTGCAAATTCTAAACTATTTATACTATATGTATGGTTGTTTATATATTCCGTTTTTTGGCGGGTTCATGTGATGTTGACGTGATACTGTCATGTGATTTCTTTAATGGTATACACAGTTTTATATATGGGTGGGTTGATGAGTGTCAATATAGTCTAATGAAGAGCATGTGGCTCGAAACGTCATGTTTGTTAATTTCTGTGGTGAGCTCGTTCATTTTTTGGGAGCAACAGTGTGCTGACTTTCCTGGAGTTTTAGTGGGCGTACATTTTTGGTCATGCACCTTTATTCATTATATTGTTTGGATGTGCATGCTTTCTACTTTCTACAAAAATTAAACTATTAAATATGATTTTTTTAAATGATCTTGAAATAATGAGGAAAAGTGTGAAAAGTAGTCAATGAGGAAAAAAATTTAATTACATTTTATCCAGCTTATGCAGGTTTTGAGTCACAGAAACTCAAAATATAAATTACGTTGCATCTTTATAAATCACATGTTAGACCAACACTATTCCCCAAATGTTGTCCGAGCAAGTCAAACAGAGATGTCTGAACAAAAATGTCATATTGAAAAGTATTGTTGATGTGTTAGTTTCCATCATGCATTGCAACATTAACAAATTATGTGGCTAGTGTTATATGCTTATTTCTTGCTGTTTTCTGACTTTATGCTGTTTTTATTTTATTTGTTATGATTTTATTTTATTGTATTGCAACTGTTAGTTAAAAGCTGTGTGTTGATGTTAGGAGCTCAGCTCTGAACTTAATGAGGTTTGTTGGTTTGTGTGTTAACGGTTGAGAACTATTGTGTGTCCATGTCAAACAATTTTACATACTGTCTTAACTTGCAAGTCATAGTTCTCTTTTCAAAAGCAAAGATTGCTTAACTTTATTTAAATGGTGACAAAATGAATGTTCTCATACTGTGAATAGTTAGTTGGCTAAACTAGAAATTAGTAGTTCTCTCAACAATAATTTTTGCATTTAGTGAACTAAACAACATTCACATTATCTAAACAAAGCAGTGTTACTGAGGGCAATTATTAAAATGTCATTGAGAGAACCCAAAAATCTTACTGCATCATGTGTGTTGAATTGAAGTTTGCTCAACAATTCTTTGTGTGTGTGTGTGTGTGTGTGTGTGTGTGTGTGTGTGTGTGTGTGTGTGTAGAGTGTAGCTTCATCAGTAGCATATACAGTACCAATAATTAACATCCTCAGAGCTCTTTGTCTTTAAATGTTTTTGTTAAAAAAGCAATTTGCCTATTAAGAAAATAAACAGGATTTTTAGTTCTGGGACCCGACTGTTACACACTATGGAAGTAGTGATGTTTGCCTTAGCAGCACCACTACCAAATATAACAGCTATTGTTGATACTAAAACATTCTGCTAAGGGCCCATTCATCTAAGCATGGGCACTAATGTGAATAAGACTCCTGAAATCCTCCCCCGTCATGCTTGAAGGAGGGACAGAGGCAGGTTTTGGCAGGAAGACAGGGTTGTTTGATAGTGTGAGCAGATTGCCAGACAGACAGAGAGAACACTCAAAGAGCCACTGTGCCAGTGCTAAACCGACGAGGCCCTTGCGGTCCCCAGCATGTTCTTTTTAAGTGCTCAGAGGAGGAAGCTGGCATTATGGATTCACAAACAGACAGAGGGCTGATGAACTTCATAGGCAAGGCTCTTCCTGAAAACAACAGTGCTAGAATAGAGTGGCGGGAGGGTGTATAGAGAGTGATCGAGAGGGCAAACTGCCAGTTCCACCAAGCTTAGTCTTCATGCACCCAGGCAGGCCGAACAAACCTGACATTGTTTTGGGACTGCCTAGGGGATCACAGCCATTCTCTCTCTGTCTCTCTTTATTTTTTCCTCCAATCCTCAATTTTCATTCACCATTCACAGTCAGAAACCGCTCTTTTGTTTTTGCACTTCTTTGGAGGCTTTGGATAAGGTTGTTTCATCAGCCATTATCATGTTCTACACCCACTTGTGTGTTGCTTGTTTTGTTGCTAGGTAATTGAATAAACCATATATGAGTGAATCACCTTGGTTATGAATAGGGGTCAGACAAAACAATATTGTGTACTGTGGTTAACATGCCTGCACCACGAGTCACAATGACTATTAAAAATAAATTTAACTTGACTTGAAACCCATTTAGAAAAAAAGGAAATTATGGTTGCATAATGCACTATACATACAATACAACTAGCCCACAATGACATATACAGACCACACAAAATGTATATTTTCTAAAAAACAGCCACTAGGGCTGGGTATCACCAAAGTCATTCTAGCAAGTCAATCCACTGGCAGCCATCTTTGGAACGCTCCCAGGAGACTATTTCCAGTCATGCCAGTGCAGCTCCTATCTACTTGAATGGGGGGATACCAAAGTCTCAAAAACGTTTGGTCAAGATTACAAACAAAGAACATATTTCAAATCAGCAGTAAAATCTGATAATGCTGGTATCCTAAATGATGCTTCTTTTCTTCAACTTACATAAAAAAATGCAGTTTTCCCAGTTTGTATACTTAAAGAGCATGCGCGTTATTGGCAAGCGTTGTCTGTATCTAAAAGGCGATTTGCTCTTTTACCTGTAAGGCGGGACTTTCTTTCTGCATCCGTTGACCATTGGGCGCTAGAGCCATATGGCTAGAGCTTCTTGATTGGGCGTTCCAATTTATCCCATTCATTTTTATAGAAGTGGCCTGTCTCTGGTAAATAATCTCTGGTATCACCAACTACCTTGTGATACAATGTAATGCACGAAGATGTGGATCACAACATTATGACCACTCTGAGAATTGCTGATTTTAAGAGTTGTTACATAGTAAATGTAGTGCAGACGCCAAATCTGAAGCAGAAATACAGTGACAATGATTAGAAGCTTTTACTCAAACCTTTTAAAGGGATAGCTCACCAGAAATGTAATTCTGTAATAATTTATTCACCCTAATGTTGTGCCAAACCCAAATGTACTATATTTACACTGGAGTCACAAACTTGGGCAACAATGTATCACTCTCCACTTGCGAGTATGAAAGTATGATTGTTTTAACAGTGTCTCTGATTTAAACTTCATAAGCACATGATGTTAGAGTTATTTGATACATTTTGTTTTGTAATTTCATACAGTAAATGTCATATCTACGATGGACTTCACAGAGAATGAATTGATGCTAACTCCAATACATTATTATCATCATTATTATTACAATTATTGTTAATGTTAAATTATGATAATATTCAAATGTATGGAGTAATGAGATATCTTATCACAACTAAAACGAACAGATAAGAGATCCACCAAATAATACATTCCACATTCCAGGTCCACATACAATGTGGGGGAAAATGTGCCAAAAGAACCGGTTTCATATTCACTGAAGAATTTCACTTTAACTACTGTTAATTTTGCTGCATTATCCAGTAGAAAAGGTTTTCATAATAGGCTAAAATATTTGTATGTAATTTTTCTGTCCACTCTTTTTTATAATGAAATGTGTACTTATAGAAACAGTGGTTTCGATGCATCCCTCATAATAACAAATATAATTTGTTAATTATTCCAAACAAAGTTTAATTTAAAATAATAATTTTCGGATTTTGTTTTCAGTTTTTGTCCCAGTGTGCCCAGAATTTAGAGTTTCTGCCTAAAATTTCAATTTCGGAGCATCACTAATGATTTGTGTAACAAGACAATGCATGTAGTAAACTGTGAAATATCATCATTGATATTAAATATGGTCAAAAAGGTAAAAAAAATATTGAAATATCTGTTTGAGATATACTGTATATCTTTAGCTATGTTGCACAGCCTAATCATGAGAAAGTCTTTAGCACAATCCTAATGTCTACATACCAAACATTAACTAGTAAGAGGCAATCTAACATTTTCACATAACTGTACAGACAGAGTGGGGGAAATGCACAACCTGCAAAAACCATAAAATAGTGAAGGGCATGGAACAGGGAGCACAGGTGCATTGCTCTATAGGAAGAAACCCCCCTGTAACCTTCAGACACTGCTGACAACCTTTACAATGAGCTCACCTGGGCCCTGATCAATGCCCTACAGCATGTCAGGATGATATATGCACTAGCATTTAGAGTGTGTCTCAAAGCTGGTGATATAGGCTGAGGCATAACGATTGCTAGACTGCATGTACTAGGTCAGGGGCAGGACAAACACGGTTCACCAGACCGAGTAAGAACGGTCCCCTGCTGGGTGAATGCTAATCCAGCATGCAATGATTACAGAACTGAGATTTTTCCAGATTTACACAACTGACAAATTATGTTACTTTTACAAACTAAACAAATGGTAATTAGAAATGTTATAAAGGAAAATCTGATTTGAAATGTATTTGGCAAATATGAGCAAAGGGGATCCAACAAAATTGGAGCTTTATGCATGTGTTCCTTATCATGTTCCATGACAACTGATATACAGTGTCCCCAAAAAGTACTTGGACACTTTAGGAGACTTAAGTAAAAAAATATATATGTGTGTGTGTATAAATAGCATTCCCGTAGATACAAAATATCATATCACATTGTCATTTGCAATCAAATGACACAAGAACTTCTCTCAGAACTAATGTAACTTTTCTAGTAATTTTTCCAATTTCTTAAATACTGGAAAAAAGTAATCAAGGTAATTTTTGTTTGTTGATGTTGATGTGTGAAATCAGTTCACCTAAAGTTCACACAGGTGTCCTGGCAGAATAACCTCATGTTTAGTTCATTACAATTACTATGGCCATGTTCCACTAAGTTTGGACAATCAGAAAGTCTCCAAGTCTTAGAGTCTTTATTTTTAACAATACAGCTATTGTTGTATAATTCAATTTGTTACATTTTTGGCTTGAAAAGTGCATTTGTGCTAAATTTATTTAAAACATATGCCACTAGGTTTAATATTTTTTTATCTATCGAAATGACATTCATTCATTTTCAAATGATACGGGTTGGGAACAATATGAGGGTGGGTAAATGATGAATGACTTTTCATTATTTTGATTGAACTAGCCCTTTACTGTAAATATACAAACATGTATACTGTATAGTTCACAATATACTGTATATTTCACTATATAGCCAGCGATATACAAATATTGTTTTTCAAAATTTTATTTTTTTCTTCTGTAAGTTTTCAGTGTAATGTTGCTGAGGCAAAGACGTAGATGAGTTAGCGGTAACTATTTTAAGAGCACTAGCACTAAGCACAGTGCTATGCCATAAGCAATAAGCGTAAAGTCAGTTGCCATGAATTTTTTACATTTCTGTTCTTCTATTTCAATGCTTACAGTTCATTTACACTACCAACTTCTTATGAATTCACTGTCTTTGTTAATATCACTGGTGCTTGAGGGAATGAACTGTATAATAGAACACAGACTGTGGAAATCCCCAAGAAAACCCCCGGAAATAGCACTTGATCCAGCCCATTTTTGCGGGCAATTTCGCCAAACCTACTTGCACCTAGACTTGCCATGCAATGCACGAAAAATGTGCATTAACTGTGTCCTTGAATGCCAATCATTATTCTATGACAATTAAATTAATGTATTCAAACACTAAAAAAATAAACCAAAATATTTCTACATTTAAATTACACATTAAATTAAATTAAAATATAATGGTACAAAAATCTAAATTACTAGGAGGCTACAAATCAAATCATAAATGCATTTAAAAAAATATCTAAATAATAATAATGATACATATAAACACAATAAAATACTATTAAAAATAACTGAAAAAATAAACCTTGACCTCTAGAAAGATTAATGCAAATCACAAGCAATTACCCCTGAAAATTGTGATTGTCAGGGACATCCTATATTATTTTATCTTCTGTACTTTCAGAATTTGGACATGAACTTTATTATCAACTGCTGGTGGAATCTCCAAACTGCAAATGCAGAAACCAAATTTGAACTTTGCGCTGAGTTAAGAGGTGATATTGAAATATTTTAACGCAACAACCTATTTCTCAGGAAAATAGCAAAATGCGCTTTGTGCCACTTCATTTACATACAATACACCCACAGTTTGCACCCCTACACCCACAATAGCGCAAACACTCCCACCCACGGCCATTTGGACTTTGCACTGGCTCGAAAATTGCACTTAGAATTTGAGCTCTCACAAAAATTGGATATGACGTAACGCAGTTATAGCGTGTATTGCTGCACTTCGTTCACTGACGAAAATAGAGCCCAGCATGTTTGGCATGCTCTAATTATTAACATTGATTATGTCTCTGAAATCAAATGTAATTTATCAATCTTGCCCCTTGCGTGGTGGTAGAATATGCTGTAGTGAGTATTTATTTTAAGTAAGGTCAATTTCCTAAAATAATTGATCAGGTGGATTTGATCCAGAGCCACCGAAGTTCAGTGAGATTACCGCCAAGCACCTTTTTTTGAACTCTTCCAAACATATCATAATAATCGTTTATCTAATGTGTAACTCTCCATGAACTCTAACACCATATGCCATTCTAATAAAATACCCTCTGTCTCCACTGCCTGTGTTTATATGCAGTTCCCCATTATCCTTGACACTTTAATAGCAGTGAAATTGCTTCCAGATTTTAGGTTATAGTGGCACCAACGTACAGGACAAGATTAACTGTTGGATCAAATACACCCGACATTCATTATACAATCTGTAAGTGTTGAGAGACAAAAATATTACATGTTCACCACAGCTGGTTAAAAAGCCATCTACTGCCATGTTCGTCTTTAAAAATGGAATTAGCAAAGTTAAGTGTACTTGACTGTTGGCTGAGTTTTGGGTAAGGCTTAGAGTGCCATATGGTTGGAATAACTCAATCTGAGATATAGAGAAAGGTTGAGACAGCTCAGATTCTTCTCTGGCCGCCACATTCACAGATGGCACTCAGTGCAATCATGGCATCAACAACCATGTAATCATTCTTCCTGATTAGACACCCCAGCAAAGTATGGAGTGAACATATGTGTGTTGAACAAACACTACCAGTCAAAAGTTTGGACAGACTTAAATTAATTTATATTTATCATGATTTTATATATATATATATATATATATATATATATATATATATATATAGACCTGTCCAGGGTGTACCCCGCCTTTCGCCCAATGTTAGCTGGGATAGGCTCCAGCCTATTTACAGTAAATTAATTAATCACAATCAATTGCATCAATTAATATTTACTAAGAAACAAGATAATGTAATAAGATAATTCAGTATATATAAACTAAAATAATTGTAAATATAATTAAATATGAAATCAATTTATCAATTCAGATAATTTCATTACATCACATCTTATACTGTACTAATATTGTGTAAGTAAAGCATTTAGACAATACAAAACGTGCCTTTAGAAGTAAAAATATTGTTTTATACTCATATCACTAAACTTCACACTATTTTAATTGATGGTATGTGTACAGTATTCATGTGTCAGACAGGCAAAGTTTCTAGTAATAAATGCCATGTTTTTAGGAAGCTGTCAAGTTAAAAAGTTCCATCTTGGGATCCTAGCATTACAGAATTTAAGTACAGACCAGAGGACAATAATTGTGCACATTTTTTTTTTTTACTTTTTATTTTTCATCTAATTAATCACACTAAATTAACATGTTAAATTGACATCCCTAAATGTAACAATCATTATAATAATAATAATAATAATTCAGACTTTTGGACAACAAACTCCCATGTATCTTCTTTCAAAAGAGACAACAATTGTGCCTGTTGTCCAAAGGCTTTGAAAACGGCAACCATTTTAGTTTTGGTATGTCACTTCTTGGGAATGTGCTCAAAAGGGAGGTGTACACTAACAGGGATCCCAGATGGATACTACAGGCATCCCAGGTGGATACCTCATGAAGCTGGTTGAGAGAATGCCAAAAAATGTGAAGAGCAGTAATCTAGGTAAAGGGTGGCTACTTTAAATAAGCTACAACATCAGCTTTTTTTAATTAATATTATTATTATTATTATTATTATGGTCACAATTTACTTCAATCTGTGTTATTTGGATTAGTTTTTGATGACTTTACTTTTATTCTACCGTGTGGAAAATAGTAAAAATAAAGAAAGAGGAGCAGGTGTCCAAATGTTTGACTGGCAGTGTATGCCTTTTGCAGAGATATTATACCTGGCTTGAGTGTCTAACAGTCAAGGTAACTTTCAGAATCTGTTGATTTATTTAATTGTCAAAATAAATAAAAATCAGTAGCATCCCATTCCTTTGAGGCTCCTTTATTGCCCCCAGTCTCTCATCTCGTTGACAAGTTGGATACAGGGTCTTCCCGAAACCTATTTTAATCATGTTACCCCAGAAATCAATAAACTATTTCTCCCAGAGTGAACCTCGACAATGGAGAGAGTCTGCTGACCTTAAGTATTTTGACTGTTTACACAAGCCGTCTGAGTGCAATACAAACACAAAGATGTGAAGACAAATTCATTAAAATAACCACCATGGCTTTCAAACAAATAGGTGTACATTAGAGGGGTAAAAAAATGTTGTATTGTATCATATGATACAACGCTTACTATACAATATCATATACATTGTACAATACATAAACAAACACATTATAGTGTAATTAAAGCCAATCAGTGCAATACTGAGAGCTGCGGAACAGTCTCCTCCCACTAGAGGCGGCGCTGAGCGTTCACAGGAAGAAAAAAAAGCAACACTTTCAGTATATAGGCGAGAAGATCGATGACAAACAGTAAGTCGCTAAATAATATTGGATAATTCACATTTATCGTAAAACCAGAGGTCAGGTTCTTATCTATATTTTTTTCACCACTATATAATTGAAAGGAGTTTTTTCCTTGCTACAGTCACTTCAGCTTGTTCACAGGGGGCTTTCAGACAAGAAGACATGATTTTCTATAAAGCTGCTTTGAAACTATTTGTATTGTGAAAAGTGCTATACAAATATAAATGAGTGGAGTGTAGACAAACATATTTTCTCAAGAAAAAAATGAAAATCGTGAGTTCATATATTTCTCAATAATCAAAAAAATTAAATGCAGGGCTGTTGTTTAAGTTACATAGAGCTCTGCCAGTGTCAGAACCTTTTGTGTCATTTATGATGTAAAAGCATAAAATTGTTCCAAAGATTTTTTGCTTTATATTCAAAGTATTTTGAAGTCATCTGAAATTTCAGTCATTTTATTACACGGCTATGACATACTCAATTCTGATTGGTCAATTGTGCCATCCAGCTCTGATAAGTTTGAATAATGTTGCACATCCATGGATAAAAAGATATTTTACCAGTCTTCTGGGTATTGCAAGTAAACTTTCCTGCTTATCATGCCATTATGTGATCTCTGCAAGTAAGCTAGTAAAGAAAGGCATAGAGGTTTGGAACGACACGCTGTTATATATATATATATATATTATGAAAGCATTTTCATTTGTGGGTGAACTAGTCCTTTAAGAACAACATCTGCTGAAGTTAGTCGATAGTAATTTAATGGCATGATTTTGCAGGCAAAGTGTCTGACCATCATCATCGCATAAAAATTCTATCATAAACCACTCTAGGTGGAATCCATACCACTCATACAGACAGCACAGTTCCAGGTAAATAAGTTTCTGGGAGCCCTACATATCTCTCCTTCCATTTCTCTTCCCTTAATAAGATAAAACGCAGTGGTTAGTGGGCCCATGATAAG